>PVHT020000144.1:729719-772658 GCA_004024745.2 Catagonus wagneri
CAGTCTATTTCCAATGCCTTGCATCATCTTCAGCATCAACAGTCTAAATTCCCTTTCTGGGAAGCTGATAATCTCCTCATCACTGAACTGTTTTTCTGGGCTTTTCTCTTTCTCCCTTATCTGAGTTATAATTTTCTGTCTTTTCGTTTTCTTAGGTTTTTGGTGTGGTGACCTTTTTGCTGACATTAGAGTTGTAGCCTCTCTTAGTTCTGGTGTTTGCCTCCCCTGTGGCTAAAGCTGGCATGGGGTGGGGGGGCTTGCTGTAGGCTTCCTCATGGGATGGACTGGTGCCTGCCCACTCGTAGATGGGGTTGATTCTCATCCCTCTGATGAGTGGGACTTTGTCTCTGGGTGAGATTAGAGGCTGGTTATATGCCTGAGTGTTCTTTAGGCAGCCTGTTTACTGATGGTGGGGTTGTGGTCCCACCTGGATGATTGTTTGGCCTGGGGCTTCTCAGCGCTGATGGGAGGGACCAGATTTTCCCCAAAATGGCCACCTCCAGAGAAATGCAGGCTGCTGAATATCCGTGACAGCTTCACCTCCAATGCCCTTCCCTCACAATAAGCCACAGTCACCCCTATTTTCCCAGGAGGTCCTCCACGAATTTCAGTCAGGTTCCACCTGAATTCCTAAGGAGACTTTGCTTTGCCCTGGGGCCCAGTACACGTGAAAGTCTGTGTGTGCCTTTCAAGAATGGGGTCTCTGTTTCCCCCAGTCCTGTGGAGCTCCTGCACACAAGCCCCTCTGGCCTTCAGTGCCAGATGCTCCGGGGGCTCTTTCTCCCTGTGCCAGATCCCCAGGCGTGGGGATTTGATGTGAGGCTTACAACTCTCAGTCCCGTAGCTGAGTCTCTGTGAACAGTTACTTTCCAGTCTGTGGGGTTTCCCACCCAGCAGGTATAGGGTTGCTTCTATTGCCGTAATCACCCCTCCTACGTCTTGATCTGGTCACCTCTGTCTTCTGGAATAGAATATCTTTTTGAAAGTTTACAGTCCATTTGGTTGAAGGTTTCTTGGCATTTGGTTGTGGTTTTGTTGTTTTGGGGAGAGAAGTTGAGCTCCAGTCCTTCTGTTCTGCCATTTTAATCCAATATGGCAGCTAACTTATTTCTTTAAATGACATTTTCTCAGGAACCTCAAATAAAAAATGGATAAATTCTAGGACTCTTTCAGTGGTACAGTGAATTAAGAATCCAACTTCAGAGGCTCAGGTTGCTGCAGAGGCATGAGTTTAATCCTGGCCTAGGAGGTAGATTAAAGGGTCCAGCATTGCTGTAGCTACAGTGTAGGTTGCAGCTGAGGCTTGGATTCAATCCCTGGCCCAGGAACTTCCATATACCCCATGTTCAGCCATAAAAGTTAAAAAACAAAATCCAAAACAAAAGAAAAGCCAGATAAATTCTAAATTGCTCTGGTCAAAATTAAGGCCGACTGTTACCCTGTACTCCCCACTGAGCTCCCCTTGGTCCCAAATGTTCATTTGCAGATTCCCTCATTTGGGCGAATGTTAATGACACTATTACCCATTCCCACCCATGTCTTCCCCACTGGCCCCTTGTTTGCGTGCCTTCTCTTTGTAGCCCAGATCAAAGCAGTTCTTCTAGGTGGGCTTCTGTGGTAGCTTTAATTGACTTTTTGCCCCTTCTCCATGAAACCCTATGTTATTCGCAATTCAACTTTTACAGATGTTATTTTGTTGATTTGTTAAATAGAGGTCAACTGTTTTATGATCCAGATATATTTGCTACATTGTTCACTACATTGTAAACTCTTTTATGACGAGGATGGGCTCTGGTGACTCAAACTTTCTTCATGTTGACCTTTGCCTCTGCCATGAACAACTGAGGGGTATGGAGGCTTCCATTTTTGTTCTAAAACAATGACAGCTGTTTATATAGATTTACAGTAATTAGCAATACATTGAGTTAACTTCAGCCCTTACCTGTGTTCATTATGTAAGATTAAACTGTACAGTCCTAGAGATCTTTATTTATACCTGCATAAGCTTGAACTATAAATAAGTAGTGTCATTTCGTAGTAGTTTAAGCCGTTGCTTTTCAAAAAGGGAGAAGATTTTTATCATTATGTTTAACATGTAATTTTTATTGTTCATACTGGGACAGGTTTGAGAGTGAAAGAGGGCACCGTTAGTGATTACCTGACATATACGAGGGAGGTCCCAGAGTACTTGGTCACTGCAATCATCATTCATCTGTTTATTCAAGGAATACTTAGGGGGAGACCATTGTTGTTACCATGATTCCAGGGTGTTATAGTAGAAAGTAAAAGCCGTAGAATGAGAATTTCAAGACTCTAGCTGTGTTGGCTTCAGTGAGTTATTGAATTTTTATGACCCCTGATTTTTCCAAAAGGAGACTTTTGATTCACATACAAGGATATAGTAACTCACTCAATGATAGAGAAAGTAGTAGCAGAGACCAGAACGCAGACCCCCAGTCTCTTAAGTGAGTAACCCTGGATACAAAGACCCTAGGACAACATTTCTTGCCATTGCATTACCTTTCACCTAGTTTTCTCATCTGTGAAATGGAAGTACTTTACCAAATTGTACCTGGTGTTACTTTATGCTTCTAAGACCTAGGATAAAAGATCAAATGATTGATGAGTTCTATTGAAACAGAGTTTTCCATTTGATATTTATTGGAAAGAGATCAAATACTAATGCCTGGAGATGCTATTACATGAGAGCTGCTTACTGGTACTATACAGGCATTGCTTAAAAGGAAGACTTATTATTTGAGTTTTGCTTTGTATTATTTCCCTCCAGATATGCTAGTTGCTCACCAAAATTCATTACCCATTTTTAAAAATATAAGATATAGCTGAGCATATGACTTCTTTGCTAGAGGCTGTATTTCCTGGCCTCTGTTTCAGCTAGGTGAGTCAATGAAACTAAATCTTGTCAATGGAATGTACACTCAAATGATGTGTTCTGGTACGTGAATGATGTGTTCCACTATGTCACTTACTTAAAAGGAAATTGCTTGTTATCTTTTTCACTTACATCACATGGACTAGAATAGAGATGTAACCATGACCCAGTTTAATCAAGCAGGTAACAGCAATGCCCTAGGAGACTGGGGAACAACAAGATGAAGGTAAGCTGAGACCCAAATGACTTCCTGGAACAGAACTGCGCCACTAAATAGAAATTCCTATCTACTTCTAGACTAGTACTTGAAAGAGAAATAGCATTCCATTTTTTCTCAATTCACTTTTGGGCGTCCATTTATTGCACAGGCTCAGCCTATAACCTGACTAATGGTATATGTCTCCTAGCCAGAGGAGAGTGCAGGCACCACAGCTATAGACAGAATGCTACCATTTGAGAGGCAGTGACCCAACTTCCCTCCATAGCTGATATGGACAGAGCAACAGTCCCTTATGCAAAACTGACTTCCTAAAGAGTAGGTATTGAACAAGTGCCAAATAAAAGTGTAAAATAAAAAACAGATATGATAAGGCAATCAGACCATATTGAATTAAAGCAACAAGAACTACATAAAGATATAAATGTAGCATAAAATGTCCTTTAGTCATATTGATTAAAAGTTATCATCTTTTCCTTGGTGAGGAGGAACTGGTGAAGCCCAAACCCCTGTATACCCTTTCTAGTTCATTGGCTGTATGAACTGTACAGATTTTCATTTCCTTTTTTTTTCTTTTTTCTTTTTTAGGCTGCACCTGTGACATATGGAGGTTCCCAGGCCAGGTGTCCAATCCGAGCTGTAGCCGCTGGCCTACACCACGCCTTGGCAATGCTGGATCCTTGACCTGCTGAGTGAGGCCAGGGATCGAACCCACAACCTCATGGTTCCTGGTCAGATTCATTTCTGTTGCACCATGACGGGAACTCCCATGTTTTCATTTCTGATGGAATTTACTCATTCTTTATAACTTCATTGTTATCTTCATGACTCCATGAATTTATTCATTAAAAAATCCCACAGGGGAATTGCAATATATAGATAACTGTTAAAGTAGACCCCATCTTGCATCCAGAACGGATGAAACTAAGTAGTGTGCATTTTTTTTTCTGGGAGTTCTGGGTTCAGATATTATGAGATATGTAACATCCTCACTTTGATGGCAGAATGCAATTGGTGTTCATTAATTGCTTCATACAAAGAATCTTTTTGTTGAATCCCTAGTACTTATGCTCCAGACAGTGTTATGGCTGCTAGGGTTCAGAGTAAAAGTACAGTCCTCCCAGTTTAGGGGAGGAGCTGATAACATTCACTCTAATTACTGCCATAATATTTCTGGACTTTACTCTCCTGCTTGCTTTTGTTTTCTTTACCTTTTATCCATTGACTTTAGCAGAGTGCTTTCCAAGTACTTTAGTAGTAGATCACAGGTGATCATTATTGAGTCATTATTCATATTTTTTTGTGTTCATATTGATATTTGGACCTTTGTTGGTTCCTTATGTAAGTATCTGATTGTAAGCAGTGGATATTTTGGGAAATATTTCCATTAAAAGTATACTCCAAATATTGAATACACATGCACACACACACATATACACATATCCTATTTTTATGCTTAAATGATGAATTCAAGGGTAAAGAAAGGCTCATTGTCTTTTGGATGTCCCAAATTCACATACTTGCTTCAGCTTCTGTACTGCATAGTGAAAGTAAATTAGGTGTCTTATATATTCCTGTTATTTAACTATGTGCTATGGCTGGTTGGTGGTTTGGGAAAAGTGAGTTGTTTCTCAAAGTAGATTTTCATCATCTGCACGCTTCAGGTATCTCAAATAGTTAATACTTAACAACTTATATTGGCTGAGTTCCTTCTTCCATTTGAAAGCTCAACTGAAGCTTGATGTTTATGGTGGAAATTGTCTTGATTTCTTTAGATGAGATGAGCATCCAAGGAGTTTGAAAATGTGTTTTAATTAAGATTCTGCTAAATTTTACCAGACACCTACTTGGAAAACAAAGCAACTGAATAATTAACTCTGATGAGAGCAGATGCTGGTCTAATGACAACCTGTTACCGCTCAAGTGCATCATTAGTTGTTTTACTGTGCTCCTTTAATATGTCCAGAGCTCTCCTCTGTTAATGAATACATTGGTAGCTGTGTCCTTAAAATAGTTCCTCATTCTGGACTGTTGTAAAAGATATTTCTAGCATCTGCAGAATTCCTCATTTAAATAATTTTGTCCCCACCCACCACCCCCTTCCTTCATCTATTTGGCATGTGCTTAGAACCAAACACTTCTTCAGTTTTCCTTGTGGGATTATTTTAGCTATACATCAAGCGAAGCTTACAAATTGATGAGAATCTAATGATGCATTTATTTACAGATGTGCATTTCTGTTCCCTGTTATTTTGTTGAGGGGTAGGAAGAGTTTAAAAACTCTCTCTCCATGTTCTGCCCCCACCAATGTTATGAATAGCCATGCACTTGACAAAATAGGAACTAGAAATAGCTTCATATTTGATTTTGTGTATGTATGAACTGGTATCAATTTTTTAAAAACTATTGAAGTATAGTTGATTTACAATGTGTTAATTTTGCTGCACAGCAAATAGACTCAGTTATACATAATATGTATTGTTTTTTATGTTCTTTTCCATTATGGTTTATTATAGGATATTGAATATATATATATATATATATATATATATATATATATATATATATATATATAGTTCCCTGTGCTTTTCAGAAGGACTTTGTTTGGGGGTGGGTATCAAATTTTTTTATATGAATGGTTCATCTTTCAAAATAGAAAAAAATAGGAGTTCCTGCTATAACACAGTGGGTTAAGGATCTAGCATTGTCCCTGCAGTAGCTCTGGTCACTGCTGAGCCGTGGATTAGATCCCTGGCCTGGCACAGTGGATTAAGGAACCAGTGTTACTGCAGCTGTGGTGTTGATCACAGTTTTGGCTTAGATTCGATCTCTGGCCTGGGAACTTTCATATGCCACAGGTGCATCCAAAAAAAAAAAAAGCAAAAGTCTATTTTTATTTAAAAAATTTAATGCTACAACTACACTATGCTATTGTTTCTCACTATAGCATACTTTATTTTTATTTTCAATTTTTTTTCAAGATTCCTTTTATTTTTTCAAATGCTACATTTATTTTTTAATTTTAATTTTTTTCTTTTTTAATTTAATGATTTTTATTTTTTCCATTATAGCTGGTTTACAGTGTTCTGTGAATTCTCTACTGTAGAGTAAGGTGACCCAGTCACACATACATATATACACTCCTTTTTCTCACATCATTATGCTCCATCATAAGTGACTAGATATAGTTCCCAATGCTATACAGCAGGATCTCATTGCTTATGCATTCCATAGGCAATAGTTTCATCTGTTAACACCAAACTCCCAGTCCATCCCACTCCCTCACCTTTCCCCTTGGCAACCACAAGTCTGTTCTCCATGTCAGTGATTTTCTTTTCTGTGGAAAGTTTTGTTTGTGCCATATATTAGATTCCAGATGTAAGTGTTATCACATGGTATTTGTCTTTCTCTTTCTGACTTACTTCACTTAGTATGAAAATTCTGGTTTCACTGATGTTGCTGTAGATGGCATTATTTTGTTCTTTTTTATGGCTGAGTAGTATTCCATTGTGTATATATACTGCCTCTTAATCCATTCATCTATCGATGGACATTTAGGTTGTTTCCATTTCTTGGCTATTGTGATTAGTGCTGTAGTGAACATACAGGTGCACGTGTCTTTTTCAAGGAAAGTGTTGTCTGGATATATGCCCAAGAGTGGGATTGCTGGATCATATGGTAATTCTGTGTTTAGTTATCTGAGGCACCTCCATACTGTTTTCCACAGTGGTTGTACCAATTCACATTTTACGAACAATGCAGGAGTGTTCCCTTTTTACAGATTGGCCATCTGTATATCTTCTTTGGAAAAATGTCTATTCAGGTCTTTTGCCCATTTTTCAGTTGGATTGTTGGCTTTTTTGCTGTTGAGTGGTATAAGTTGTTTGTATATCTTAGAGATTAAGGCCTTGTCAGTTGCATCATTTGAAACTATTTTCTTCCATTCTGTAAGTTGTCTTTTTCTTTTTTTTTATAGTTTCCTTTGGTGTGCAAAAGCTTGTAAGTTTGATTAGGTCCCATTAGTTAATTTTTGCTTTTATTTCTGTTCCCTTGAGAGACTGACTGGAGAAAACATTTGTAAGGTTGATGTCAGAGGATGTTCGCCTATGTTCTCTTCTAGGAATTTGATGGTGTCTTGTCTTACATTTAAGTCTTGAAGCCATTTTGAGTTTATTTTTGTGCATGGTGTGAGGGTGTGTTCCAGTTTCATTGATTTACATGCAGCTGTGCAGTTCTCCCAGAACCATTTGCTGAAAATATTGTTTTTTTTCCATTTTATATTCTTGCTTCCTTTGTCGAAGATTAGTTGACCATAGTGTCTGGGTTTATTTCTGGGTTATCTATTCTGTTCCATTGGTCTGTATGTTGATTTTGGTGCCAGTACCACACTGGCTTGATTTCTGTGGCTTTGTAATATTGCCTGATATCTGGGAGAGTTATGTCTCCTGCTTGGTTTTTGTTCCTCAGGATTGCTTTGGCAATCCTGGGTCTTTTGTGGTCCCATATAAATTTTTGGATCGTTTGTTCTAGTTCTGTGAAAAATGTCATGGGTAATTTGATAGGAATTACATTGAATCTGTAGATTGCTTTGGATAGTATGGCCATTTTTACAATATTAATTTTTCCAACCCAGGAGAATGGAATATCTTTCCATTTCTTTGAATCTTCTTTAATTTCCTTGATTAGTGTTTTATAGTTCTCAGCATATAAGTCTTTCACCTCCTTGGTCAGGTTTATTCCCACCTATTTGATTTTTTTGGGTACAACTTTAAAAGGCATCGTATTTTGGTATTCCTTTTCTAATATTTCATTGTTAGTATACAGAAATGTGACTGATTTCTGAATGTTAATCTTATATCCTGCTACTTTGCTGAATTTTTTGACCAGTTCAGATAGTTTCTGTGTTGAGTTCTTAGGCTTTTCTATATATAGTATCATGTCATCTGCATGCAGTAACAATTTACCTCTTCTCTTCCAATTTGGATACTTTTTATTTCATTTGTTTGGCTGATTGCTGTGGCTGGGACTTGCAATAATGTTGAATAAAAGTGGTGAGAGTGGGCATCCTTGTCTTGTTCCAGATTTTAGTGGGAAGGCTTTCAGCTTTGCTCCATTGAGTATTATATTTGCTGTGGGTTTGTCGTAAATGGCTTTTATTACGTTAAGGTATGTTCCTTCTATACCCACTTTGGTATGAGTTTTTTATGATGAATGGATGTTGGACTTTTTCAAATGCTTTTTTTGTGTCTATTGAGATGATCATTTGGTTTTTGACTTTTCTTTTGTTAATGTGGTGTATAATGTTGATTGATTTGCATATGTTGAACCATCCTTGTGGACCTGGGATGAATCCCACTTGGTCTTGGTGTATGATCTTTTTTAAATGTTGCTGGATATGGTTGACTAAAATTTTGTTGAGGATTTTTACATCTATACTCATCAAAGATACTGGCCTATAGTTTTCTTTTTTTGGTAGTATCTTTGTCTGGTTTTGGTATTAGGGTGATGGTGGCATAGAATGTCTTTGGGAGTGTTCCTTTTTCTTCAACCTTTTGGAAAAGTTTAAGGAGGATGGGTACAAGTTCCTCTTTGTATATTTGTTAGAGCATACATTATTTTTATATCAAACATCAGAGGCTTGCAGTTTAAACCCTAGGCACAGCACAAATCAACCTGGCCAATAACATAATTGTCCAACTGATGCAAGGCAAGGAAGTACAGAAACCAATTTCAATTCTGTGTTCGGAGCCACAGCATATATACTCTCATTTTGAGAAGTTTAAATAGTTTTTGAGAAATTCATGAAGCAAAAATGAGTATGAGAAGATCTTTTAGATAACCTTAAATACTGTGCTAATCAAACCAAGGCAAGGGGCAAAGATATATGTTTGCAATGATTTAGATCTGCTGTGCTTCACGACATTCTGTGCTATGCTTCCTTTAAATCTTTCAGGCAACTCCTTGGGATTTGGTCAGATACTGTTCTGATCCTGGAAGACTGTAGAATAGGATCTTTTCCTTCTCCTCCCTGTACTTCCAAAATCCAACTGCCTTCATCCAATAGAAGATCATTTTAGTACTCTTTAAAGGTCTAACAGAAAAAAAGCTTAAAAGGGAGGGGGTGAGTTCCCATTGTGACTCAGTGGGATATGAACCCAACTAATATCCATGAGGCTGTGGGTTCAATCCCTGGCCTTGCTTGGTGCGTTAACAATCCTGCATTGCCTCAAGCTCTGGTGTAGATCACAGACAAGGCTCAGATCCTGTGTTGCTGTGGCTGTGGTGTAGGCCAACAGCTGCAGTTTCAATTCCACCCCAGCTTGGGAACTTCCATATGCTGCGGGTGCGGCTCTAAAAAGCAAAAAAAAAAAAAAAAAAAAAAAAAAGCTGCACATAAAAATGACTGAAGCATTTTACATCATCAAGTCATATTTCTAAATGGTCCTCTTACTGTGGTAAGCAAAGTTTCAAAATATTTCCAGCTCTTTCTATTGTGGAGGGCAAAGGGAAACAAAGCATGTCAGTAATTTAAGAAATGTGCTTTAGAATGGTTTTTCTGTATTCACAAAGATATACAACTCCGCTTTACTCATTAAAAATTCTGGTTGATAGCCAAAATATTTTAATATAGATGGTGTGGAGAAGGCTATATATTTCTTTTTTGCCTTCAATCCATCTATGCCAGAGCTGTGTTCAGAATCTGGATTTAATGTGCAAAAGCTGGACTCCTTGCTGTTTCTTGTCATTTGACTGCTAGAGCTGGATGCAGCAAGGCAGCAAGGAATAGAGGCCCACTATGCACTTATCCTACTGGTAGAGGGAGAGAAGACACCATTGCTTGCTTCCATTCCATCCTTTCCTATTGAGTGTTCCATACAATGGCACACAGGTGTTATTTTCACTTTCTAACTTTTCAAAAAGTGCGTGATGTGTTCACCATCACTGGTACATGACTTAACATTCTGTTTTACATGGTCTATTTTATGTTCCAGTCTCTTTCAGGTAGTTTTTATTCTTCCTCATTTGGGGACATGGGAAGATTATGAAAAGAGTGGAAGCTGAAGTGGTAGGGGTTGTGAGGAGTCACTGTGACCCCATGAAAAGCACCAAGGTCAGAGCAGGTGCCTATGAATGCACTTCACCACCCCCCACCCTTTCTTGCAATGTATCCTCTGATCCCAGGCGAGGCTGATGGGTAGGGGTTGGCAGCCTATTACTCACAAGCTGGGGAGCTCCTTTTAGCCCAGCCATTCACCCTCTGTCCAACTCTGGACAAATCATCTGCCCTCTGGAAACTTTTTATCCTTAGTTATAAGGTGGAAACAGTACCATTTAATCCAACCAGCTCACAGAATTAAATATAACTATGCTATATTAACTGTCACATACTTTATACATATGAAGTATCATTATGAATCACTGGAGCAGCAAGAAACATTGGGCAGGTTTTCCACTCTGCACAGAAAATAGTAAGAAACAGAACCAAATGCCCCCTTAAAGTCTGAGAAAGAAAAGAGAACTGAAATATGGGAAACCAATCTATTATGGTTCGTGGTGGTTAATATGACTTGAAAAGCCTACTATTAAATATGTTTTATGTATTATGAAACCTGTATTATTTGTATGTGTACTTTTTCAGAGGAAGGTTGGCCTTCTAAATATAGGAAAACATGAATATTATATTTGATGACTGTAGGTATCCTTTAGTTTTAGTCCTGTAAGATCTCAGATTTGTTTCATCTGGCATTCCCAAATTAAATATGATGCCTTAGAAAAAGAACCCCTAAAAATTTACTAATTTACTAGTTTACTAAACCCTTTGGTAAAGGACTTTACTAAGGGACATTTCTGGGAAATGACTGGCCTGCCCTGTGACCTTATCTCAGTAGGGCAGCTACAAGCAAGATTTAGAAAGTGGATGAAGCGGAGAGGAAGCAGTGATTAGTGAGAAAACACAATTCAGAGTCATGTTGCTCCATAAATGTCATTAAATAGTATGTTTAATGCAAATTAAATCAGTTTCCTCCTTGTGCACTTCCAACTCCACTTATCCACCTGCAGCCTAATGGATAGTTTTGAACGTCTGCTTGGCAGGGTGGGGTCATGGGCCTGTGACCAATGCAGTAACAAGGGGCCTGTGTTCAGAAGGGTCCATAACAAGGGTTTTAATGCTCTGTAGTTGCCATGTTGAACTTCTTCATGCTTTTATCTTGGAATTTGTATTGTAAGTTGATAGGACAATGGAGCATGTGCTGGCGGCCTGGAGGCTACTTTCAGGTGTGAACCTGTCCCCCATCCCACCTCCACTCACCCTCTTCACCCATCCCCAGCTGGTTCTCAGTTGCCTCCTCCCTCTGCCTGTGGCCCTGCCAGTTCTCTCTCTGCATCCTCACCCCTCCACCTCTTACAAACCCTCACTAGGAATGGCTGTGGGTTCCACGGGCTGGGAGAAGGATGGAGGAACCTGCATTCTCTCTGACTCTGGGACAGAGGTCAGGTATGTAGCCAATAGTATTTTGGCATTCTGGCTACAGGCTGGTGTCACCATGGCCTGTTTGGCGGAAGGCAATGGAGGCCTCTTGCCTACCCCTGGTCTAATCACCCACCACTTTCCAAGCATAGAGATTGCAACTCCTTGAAGGTCTCCCTTCTGCTGTGGGTTGAGGTGGCAGTTGGTTGAAGGGGGAAGTTGACTTCCCAGGTGTCTAGGCTTCATATTCCTCTTGCACAGGGTCCTGGCAAGTTATTAGGTAGCTGGTTCTGCTATTTAGAAGATTCTGAAACAAGATCTAAGCTCCTCAGAAACAGTTCTAATGATACAGTCATTTTGTAAATGTGTTTCCAGCTAAGTGTATAATAATCCCAAGTGTATAATGGTGCTTATACATTTAAGAAACCCTCTGATCAGAGAGGTCACACAAGAATTGCTTATCTACCAGCATTTTCTGATAAATACTGATGGGTTTGAATTGAACAGTTGTTCTTCTAACTGGGTATACCAAGGAAACTTACGAATGGAAAATGGTAGAAGTTTTGTTTTCTTTTTTAATAGAAGAATCAGCAATAACAGCCATAACAAGAAATATATGTTAAATTCTGAAACACCCTCTTTCGTCCAGCAATGTTTGCTGTGTTCTTGGGTGTGTAGGGTATTAAGGTTAAAAATAAGTAAGTGGAATTCCCACTGTGGCATAGGTTGCAGCTGTGGCTCAGATTTGATCCCTGGCCTGGGAACTTCCATATGCCATGCGTGCAGCCAAAATAAAAAATTAAATAACCAAGTGAGCACTTTCAGTCTAACACCAGAGAAGGTGGAGCTGCTAGCTGAGAGAACCACTTTACTTCTCCTGCCTTTATTTCTTCACTGGAAATTGGGCGGTGATAATAAAAGCTTTAGGGAGTTGTGAGGATATAGTAAGCAAGTGCAGAAGGCACTTAACATGTGCTCAGTAGATGGCAAATTCCTAATATGGACAAAAAGGAATGTTGTTGAAATACTACCACCATCCTCACCACCCATATCAAGAGAATATCTGCAGGAGGAATAAGAGCGTCAACTGTTTTGGCTATTGTGTAAGTGATCTGGATTACGCATATCTCCTCTATGTGCTAAGAAAAATGAACACAATTACTAGATATTAAATTGTAAATTGACACATACTGTGGATGGTTATATACAAATATATATATGTACACACACATATCCTTGTGGATTTGAAATGCATGGGAACTGTCAAGAACCTCAGAGATCTGTGTAGTTCAGTGTGTTTAGTTTACAGAGAAGGAGAGAGGTCACACACAAATTCTTTTTTTTTTTTTGTAAGGCCTCACCTATGATGTATGGAAGTTTCTAGGCAAGGGGTCAATTTGGAGCTACAGCTGCCGGCCTACATGACAGCCACAGTGATGCCAGATGCAAGCTGAGCCTGCGAACTACACCACAGCTTGAAGCAATGCCGGATCCTTAACCCACTGAGCTTGGCTAGGGAATAAACTCGTGTTCTCATGGATACTGGTCAGGTTCATTACTGCTGAGCCACAATGGGAACTCCCATACAGCCTCTTAATGGCAGAGGAGGACTAAAATCTTTGAGATCCCTCATCTGTCTAATTGGCGTGCAATGTGCTTTAAGGACCTGAAGGATAAGTAAACTGTTTTACATTTTTATAGTTACTTATGGCTGTTATGTTTTCCCTTTATAGCCTATTTTTGTCACAGCTATCACTTATGTGGTATGACCCTTGGTTAAGAATGCAAAATTCCAATCATCCCACCTTTTCTCTGCAAAGACACCCTGTTTCATGGCAGCTTCCAGAAACCCCTTAATAGCAAAAGGGAAAGCCTGGGTAACCCATGTCTCTGATAAAATAGTTTCCATTTCTGCAATGGAGAGTCAAACATGCCTTCCTTAGGTCTGGTCCTGTGTGTTAGGGTGGCCCACATAGGATCACGTGTGCTTAAGGTAACACGACTGGAATCGCTTTAGCTTTCATTTGGCCAGGCTGTACATCAAGAATCTGAAATCAGGAGCTTGATTTTCATTTTGCCTCTTCCCTTGGGAGATCTCCTTTAGGTCCAGGGTTGCCATTTACTTCAAAGGGAATGCTCTTCGTAGAGGAGGTATCCGGGAGAGGAAGAAAAACGAGAATCCAACTCATTATTTTAAAGATGGTTAAAATAAACAAGTTAGCAAATGCATGTTTTCTTTTAGAATACTCAGTTGGGATCTTTCTGTCAAAGGAGGGTAGTTTGTAAGGCTTCTATTATCTGATCCCCAAGCGAATGGGATCAAATATATTTTTCATTTGATGAAGTTGGTAGAAGTTGGGCTGAACTGAATTATACTGATTGCTATTCTCTGTAATTCCCAACAAACTTTTAAAATACATTTACCTATTATACCCCTTCATTTTCTATAGCTGCAGAAGGAAAAAAAAAAGACTTGTACAGATACGGAAACTCAAAAAAAGCAAGCCAGTCACTTGTTTTTATACAGAAACCAACATACTGACATTTTAATGATGCTGGGATACTGCCATAGTGTGAAATTTTGTATTCAGAGCATTTAAAAAGGGAGTGGAGAAAAGACAAGTAAGTCCCCAATGGAATGGATTCGATGAGCTTGTATACATGGCAGGTACCAGGAACCTCCTTGGGTCACCTTTCCTCCTTAAAAGATAGAGGAGCCCTTTAAATATATGGGATGTGCAGCTGAATGTAGTGCCTTTTATGGAGACCTCTTTGGGTCTGATTAATTAGTAATTGGGGTGAGAGCTGTGCACTTCACTGACTCTTGCTGCCTTGTTTGTAAATCGCAATCTGGTGCTAAGTCTCAGCAGGTCACATTGCTGTTTTTGCTGTACCCCAGTGACACAACTGATTAAATCTGTGTAAACAGTATCATTATGAAAATATTTTTGTTATAGGCACGAGGAGTTAACACATTTTTATTTTGGATGGAAATTAAAATTATTTGTGGGAGCTTTGTATGTTTTCATCAATTGTCAGTCATCTCAATAGAGCATGTAGCAAAGTAACTGTTTTAAATTTCACAAAGGGAAAAAAAAAAGCTCTCAGACAGAGGGCTTTTAAAACTGAGAATTATGATAATTATGTCATTCATAATACACACAGCTACATTACAGGCAAGTATTATGTCACTTAATAGTTAGTTAAACAAGTAAACAGAAATATGGGAATTCGCCTGCATATTCCCCTTATAATGGGGGCACTTCTGAGTTAGTAGATATGTTTTAATGGAACACACACACACACACACACACACACACACACACACTCCCAGATGCTTCACTTATATTCTACATGTTTCCTAAGTTAGCTTTAACAGAACTTTGAGTTGCCTCTAGACAGGAGCTCAGGGTGCTGATGTGTTACTAGAAAACACAGACTCAGAGTGATGACTCAAGGATCCCAGGGGCCAATAGGGGTTTCAGGGGAGGGATAAAGCTGGGTCATTAGATCATCTTGAACAGTTTGTGTACCATTGTTTACATTTGGTTTTGAAGCAAGCAACTTTGATTTTTGCACTATACCCACTTTACAGTCTGACCATTGGCACCTCCAAATATAATTTTTCTGGAAGTTTAGTAAGGTTGAGCAAATGTGCAATTGGCCAGGATTGTGAAATCTGTATACCTTCATGTTTCTTTTGTTCTGAATGGCTGTCTTATTCTAAGTGAGCATTAAAATTGCATTTGATCATCCTAATGAGGCCTGATTTCACCTCTGTTTGCTGAGGCTGGTGGTAAGTCAGCGTAGGCCAATAGATGCTCTCCTGTTTGCTTCATTTCACAGAGCCCTTATTGAGAAAAACTTAATGAATTTTAATCAAATGTGCCTATTAAGTTACTGAGACTTGGGTTGCTGATCATCTACTTACTAGCAGCTAAAATTTAGATAAAAGAAAAATGACTTTTCTTTCTGTGAACCTATAAATATCATGGTCAGAATATCAGGCGAAAAAAGAGCTAACAAATGAGCAAATTTGCCATGTGCCAACTCCCAGATTTAAACAAAGAACTGGCTGTATATATTTCAAATGATGGCCTTCATATTATCTAGGCCTAAATAACAGGACAAAAAAAAAAAAAAAAAACCTGCCTTTGAAGAGAGGAGGAAGTATTTACCCTACCCTTTAATGCTGTACAGATGTTGCAAATGCGTTTGCCAAAGGTGGGAGGAACTGTGTATGAAAGAACTGGCTGCAGAATATTGGTTATCAGTAGACTATTCAGAATAATGAAATTTTGTGTTATTACTTGGGGCATTTGTGTTTTCCTGATAAGCAGTTTGTCTGGGGTTTCTAAAGATCTTGGGAGCATGGGTCAGTCTAGAGAAGTCTAATATTTGTTTACGACTTTCAGTGTTTTTATTATTTTCCATTAGTCATTGCAATATTTACTCCTAACTGAGAACTCTGAGGATCAGATGATTAGATCACATTAGGAATGCTTTTTTGGACATGAGCTATTACAACTATCTTGCCAAACACCAATGGGCAAAGATATTAAAAAGGATTAATACAGAGGAGGGGAGTAGAAAGGAAAAAAAATGCTATTATTTCCTTTTTTTAAACTACGCATCAACCTAATTCAAAGCATAAAGCTAAATCTAGAAAAAGAGATTAAGGAAAAACAAAGTGAAAACTTAATTTGCTCAAGCAGAAATGAGGACTAGGAAAATCTGAGGATAGTTTATTAAATGTAAGCAAATTTAGAGTGATTACATTTTCTTGTCAAATATATTTTTTTTGCTAATTCCAAAACTCTACCTTGTATTAGACTCATGCAATACTAATAAAATTTTAACCCCTTGAAGTCTTTGAGAAGTAACATTTACAAAGTGTAAAAGGCAACTTTCAATTAGCACTAAATGTAAGATAATTAATTTTAATGGCCCATTCATAAAACTAGGAGTAATTCTGGCTTAGGCAATAATAAATAAAATAATCACCCTTTCCTAGTAAATATTTGCACAGTAGTGTTTCAGAATATATACTACACAGAGAGGTCAAGATATACATATCCATACACTCTATGTAAGACACTTGGGTATTTCCTCCTCCAGAAGAACAGCCCCTTTGGCATAGAGTAAGGAAGAGAAGTTCACCATAGTTCTGTTTTAAGGTATTATTTATTATTGTAAGGGTAATGCAAACTTATTACGCAAGAATCAGAAATGATAATAAAATACCACTGCAAGTATCAGTAGTGGTATTTATTATAAACCAATAAATCACTCATGGCTCTAGCTCCAACAAATAAACTGTTAACTAAGCTGTTTTCTGTGCATTGTATGCAGATCTCTTGGTCACACTCTACATGAAATCTTGATCCTTATGTGAAAAACCCTTTAGTAATCTAGATTCTTTCATTATGAATAGATGAAGATCTTTTGACATTTTCTTTGTTCATAAAAGGCAATGTAAACTGGCATATGTATAGTGTTATTACAATGAACATTTATTAATATAAGATCTTGGATAATGAAATATTTTTAAAAAGTGCTTTACACTTATAAATCACAAAACTGTTGTTGACATCAGGAGTTAAATGTAGGAAGAAGATGGGTGTAGAGAAAAAAGAAAGAGCACTTCTTGTTTATGTTTTTCTTGTGCTGCTACTTCTCTTATTGTTCACACTTGTGCCCACTCTAATCCAGGCTCAAGGAAATTCAGCAGGCAACTCTAAGTACATAACAAACACGAAGAAAATAAAGAATCCTATGAGATGAATTAGCTGTTTTGTGTTTGTGGAAATTTCAGAAAATATGGATATTTGCATGCCACAAGTTTGGAGGAAAGAACCCATTTGTGGTTTGGAATTAAGAAGTGGGGAAGGGAGAAGGGAGTGAATGTGGTTGTAAAAGGGCAACATGAAGGACCTTTTCAGTGATGGAAATATTTTGTATCTTAAATATATTATATACAGTATATGTTACATAATATCTATATCAATCTTCTGGGTGTGAACTGCACTATAGTTTTACAAAATGTTAACTTTGGGTGAAGCTGAGTAAAGGGTACATGGGATCTCAGTGTTATTCTTACAACTGTAGGTGAATCTACAATTAGCTCAAAAAGTTTACATAAGGAACATAAAATTGAGATTTTGTTTTTGTAGAAACCTCCGGAAATACATGCACCTGTACAGATGATTTGCCTAAATTCTTTTAGGACTATACATTTTTATTTCAGCTAAATAAAACATGTAAACACTTGTCCATGTATTATTTATGGTGAATATATTTAACATGATTCGATATTTAATTTGAGGAGTTACTAATGTATTAGTTTAAAAACTTAAGAATGGCTGTTTATGAAAGCATGGTACAGTGTGATGGTTAAAAGTGTGAACCTGGGCATCAGGTTGCCTGTTTTGAATCCTCTCTGTTACTTATAAACAATGCATTTGAGCAGGTTTTAATCAGTCTGCCTCAATTTACTCCTCCTAAAATGGTGAGAACAGTAGCTATCTCATTGCCTTATTATAAGGACTAGACAAAAAAATACACACAAACACATAGAATACAGCCCGACACAGTAAGAACTATGTAAGTATTAGCTGCTGCTATGATGATAATGATGATGTTTTATAAGCATCAGCTTATAGAAAACTCATGTCAATCCAAGTTGTAGGCACCGTTATTGATCACATTATAGGTGGACAGAAGGAATAAGTGTCTTGACCAGGTCACAAAATTTGCGTTTGGAAGGACTCTGCTTTAACCACTTCAAGTTTGTTAGTGAGATATAGTCCTGAATTTTATTTTGTTGTAATAAGATAACAATATATTTTATTAGGCCAATAAGCATCTAATTTTCTATTTAAACAATAGTGATTTAGAAACAACACTAGAAAACATAAAATAAAGAAACAGGGTTTCTTAGATTTCCATCATTCTTGGTTCTACTGGGTCTGAAAGGCACCTTCCCTCTGGTATTTTTGTCTTTCAGTTTTTCAAACTGAATAAACCCAGAGTGAAGAGGTGTATAAAAACAAAGGAGAGGAAGCCAACCCAATGTCCACTCTCAAAGCTTTCAAAAAGCTGAGGTTTTGGGTTCAGTTCAATAAAGGGTCAAGATTCAGGTCAAGTCTTATTTTGTATAAAATGACTGCCTTCGTTTTGAAACAATCTAGTAGTTAGAATTGTGGTAGTTTCTGGTTTTAGCTAGTTTTTGAGAGGAAATGCTGAAATTAATCTTTTCAATGGAAAGGGAACTCAACGATTTACCACAGCTACCAAAACAGAGACTTCCTGGGAAAAGAATGACCATTTGTTGAACTGATTGTCATGTGTAGTAAGGAGAATTTTTTGTTGTTGTATTGAATATGTGAAAGTGGGTATATACGTATGTTTGCCAGGTATATGGGTGTGTAAAAAAAATCATTGTCGAATTGGAAAATTGAAATCCTCATCAAATGAGAGATGCTGTAGCATGATTATTAAGAGTACAGGCTTCGTTAGTTCAAATCTTGGTTTTGTCACTCAAACATTTGTGACCTTATGAGAATGGGAATATCATAATAGTAGCTGCCTTATCAAGTGGTTTTGGAGAATAAATAGTGAATATATGTAAAGCAGCTAGAAAATTGTATGGTACATAGAAAGTGCTAGATAAAATTTAGCTGTGCCATAAACTGCATA
This sequence comes from Catagonus wagneri, assembly GCA_004024745.2. Taxonomy (NCBI): domain Eukaryota; kingdom Metazoa; phylum Chordata; class Mammalia; order Artiodactyla; family Tayassuidae; genus Catagonus; species Catagonus wagneri. The sequence goes on from PVHT020000144.1 coordinate 748,998, forward strand.
GTTAAATGTTGACCATGTGCTGAATTCTGACCTTAACTTATTTATATAAAAATTTTTCCTTAATATCAGTAATCTCAAGCTAGTTAAGGCAATTAAATATATTCAAAGCAATATATTTAAAGGGTAATTAAGAAACAAAACAGAAGGGACTATATATAGTGAATCAGAAATACATTTGGCTGCAAATAATGAAATACCACAACTATAGTTTTTTTTTTTTCCCCCAGATTAAGGATTTTATTTCTCATATAGAGAGTTTGGGGCTCGGTTATTGTTAGTGTTGGAATATTGACTAGTGCCAGTGTTTGTGTGCAGCTTTCTTAATATTTTCCTAATAGTTGCAGTCCATCACATCTTCCTTCAACTCAGGAAGATACTAGAAAAGGCAATACATGATTTAGGCAAGCTAAAGCTTTCCTGGAAGCCACACTCTCTAGCAGACTTTTCCAAATGTTTTCCAACATTCTATAAAAATCCCAGTGATTTTTTTTTTTTTTTTGATTCATGTGGTACCCTTAGTTGCAAGTTAACCTGGAATAGGAGATCCTAGGACAGCCATGCTTGACCTAACCCATTTATGATCCATTGCTTTGGGGATGGACATATTTTCATCATGAAGAAAAGCAGAGTTCTGTTTGTAATTATTAGGAAATAACTGTGGAGGAGGTAGTCAGTGGTGTTTGCCATCTATAGCTTCAGGCAGCACAGAGAAAGAGAGGGTATGAGTTAGTTAGGTAAGGCTTCCAGGAGGCAAAAGGTAGAAGGAAGAATGTTTTAACTGAAATGTTGACTATAAATCAGCTGAAATAGTTCCTGGACCAAACAGAGTCCAGGAATAACATAAACAAAACTAGGCAAGAAAAAGTTAGAAGGGTAGGAAAATGGAAGCCAGGGTAGAATAGAACTGTCTAGAGAGAAGAAGCCTTAAAGAGAATTGAAATGAATACATTTGGAGCCATATGGAGGAGTTAGTTTTGAAGGAAACCATTTACTCATTTCCTTGCTTCACTCTACCAAACTGACCAGCCAGTAATGGTCAAGAATTTGGGATTTCCATATAAATAGATATTTCTCCAAAAAAAAAAAAAAGACTACAGATGGCCAACAGTCATGTGAAAAAATGCTCAGCATCGGTAATTATTAGAGAAATGCAAATCAAAACTATAATGAGGTACCACCTCACACCAGTCAGAATGCCCATCTTCAAAAGTCAACAAATAACAAATGCTAGAGTGGGTGTGGAGAATAGACAAACCTCCTAAACTGAAGGTAGGAATGTAAATTGGTGCAGCCAGTATGGAGAATAGTATGGAGGTTCCTTAAAAAGCTAAAAATAGGGTTACCACATGATCCAACAATTCCATTCTTGGGCATATACCCAGAAAACATGAAAATCCTAACTCAAAAAGATTCACGCACCCCAATTTTCATTGCTGCACTATTTACAACACTCAAGACATGGAAGCAACCTAAGTGTCCACTGACAGATGAATGGATAAAGAAAATGTGTTATATATACACAGTGGAATGTTATACATCCATAAAAAGAATAAAATAATGCCATTTGCAGCAACATGGATGGACCTAGAGATTATCATGCTAATGAGGTAAGCCAAACAATGACAAATATCATATGATATCACTTATACATTGGACCAAAAAAGTTATAAATGAGCTTATTTACAGAACAGAAACAGACCTCACATACATAGAAAACAAACTTATGGTTATGAAAGAGGAAAGAAGGGGAGGGATAAATTAGGAGGCTGGGATTTATAGATACACACTACTATACATAAAATAGATAACCACTATAGCACTGGGAACTATGTGTAGTCACTTATGATGGAGCATGAGAATGTGAGAAAAAAGTTTTTTTACATGTATGTGTAACTGGGTCATCTTGCTGTACAGTAGAAAATTGACAGAACACTGTAGACCAGCTGTAATGGAAAAAATAAAAATCATAACAAATGAAAAAAAATAAATGAGGCTGTAATTCAAAAAATAAATAAAATCGATAACCAACAAGGACCTATTATATAGCACAAGGAACTATGTTCAGTATCTCTTAAATAACCTATAATGGAAAAGAATCTGAATCACTTTGCTGTATACCTGAAACTAACACAACATTGTACATCAACTATGCTTCAATTTTTAAAAAAATATTTTAAAAGAATTTGGGATTTCAAGCAAACTGGGGATATATCTTCTTTTCAAGCATCCACAGACCATTTGCAAAAATGGAAAACCTCAATAAATTCCAGCATTAAGCCATATTGTCTAATAACAATAAAGTAAAATGAGAAATTAGTAACAACAGATTATAAAAAATACTTCAATTTGTTTATATACTTACACATATAGTAAGTATAAATACATATACATATATAGCATTGATTAAAAAATAGATCAGAACAGCAATTATAGATTATTTAGAAAATGAAAAATTATTTGAAACTCATTGTGTCAAAGTACATGAGATGTAACCAAAAACTATTCTTAGAAGTTTTTGTACCTGAAGTGTTTTCATTATTAAGCAGAAACCAAACTAAACACTGTTAAGAAACTAAAGGGGAAGAAAAAAAAATTAACTGATCCTACCTGGAGAAGTTGAAAAAAAGCAGAAAACAAAACTGAAAAAGGAATTACTAAAAAATAAAAACAGAGTAACAGGTTAGATAATAGCAATAGTAAATTGATAATATCCAGGAATTTAACTTATTATTCTTATTATTCTTATTATTATTAGGGCTGCATCTGCAGCATATGGAAGTTCCCAGGCTAGGGGTCAAATCAGAGCTGTACCTGCCAACCTACCCCATAGGCACAGCAATGCCAGATCCAAGCCGCATCTGCGACCTGTAACACAGCTCTCTGTAGCACAGGATCCTTAACCCACTGAGTGAGGCCAGAAATTGAACCCACATCTTTATGGATACTAGTCAGGTTCTTAATCTTATTGATTCACAATGAGAACTCCATAAGTTGTAAATATTATTAAAAATTATAACAAAACCTGAATAAGTTAGTGACCATAGTGGAGGCTATGAAAATAAAGAAATTTCTCTTTGTAAAAGTTACCAGGCTCACAGAGTTTCATGGAGAACTTCTTTCACAAAAACTTGACAGAAAGTTCTTAAATCAGTTAACATCTTTTATAGAATAAAAGAAAATAAGTTTTCCAATTATAAGGGATTATGAAAATTCTGATATCAGAAATCCTATCATCAGAAAATAATCAATAAAAATATTAGAGAAAAGAACTAAGAAGAGGGATTAAACTCACTTTGTAATACAAAAACCTTTAGTAAATTATCGTACATAGTGTTCAGCTATTCATTGAAGGAAAGATCAATATTAGGAAATTTATTAGCATAGGTTACCATACCCCTAGGTCAAAGAGGTAAAAAAAAATCATGAACACTTTCTTAATTGTTCTCAATATATTTGATAATATTGAAGAACACATATTTTAGGTAGTAATCAATACTATATATGTATATGTATACTTACTATATGTATATAAATATATGTATATATACTTAATAAGCAAATTGAAGTATTTTTATAATCTGTTACTAATTTCTAGTTTTATTTTATTGTTAGAAAACATTTTGTTAGAAGATATTTTCTAACAAGAAAGTTCATTAATAAATAAACAATGAGCATCATGCATAATATAATGTTACCTCATGCATGTAGCACTAGAAGAATTGTAAAGTCAGGGAAAACCTGAAACTAATACAATACTGTAAATCAACTACGTTTTAAAAAATAAAAATAAAGTCAGGAAAAAGACAATCACACTTGCTATCATTATTTTCATATAACAGTGCTAATAAAGAGCTAGCCAGTAAACTTAATTAAAATTTTAACAAGTGGTACAAATACTGCAATGAAAAATTTAATCATTTAATAATCCACTTAGAATACCAAGAGAATAAAAATTTGTAATACATAACCTTTACTAGAACAAAATAATAGATATTATAGAAATTCAGTAGATCATCTAATAAACCCACAAAGCTCGATGGCTATCTTGAATGCTAATCATTACCATTAGGAAATGATATGGAAACAAATTTTGTTAATCATTATGGTAAAAAGAATTAAATGTCAGTTAACAAATTTGTTAAGTGTCCAAGTTTTATACAAAACTTGTCCTTTACTGAAGAGCTTTTCAGAAAAGGTATAGTTAAGTAAAAATATGTCTCATTCTTAGCTGTAAAATTTTAATAGTATAAATTTATAAAATCTTCTGAAAGTCAACTATAAATGCAATTCAACACTGAACAAAACCCAAAAGGAATTTGTTTTAAAAATTCGAAAACATATCTGACATTTAGAGTATATCTAGTTAAGGAAATTCTGGAAGAAAGTATTAATTGGCAGGAAAGAAGCCTCCCTTATATTCAGAGTTCATGTATGCTTTCATGGTACCCTGTACCTTCCCTTCTCAGCACGTGCCATACTTATAAGTATAAATTTACTTGTGAATTTTTTTTTTTTTTTTGTCTTGTTGCCTTTATGTAGAGCCGCACCGCGGCATTTGGAGGTTCCAAGGCTAGGGGTCTAACAGGAGCTGTAGCCGCCGGCCTTCGCCACAGCCACAGCAATGCGGGATCGAGCCGCGTCTGCAACCTACACCACAGCTCACACTCACTGAGCAAGGCCAGGGATCGAACCCGCAATCTCATGGCTCTTAGTCGGATTTGTTAACTACTGAGCCACAAAGGGAACTCCTACTTGTGAAATTTTTATTCTCCACCTTCTCCATTGAACTATAAGCCTCATAATGGCAATAGTCATGTCTCATTTGTTCATTATGCTTTATAGATAATAGATCTACAATAAATATTTATTGACTAGGTAAATAAATGTTTTCAAAACTATTAAGTTACAAAAATCTGTTCGCTATTGTCATTAGGCTAGACGGCAAATCTATGGACTGAAATAAAATATATCAAAATTCATCTGTCTTTGACCCGCTAATCTATCGATTTCTTTACAAGATCCTCTAGCTACAGCCTTCCGTAATATGGGTAAATTGTGGTGGAAAAAGATGGGAAACAATTCCACCAATTTTATTAGCTTTAATTACAAATTGTATTACATCGAACACAAAATTTAATCATGAGATAGATCCTTGGATCCACAACAAAACAATATGGTATTGATTAAAAACAATAAATCTACAAATAGATTTCTTTAAAGTGACTTATAACATGAGTATTTAAGATAAATTTTATGTGAAGTCATATACAAATAATTAAATAGCTTAATAGGTAATGTCCCTAGTTTTCTTAGCAATATGAAATATTTTTTTGTAAATATATGTCTTTTATTGACTCTGAGTTAAAAGATAAATGTAGTCTAATATTTTAATAGAAAGATAATTAACCTGGGCCTGGGACACTACTTTTACAGTGAGTCAGAGACTAACATTTAGGGCACTTAGGGGAGTAATTGATACATTCTATTTTAGACTCTCTCAAATGAATTTTTTCAACCAAATGTGTGCAGGAATTGAATAGCACTCAGTTTAAGGCTGAGCTTTCTGACCAATACCTGGGATACCAGAATTCTGTGTTGTCGGTTGAAAAAGGACTCAAAAACCAAAGGAATAATTTTCAAGTCCTAAGTTGACATTCTCTAATGAATATTGAACTACTTGTATTTGATTTGTATTCTTTTCCCACAAAATAAGCAGTTCCATTTTAGTATGAAAGGATTTTTTTTTTTCAGTGAAGGATTTTTTCTTTTGAATTGAAGTGTAATTGACATACAATATCATATTAGTTTCAGGTGTTTATTTGAATTTATATATATTTTGAAATGATCACCATGATGTCTTATTACCATCTGTCACCATACAGTTATTACAATATTGTGAGTATAGTTCCTATACTGTACATTACACTCTGTGACTTATTTATTACATAGCTGGCAACTTGTGTCTCTTAATTGTTTTCACTTATTTAGCTCCCCTACCTAGCCCTCTCCTTCTTTGGAAACCACCAATTTGTTTTCTGTATCTGTGAATCTATTTCTCTTTTGTTTGTTTTTCATATTTGATGTACAAGTGAAATCATATGATAATCATCTTTCTTTGACATTTCACTTTGCATAATATCCTTTTGGTTCATCCTTGTTGTTGCAACTGGCAAGATTTCATTCTTTTTTATGGCTGTAGATGTCTTTTTTTAAGAATTCATCTATTGAAAGACCTTTAGTTTGTTTACATATCTTGGCTGTTGTGCAACGAACATGGAAGTGCAGATATCTCTTTGATATCCTGTTTTCATTTCCTTTGGGTGCATACCCAGATGTGGGATTTCTGGATCAAATGGTAGTTCTATTTTTAATTTTTTTGAGAACCCCCCCCCGTACTTTTTCTCATGTAGCTGCAGCAATTTACTTACCCACTGACAGCACCCAAGAGTACTTTTCTCCATATCTTCACCAACACTTGTTATTTGTTGTCTTTTGATTTGCTTTCTTTCTGACAGGGTGAAGTTATATCCCTTGTGGTTTTGATTTGCATGTCCTTGGACACATGAAAAGATGCTCAACATCAGTGAAGGTTTTTAATGTGCTCAGGGACCAAATGGTGACAAAATAATAGGACATATACTTTTAATTTTTAATATATGCATAACAGTGAATGACATCTATTCATCATGCCCAACATTTATTGCCTAAACATGTCAGGAACCATGGTTTACATATATTGTCCCATTTAATCCTCATATCCATCAGTGAAGTCGGGATTACATTCCTCTTTAGTTCTTCAATTGGAAAGTTAGACAAGTCCTTGAATTGCACAGTTAGTAAGGGTTGGTGCCGAGATGGAATCAGGTTGTCTGTCGACAGCACTCAAGCCCTGACAATTCTGCTATCCCACCTCCTATAACCGTTTGTCTCCAATCTCCTGCCACCACCTTAGTTCAAGTCCTCATCACCTCTTGCCAGAATTCTGAGCCAGAGACACCCTTCATAGGTGTACTGCCAAAATTTGAAATGCAAATCAGTTTCGCAAACATTATTTTTAGTTAGAAGATATCATTTTTTTTATTCTTGGGTCCAAAGAATGTTCTTTCAAATTTATCAGCGTTTCACATTTTAAAATGTCACAGTTTTTGTTTTTGTTTAAGTACAGGGGAAAGGACAGAAAGAAGGAAATTAACATTTATTAGGACCCTAATATGTGCCAGGCAATATTCGTTTATGATGCTTCAAAATAACCATGTTAGGGGATTGAGACTGATAATGTATTGGTTGCTTCTTCCAGGATTCATGCTGAGCTTGGTATTTTGCATATGTTAATTAACTTAGGGAGTTTTAGCATTTGGGCTGTGAGGTAGATGGTCAGTGCTTCCAGTCCTCTGAGGTGGAGCAAGTGAAACATGGAAGTTCTATGGGTTTCAAACAATTGATTTGTTAATTTATTGACATTTCCTTCTGAATATTAATTATGGTGAGCCCAGGCAGTGACTAGAGTAGTGAAAAAATTAACTTTACTTTGAAGTTCAAAAATTAATATTTTTTTTTATTCCTGGAAGAAAGTTGTGGGTTGATTTGCTAACATTTCATTGAATTTGGGTTTGCATGGTTTTTGTGTTCTGCTGGCCTTAATCTGTTTCTTTCACTTTCCCCATAGCACTTAAACATCAGCACAGTGTGGTGTCTGATAAACAGCTGAGGCTAGATTTGGGAAGTTCTTAAATAATATGGGGGCTTAAGAATTCACAGAATAGTCTATAGTCAATAATTCTGTCTTCCTACCCGTTCATATTTTAGCAGTGCCTTTTTTGGCCATAAAAATAGCTGCTTACCTGTTTTTGCTGTAACGTCTTCCTCTGAAATTGTCAGGTTGGGAACCCAAGTTTAGGAATGGGAGGGAGGGCATATAATAAACATAGATGGCTGATTCATAGAATACCAGTCATTTAATTTAAATACTCTCGATTTGATTTAAGGTCCATTTGGATGCTGGTTCTATAAAGTAGCTACCAATTTTACCCCGGGCTGCTGTAGCAAATGCCATAGTCTGGGTGGCTTAAACAGCAGAAATTTATTTCTAACAGTACCGGAGGCTCAGAAGTCCAAGATCAGGGTTCCAGCAGTTTTGTTGTCTGGTGAAGGTCCTCTTCCTGATTTGCAGATAGTCTTCTTTTTGTATCCCCACATGGAAAGAGGAGGGGGAACAACTATTTGGTCCCCTCTTCTAAGAACACTGGTCCCATCATGAGACCCCACTCTTGTGACTTCATCTAAACCTAATTACCTTTTAAAAGTCTTTCCTCCAAATATCATCACTTTGAGCTTTAATATATCGATTTTATCAATATTAGGGCTTCAATATATCAATTTTGCAGAGATAGCAAATATTCAATCCATAGCACCAGGGTTAAACTTAAAAGGTTTTGTTTTATTCCATTGGTCCCCTTGGAGTAGGACAGATGTAATTTGGGAAAAAAGGAATAACCTAAAACTCTTTCAAATATAGATTTTTTTGGTGGCACACATCTTTGCTATCATATATAGAAACAGTAGGAGAAAGTTCTAAGCGTAAAGTCCCTGACTGTGGAAACTTCTGCCTTTTGCTGAATTAGAAAACAACATTATATATTATCCCATTGCCCCACATTTTCAATAGATCTTCTTATAAGTGTCCGCCTCTCTTACTTAATCTACACACACCATGCACACATACACATATAGGCACACATGCATACATGTACACATGCAAGCATGGGGAGCACAGGAGGGTACTTTTGGTGCTGTGACATTTTTCTACTACATAGGGAGCTGGCAGCCCCACATAAGGCTACTGCCAGGCAATACAGAATGGGGGCCAGGAGTTTCACAGAAGTGAGGGGGCAGGGGGTAGGGGATGTCAAACTAATTATTGATCAATTTACTATGTCTCTTTAGTAAGTCAGTCAGTCTCCAGATACTCTTGTAGTCTTTAAGGAAGACAAATGTTCACAGTTTAAATATCCCTAAATATATAACAGATGAACAAGCATGCTTTGGTGTGTAAATGCTGCATAGATTCAGAACCATCAAAAAGCCCCTCAAAAATGCTTTTCCATCTGCTGCTTCTAACTACATATCGCACGTCCTGGCAGCGCACTTCACAGTGGTGTGAAAGATAGGTTCAGAGCCAACCTGGCAAAATCTATTTATCTTTTTTTTTTTTCTTCTCCAAAATGTGTTTCTTTGTGCAGCTAAACTAGCAAACATATATAGGAACAAGGTGCCAGGGCTAAGATGAGGCACTTGTCAGGCCTTAATCGTTTAAGAGAAAACCGGCTTCATATTATGCCCTAAAACATTGACACCAAATTGTGTCTTCTTAGAAAGTATGATTTGGAGAAGCTTTGGATTTTGTGTTTTCAGTAAAACCCATTTCTGAAGGTTGCCTCAGTGTCCCTGGAAACTTGAGGGCTCCCTGAACAAGCCCATCGATGGAGTAGCCACAAGAGTGCCTGTGGAAAGTATGTGGTAGTGGTCCTCAGGAGAGGATCCTTTGGTTTTCATTGAAGTAATTACGTGCATTTTGGAAAGCAGATTCTTGAGAGGTATGTTCTGTTTTTATTCAAAGAAGCTCTCAAGTATAATCCTTCTTATGCACTGCTTAGAAGCATGGCCTTTATAACTATTGTGACAATCCACATGAACACAGTAGTTGGAGTTAGTGACTACTCATAAAAGCTTCTTATTTGAAATGGTACAAGTGTTAGTTCCTCTACATAGTGAATATTCTTCTTTCATAAGGTAAAAAGTCCCCAGAAAAGTAATATTTATAGCTATCTCTCAGATTATGATCTATTGTCAAATTGTATCAACATCATATAGATGACCCATTTTTCTCTCTTTGTATGGTTTACTGATTCTCCACTCTGGTAGAGGGTAGGAGCATTAGCATTGGAGCAAATTAGAGGGTGGGAGATGGTATTATATGTTTTAGCAGTCAAAAAAATAAAACAAAGTAATAATAATCTTTACCTTACAGTGAAAAGTGTATTTCCCCTCAAATTAACGAGTTGTATTTTTTTCTAATAGTAAGAACAATCCTAAAGTTACTTTATGATTTATGTTGACATGCCTCAAGAGCTGGGATTTTACTCCCAATTTACGTACTTTTCTTGTGATAATTTAATCATTGTTTACTACTCAGCTGACCAATGTGACGTTTGGGGTAATGGTCCCCTGATGGTGACATCATGAGACATTTTTGTCGGAAAACAGAGGTTCTTTTCATGTCATCAACACCAAATAGTAATGCAACTTTCTTGGTAACATTTCATCTCTGTAGCACAGAGCCAGAATGGTGAGTGGTCAGAATGTTCTTTTGAAATGACTTTCATCTACAATCTTTTACTTTTCTTGAACATTTTGTCCTTTTTAAACATTTTAATGTTTTCAGGCTAAGAAATTTTTATTCATGCATTTATTCCACAGCTATTCCTTGAACTACTCTATTGTCATTGGGGATATTTTGGTGAAAATAAAACAAACACGGTCCCTTCAGTCATAGAATTTATAGTCTAGTAAAAAAAAAATATAGTAAATGATAATCTGAAGAAACAAGCGCACTGTGTGTGTTTGTATGTGTGTGTATATATACATATGCATATCTTCATTTATTTATTTTTATTCATCCATCCCTGTAATTGCTCGGTGTAATTATAAATTACAAACCATGAAGGAGACAATAAGATTCAGTAACAGGGAATTATGGGCAGGGAAATCGCCTCATCAGGTAATTATGCAATCAAGTCTTTGAAGACTTGACTTTATGCCAATACCTAGAACATGAGAAGAGCTGGCCATGTAAGGGAGGTTGGACAGACTAAGCAGAGGAGATTGTATGAGTGAAAGTCACAGGCAGGAAAGACTTTCCTGTGTTCATAGAACCAAAGAGAGGCCAAGTTGTCTGGAGCCAAGTATGTGAGTGGGAGAGTGATAAGAAATGAAGCTAGATTTGGGAACCAGCTCAACTTGTTAAGAAATTTAGACTTTATTCCAAATGCAAAGAGAAGCCATTGAAGGGGTTAAGCAAGATGTGACAGAATCCAAATATTTGTTTTTGTTTTACCATGCTCACTCTGGTGCTGCTTGGAAAACAGATTGGAAAGAGACAAGAGTAAAATCTGGAAGACCATTAAGAAGGCAGGAGACCAAATGAGATATAATGGTGTCTTGGACTAGGAGAGATGAGAGTATGAAAGGAAAGAAAAAGTTACATTCAAGAAAGATTTTGGAATTGATAAAAACCATTAGTACTGATTATCTCTTTATGGAAGATGAGAGGACATGGTGAGGCAGCACTCAGATTTCTGGCCGTCACATTTCTAGATTATAATTTACTGAGGTGAGAGAGACTGGGGAGGATCAGGTTTGCAACAAAGCCCAGGGATCAGTTGTGAACTGGTTAAGTTTATGATCTTTGGGAGAATCTCATTGACTTCATTCCATCCCAGAGGAAATAAAAATGGTAATAACTAATGTTGATTGAGAAGTTACTGTGCCATCAACTATTTTATATATCTTGTATGTAATAACTCATTAGCCCTTAAACATCCCTATGAGGTAGGGGCTACTGCTATTTTCCTTGTCCAATGAGGATATTGAGGCTCAGAAATGTTAAAAAAAAGCTTGTACAAGATCATGTAGCTAGTAAAAGAGGAACTAGTAAATAAACCTGTGTAGTCTGGCCCAGGAACTCATCATCCCAATCAACCTGTTACCATTTTTACTAACAAGGAAACCATGATCCAAATTTGAGAAGCATCAGCAAATAAACACTGTGTGGAACAGACATGATTCTGTATAGAAAAGATAATGGAAGAGACCCCCTAAGGTGGGTCTTATTTCTATTATTTAACTCTAACTCTTCCTCTATGGAAATTCAAGGGTTTAAATTCTCTGGGATTTGGCTGCTTATATATTTCACCTAGTCATATTTTTCATAACAGGGTAAAGGTATAGACAGATATTTAATATTAGTTATTGTAATTAAGGGTCATTTCTGAGCTTAATTTTAACAATAGTACCATGTATCTCAACAGCAATTGTTTGAGATATATAAAAAAACATATTGGTGGAAAAAAAGGAAACTCTTCTAGGAAAGATGAGGGATGATGAGAATGAAGGACTGTCCATGCTCCTGTTGCCTCCCAGCGAACTACACTCCTAGCCGCAGGAGCCCTTCTTAGGACTTTAGAAAGTACGCTTAGAAGAGACCTCTTTTGAACGATTGTTACAAGCAAAAACACAAATAAGGGATAGCCAAGTATATAAGTTAGGGAAGGGAAAAATAACACTGTATTGCCATAATGGTGGTGGGTAAACTGCTTTTAATTCTGTTTTATAAATTAAAAAACAAAAAAGGAGTTCCCTGGTGGCTCATTGGATTAAGGATCCAGCATTTACATTGCTGTAGCTTGTGTCACTGCTGTGGCATGGGTTTAATCCCTGGCCCAGGAACTTCTGCATACTGTGTTCATGGCCAAAAAAAAAGACGAAAGTATTGAAAACAATTATGACTAAATTATGTTAATGTATGCAGAATATAAATAGATGCAATTTGTGTCATCAATAGCATATAATGTAAGGGGGGAAAGGAAAAACAAAGAGTTCTTGTTTGCAAGTGAGGTTTATTTTTTATCAACTTAAAATAGACTCTAATAACTTCATGATATTTTCTATAAACCCCTTGGTAACTACAGAGAAAATTCCTATAGAAGTTACACACACAAAAAAGACAAAGGAATCAAAACAAGAGTGACTGAATGATGTAACTCTATGCTGGATACTAGAGCTCACCTTAGATTCAAGGACACACATAGCCTGAAAGTGAAAGGATAAAAAAGATACTACATCTGAATATTAACCACAAGAAAGCAGGAGTTGGCTATATTAATATCAGATAAAGTAGATTCTAGGTCAAAAACTGTCTCCAGAGACAAAGAGGGTCATTACATAATGATACAAGTGTCCATTCTGCAGGAAGATACAATTGTAAATACATGTGTACCCAACATCAGAATACCTCGTACAATAGTGCCACATTATCCTTGGTGTTACTTTTTTGTGGTTTCCATTACTTGCAGTTAGTCATAGTCTGAGAATATTAAATGCTAAATTCTAGAAATAAAGAATTCATAAATTTCAAGTTGTACCCTATTCTGAGTAGTGAGGTTAAATCTTGTGTCATCCCTCTTGGACCTGCCAGGGATGTGAATCATCCTTTTGTTCAGCATTTCCCCATTAGTGTCTGGAAAAATAAATGGTACTCTCCATGGTTTTAGACATCCATTGGGAGTACTAGAATGAATATCCCACGAATAAAGGGGGGACAATTGTAGACAACCCAAATATTGATAGGTCTGAAAGGAGAAATTGACAGAAATACAATAATAGTAGGAAACTTTAAGACCTAATTTTTAATAGTGGGTAGAATATCTAGACCAAAAAAATCAATAAAGAAACAGGGAACTTGAACAAACTATAGACCAATGGACCTAGCAGACATATATAGAATTATTCACTCAACAGCAGTAAAATTGTATTCTTCTCAAGTATAAAAGGAAACGTTGCCCAAGATATATTACATGTTACGTTATAAAACAAGGTTTAACAATTTAAGAAGATTGAAGTCCTACCCAGTATCTTCTCCAACCACAGTGGAATCAAACTAGAAATCAATAATGGCAAGAAAGTGGGAAAATTCACAAATACATAGAAATTAGCGCTCTTGAGCAACCACTGGATCAAACAGAAAATTGTGAAGGAATTTTAAAAAATCTCGAGACAAATGAAAATGAAAACACAACTTACCAAAACCTATGGATGCAGCAAAAGGTAGTACTGAAAGGAAAGTTTATAGCAATAAACACCTACACTAAGAAAGAAGATCTCAAATTAAAAAACCTGCCTTTTTACGTCAAGGCTCTAGAAAAGGAAATACACTGCAACTTAACAGAATGAAGTAATAATTAGGATCAGTAGAGAAGGAAAGGAAAAAAAACAGTAGAAAATGTTAAAACTAAGAGTTCAGTTTTTTTTAAAAAATTGACAAACTGTTAGCTAGATTAATAAAAATAAAAGAAGACAAATAAGTTAGGAAAGGGAAGTAGGTATTTTATATTAAATGTGTGGCCTTATTTTTTTTGTTTTCATGAAGAAATATGCTGTCCTCCAGGCTCATAGAAAACAATCCTCCAATTCCATTTTTTATTATATAAATTTTGGTGATTTTCAAAGGGAACTTACAGCCTCAGGATAGCAGGCATCAGAAAATGCTGGAAACTATGGCAAACAGTCACAGGCCGTCAAAGGTGGGCAGTTGCTACTTCCACCAGGTGCTGATCTGGGTATAGTGTTGCTAGAGCCTTCTGAATGTTTCAAAGAAGTTTCAAGTCCAGATTTTTATATGAAATTCCTGATTTTCAAATATTAGTCCAATATTTTATAGCACTTTGCTAGCTCAGTGTAATATAACTATAGATCAAATTTGGCCCAGTCTGTGGGCTACTAGATTGTAACCTGCTTTAAACGAAAACCATAATTGAAAAAGAATACATGCATGCCAGTTTTCATTGCAATACTATTTATGGTAGCCAAGACATGGAAGCAACCTAAATATCTGTTGACAGAAGAATGGATAAAGATGTTGTATATGTATGCAACGGAATATTACACAACCATAAAAAGAATGAAATAATGCCATTTGGAGAAACATGGATGGACCTAGAGATTATCATACTAAGTGAAGTTAGTCAAACAGTGAAAGATAAGCAGTATATGATATCACTTATGTGTGGGATCTTAAAAAAAAGGATAAAAATGAACTTATTTGCAGAACAGAAGCAGACTCATAGATTTTGAAAACAAACTTATGGTTACCAAAGGGGACAGGTGGTGGAGGAAGGGATGGACTGGGGTTTGGCACTGGCATATGCATACTGTGGTATATGGAATGGCTGGCCAATGGGGACCTGCCATATAGCACAGGGAACTCTACCCAATATTCTGTGATAATCTGTAGGGAAAAGAATCTGAAAAAGAATGCATGTATGTATACATACACGTATGTATATATATATCTATAATCACTTTTTTGCGTACAGAAATTGTTACAACATTGTAAATCAACTATACTTCAATAGAACTTCAAAAAAAGAATCCATATTTTCCAGTGGGATATAAGAAAGCCATGTAGAACACTCAATATTTAGCTTATTTTAGCTGAGTTCTTATTATAACCTAAAGACAATTCTGAGTAATAAAGCATCTAATTATAAACTATGTAATATAAACTATATAATAAAAATATAGTTAATTCCAAATTCAGGAAGATGACTTTAGTGCCTGGGCCTGTCACCTAGACCTGAGCACTTCAGATATATTGAACCCTTAAATGAGATTACTTGTGAAAACAGAAAAGTGAGTATCTTTTATGTTTTGGAAAGAACACTGATTTTGGCAGCGGAATATGAGTTTGAATCCTAGATCTCTTGTGTGACTTTGGGCAAATTAATAAGATCTCTTAGCCTTTTCTCCTGAACTGTAACCATGGTGAAAATGATACTTTTCTAATGAGTATATAAAGATTAGACTTAATGCCTGACATTGAGTAGATGCCCAGTAAGTAGTAGACATTTAGTTATCACAGATTATATCTTTATATGCATGGCTTTCTCATGACCTAACATGTTCACAAAGTTTGTAAGGATGAAGAAATTAACATAATTTATGTGATGCGTGAATACAATTCCTGATAAACCTTCAATCAATGTTTGTTATCATTATTATTGTTTGTAGCAACAGTCCTGTGTTATTCAGAGGGGTACAGTAAATAGCTGTATACAAAGCATAGTATCATAGCTCTGATCAGTGGAGTCACAGTTCTGATTAATTTTCGTGGTGCTCAGTGGTTGTATTCTTAAGTTTCTGAGAACTAGTAATCATGCAATCTCTCTAAAATTAGGGTTGTTTTTTTTTTTTTTTTTGGTTGTCGTTTGGTTTTGTTTTTTTCATCCTGTATAATTCTCAGAGTATTCTGCACAGCGAGGATGAATTTGTTGAAAGATTTTGGGAGACTCAGATTTCATGGGAATATTCCCTGTATCAAGAACTATTTTAGAAAAGTTCAAAATACCCTACTACAGCAAACAATCCTTCTAGAATTTTCCACATAGAATGACCAGATCCGTTATTTTGTTGCTCACTTTACAACCATTACAAGACGTCCTGAAAAGGCTCTTTTCCATTCTGTCTAGACACCTTTTCCTAGACAACATCCTGAAACATAAGAATAAGCACAAAAATGAACATATTACATCAAACATACCACTGAAAGGAATGATAAGTTTAACAGTTTCCCATGTGGGAGGCATATTGATGGTAATTATCCTTCCTCCTACTTCACTCAGCTTTACAGGTCCCTCTGAGGTGGTTGGGAGGGTCTGGTCATGCTTTACCACATACTTGAAGTATGTTTTAATTGGCTGGGAGCCTGTGGTGGCTTGAGTACGAGGGAGGGTGCTAGGAGTTTAAAGGGTATTAGGTTTTCCATGGCAGGTAGGCTCTGTGCTGCTCATTGCTAGTACTCATAGGAAATTTATTATCACAGGGACCTAGTGAGTGACCAATGCATTTAAAATAATGTTATCAGCAAGATTTCTTTCAATAATATCAACATTTTTTTCAAGTACATTTACCTCTTGGAAAGCAATTTATTCCTCATGACAGATAATTTTATTTAGGGTAGGGGCTATAAATTAAAATAGAAAAACACCAGCTTATATGCAAACCCTCTCTTCTGTGAAGTCTTTTTTTGGCTGATGGATGTGAAATGTTAGTTGCCTAAGAAGACCTCCACAGATATTCTAGGAGAATAGTCCTTGAATGGAAACCAAAATCTTTCTGAACACAGTGCCCAGGAAAACAACTGGTAGTTCACAAGACTACTGAATACCTCTTCTTGAAAGCAAATGCTTGCAGGACTGGAGTTCAAGTCTTAAAAAGATTGGGTACTTTTACACACCACATCCAATATGCTAAATAGTCCTAATACATTTTAATTCCTCCCAAATTTTAAAAATTGACAGGTGATTGCTTTTCCCATTAATTTAAAAGGATTTATGTATACGCTATCATCAGAAAAAAGAACACCATTACTTCAAATTTTTAAGCATTTTTTGAAGTTTTCATGTCCCTGAGAGGAAATTAAGGTAAAAACTTAACTCTGATATTCCATTTAATTTTGGGAAAAATACATCCATCTCCACGTAGAGATTTTTTACATGTAATGTTCCTGAACACTTCCTATTTTAAATTTAAAACTACTCTAAATAAGTTTTTCCACATTCTTGCATCTGTGTGTCTACTCAAACATACACATTTATATTTAGCAGGCATAATCTAATATATGAAAATATAAATTTGTCATATATAGTAAGTTAGATCCTACATGATACCTGCTGTATAACATTCAATGAACAGGTGGCTATTCACATGTAGTCCATTGTTAAAAAGTATTCGTGTTCTTTTCTTTGATTAACATGATTATTAAAAAATTTAGCCAGCCTAGGATGTAGGGGTGTAATTTATGACATTCACTGACATTATATGATAAAGTTTTCCATTCACATAATTTTCTGCCTCGTCCTCACTGCCTTTAGGAGTTGAAGTACAATATTAAATTGCTTGCTCTAGATACCATAACACCTCATGATTTGGGTTCTATGGAAACAATTCTCTCTAAATAAACCTGGAAACATATTTTTAGGGTTGTATTTTTTTAAACTGAAGTATAGTTGATTTACAATGTTGTGTTATTGCATGGTTATAGCAGAGTGATTCAGATATATATAGATACAGATATATATGTATTTATATTCTTTTTCATATTTTTTATAAGTTGTTACAAGATATTGAATATAGGTCCTTGTGCTATACAGTAGGACTTATTTATTTATTTACTTATTGTCTTTTTAAGGTCACAACTCAAGGCATATGGAGGTTCCCAGGCTTCGGGTCAGATCGGAGCTGTAGCCACTTGCCTACACCACAGCCACAGCAACAACAAATCCTAGCTGCATCTGGGGCCTATACCACAGCTCAAGACAATGCCAGATCCTTAATTCACTGAGTAAGGCCAGGGATCGAACCTGCGTCCTCATGGACACTAGTCAGATTTGTTTCCGCTGAGCCACGGTGGGAACTCCCTATCTATTTATATATAGTAGTTTGTGTTTGCTAATCCCAAACTCCTAATTTATCCCCCCCCACTTACCCTTTGGTAACCATAAGTTTATTTCCTACGTCCATGAATCTCTGTTTTGTAAATAAGTTCATTTGTATCCTATTTTAGATTCAAGATATAACTGATATCTGTGATATTTATCTTTATCTTTCTGACTTACTTCACTCGGTATGATAATCTCCAGGTGCATCCACATTACAGCAAATGGCATTATTTCATTCTTTTTTTTTTTTTTTTTTTTACCATTTTACCATGTGATCTAGCACTCCCACTCTGGGCACATATATCTGGAGAAAACTCCAATTTGAAAAGATGCACACACCCCAGTGTTCATAGCAGTGCTATTTGCAATAGCCAAGACATGGAAACAACCTAATGTTTATTGCCAGATAAAAGGGGTAAAGAAGATGAGGTAATGTATACAATGGGTTGTATTTTTTTAGACTGGTAAATATGCTCCGGTTTATCTCATTGCTCTGTTTTATACAATAAATTTCTGCCAGCAGTTGTTGGGATTGCACTCACTGCCTGAATCAGATTCTTATGAATCATTTAGTTTTCTCCGAAATGTAGAATCCATAAACTAAATTGGAATTTAGTAATGTACAGCCTCAGATTCCAGCACAGGGAAAATACAACATCTGGTTATTCCAAGCCTGGAATCTAATTCCAGGGGAGATTCCTCAGCTTTTTCCAAAGAAATGCATCATCACATTTCAAAAGATGGTATTTCTTGGTAAACATATTTTTATCATCCTATATTTGGTCCTCTTAATATCAAATGAAAAATATTTTATTTTCCTCCTATTTTCTTTTTTTTCTAGGCAGGTGAATTCTCTAGTCATTTATTTTTTGAACCATCAATACCTCTCACATACAAAAAGCAGTTGTAGATTTGCTACCAAACAAAGTGTGAAAGAATTAACAGAGGCTCTATCATTCAATAGTAATTTAGCCTCAGATTTAATGTTTCAATTAAAACTTAATAAGCATGCATGAGATGTATTTACAGTGTATGTTGAGTAGTGGTAAAAAAAACTTGTTTTGCCCACTTTTGCAAACTGGTAAATAGAACATATTTGTTTACTTGTAACATGATAATTCCTCGAGGTGTGAACACTAGGGTATGGAAGAGGTGAAGAGACAAACATTATAACAGGTATTCTGCAGAAGTGTCAAGAGATGCAGAATGTTGCAACACAAACAAAAGATGGTGAATTGAAAATGATCTGTCCAGGGGTTGAACTAAAAATCTAAAAATGGCAAATAATCACATTATGTTGCTTGACTCATGAATCTTTAGAAGCATTCAAGATGGATTCAAGAAGGAATGTTGAATTGTAATTTGTGAATAGATATTATTTCATTAGGTGCATATTAAGGGAAGACAAGTAATAATGTATTTGTACGATTGCATAACATAAAATTAATAGTCATATTTCATTGCCTTAATTTAAAACATAAGTTTTTACAGAGTAGATAGAATTATCACCTACTTAACTGGTCACCAATATAGAAGTATGTGTATATATTTATGCATATATATGAAATGATACATATGCATATATAATATACCTTAATAACAGGTAAAATGCTAATAATTGAGTAAATATTTGAGGAATATTTTAAGGAAATTATTGAGGTATAAACATGCATTTGTAAAATATCAAGCCTGATATTAAACCTCTTAACTTCTAATCTCTAATACTTTTAAAAGGACCATTTTTTTATTTGCAATGAATTATCATAAACTATATTTTTAAATTTTTTAAATGCCATCATCAATATCAGGTATGTTTTACATATTTAATAAAATGGTAGAATCATGATACAGTGCCTAGTGTAACTCAAAACTTCCTCTCCTTTAGTCCTTTCAGAATCCTAAGTCAGTTTTTAAAAAGCCTACGAGTTTTAGGGAAGTAATTTTTTTCCCAGTAATTGATCAACTTTTGTTTATTTTCCTCTTTTCTTTTGATGTACACAGACATTTCTTTGCAAAAAGAGAATATCTTCCAAGGAAAAGGATAAAATCTTACTATTAAATAAGCATGTTTCAAAAAGAAAAGCAATGTCTCAATATGTCAGGGAAGTATCTGATATAAAAGGAAAATTCCATTATTTGTCCTACTAATTCAGCCTTTAACCAACATTTTTGAAAAGTCTTAACTCTTCAAATTAAATTTTTAAAAAATCCACCTAGGCGAAAAAAGCAAGCACTTAAGCTCTTCAATCTACAATATATATTTCCACCCTAATGCCAAAGCATTTCATTGAAAAAGTGAAACTAGCAATACGTAGCCAAAGCAACTAGGCAAGTTAATGATTTTTTCCCTTTCTACCAGGTTGGTTTGGCACTTTGCAGACACTGCTAAGCCAGCTCATGTTAGTGCTTAAAGGAAAGTGTTTTGCTTAGTTGTTTTTTCTCATTTTGATAAAACTTTTGTTTTCTGGAAATCTTCAAGAAATTTGTTATCCAACACTACTAAAAACAACCTGTTGCATTGTAAAAATTTAAATATCATAAAGAAGAATAAATCAAATGTGAGAACAGCTAAGTGTTTTAGAACATTTCAGTCTTTTGCTACAACATGACTCATTGCAGTGATAATGGCCATAAAAACAGGAAAAGGTTTGTAAATGCTGACAAAAGAAAGGAAGGTGTTCTCTGGCTCTGCAGATCAACTTTAAGATGCAGTTTTGCATATAAAAGGGTTTTGGCTTCAGTGGTAAAGGTGAAAAATATTACAAATGTAAACATATTACTAAGTAATTAGTCATATAAGTTACATTGTTAATATATAGTTAATTTCAAACCAAACATTACTTTAAACCACTTTTTTAATATAATTTTATTGTCGTATAGTTGACTTACAACATTGTATTAGTTTCAGATGTACAGCAAAGTGAATCAGTCATACATATATATATCTCCATTCTTTTTTCTGTATAGGTTATTATAAACTATTGAGTAGATTTTCCTGTGGTATACGATAGGTTCTTGTTAATCATCTATTTTTATTTTTATTTATCTTTTTTTGTGGCCACACCCGTGACATATGGAGGTTCCCAGGCTAGGGGTCAAATCAGAGCTACAGCTGCAACACCACTGCAACACCAGATCCGAGCCATGTCTGCAACCTACACCACAGGTCATGGCAACGCCGGATCCTTAACCCATGGAGCAAGGCCAGGGATCGAACCTGCAGCCTCATGGTTCCTAGTTGGATTCATTACCCGCTGTGTTACCAGTTACTGAAAGAGAGCAACTCATTTGTATACAGTTAGATTCAGAGTTAAGAATCGAAAATAATCTCTAGTCCTACAGTAAATGAACAACGTAATATTGTTAATGAAGTTTCACCAATGTTAAAATGTAGCCTAGAGGAAACTTAGTGATGCTTTCAGTCTGAGGATGCCTTTTGTATTCCACTGATTATGACAGTTGTTAGGTTAGGGCATCTTGACAACAACCTGCAGCTGAACTTCTTTTCTATTCAGTGCCACAGACAAATTGATCTGGCTTTTCCAGTGATTACCAATATTTTCAGCACATTCTTCCAGATTTCCATGTCTTCCTTGGCAGAGAGAGAAGCCGTTTGAAGATTTTCCTTTTAAGCCTTTGAAATTTTGGAATTCCTATGCAACATTTGTCACTGCACTCACATCTCTGATGTCACCAACCATGTCCCAATTCTGGATATTTCTCTGAAGTTCTAATCATAATTATATCAGTATTTACCTGAGCCAGAAAGAATGAATATAGATTATTAGATATTGGTTAATTCCATGATAATGCTAAATGTGTTTCAACTCTGGACTAATATTTTAAGAATAATGTAAGCTTACGTCCTGGAAAATGAATCTCCTTGCCTCATCTTTTCTCTTTGATAACTGGGAACTGAAGTGGACTTTTGGCATGTTTTGGCTTCCTTATGTCCATATCCCCTTTGAAACCGTGTCTAGGCTTCCACTTTAATTACCTCTCCTCCTCACAACGCAGCCCACAGTAACCTAGGCATATAAACCAAGTTACAGCCATCAGATACTCCATCCTTGATGTCTGAGTCTTTGGGAGCCTAAAGTAGAGGCTAGGATTTTTTTTTTTTTCCTCCTAGTTCCCATTCCACACGTGATAAATAATAAATGTATTCATAAGGAAAAGAAAACTTTTAAAATATTGAAAACTTACACTGTGCCAAGCTTTGATCTAGGAGAGAGGCATTTCTCCAGTCTAATGGGGGTGGGGTGAGGAAGATGATGGAAGGAGCTGCATCCACCTTGGCTATATTCCTCCAACATGGCGATGTTATAGAAGTACTCAAGGCCCAGATTCAAACTGACCTATGGAAATGTACTCTCTGCCTTTCTTAATATGCAAAATGTTCTTCCACATGTGCAAACACGCAGTGACATTTCAGAACCACTGCAGATTTACCCAAAGGTTAAAAACATAAGTTTTCAGGTCAGTTCAGTTTGGAGAGTCTTAGTTGGTGGGTGGTTTTCCTTTCTGCAGGAATACAAGGATCTAGGTTTCTCCTATCCTGTAATCCCCCTATCTGGGGGTCTCTGGGTATTCAGATGCTGGATAAGGAGAGAGGTAATAGAGAATGCAGATTCTCTTCTTAAAAATCCTGGCCTGGAAGTGACACTCATTACTTGTGTTCACAGTTTATTGGCAAGACCTAGTCTCTTGGCCATACCAGAAGGCATAAGAGCCTGGGAAATGTAGTCTTTGGCTGGGAAGCCATTTCTCTTTTAGCAAAAACTATACACTATGGAAGGCAAAGACCTAGTAACTATTTGGTGGATCTCTAACACAGCAGTCACTTCACTGAACCTTAACCTTTTAGCTATAAAAATGGGATAAATAATAAATAGAGCAAATATCTACTGTGATGATAAAAAATACAGGAAATTTTTTGTGATTTTCATGTCACTAGATAGTTACATTTATTATTTTTGATTCAAAATAAATCCTATGCATAACTTTATTAAACAATCATTTATGTATATGTATGTATACATACATTCAGGTATATGTACATTTAGGTATATACCTAAGTTATTACCAATACATTTTCTTTTCTTTCTTTTTTTTTTTTTTTTTTTTTTTTTTTTTTTTTTTTTTTTTTTTTTTTTTTTTTTTTTTTTTTTTTTTTTTTTTTTTTTTTTTTTTTTTTTTTTTGCCTTTTGTCATTTTTTTTTATGGCCGCGGGTTTATGGCCGCACCCGCGGCATGTGGAGGTTCCCAGGCTAGGGGTCTAATCGGAGCTGTGGCCACTGGCCTGCGCCGCAGCCACAGCAACGCAGGATCCGAGCCGCGTCTGCAACCTACACCACAGCTCACGGCAACGCCGGACCGTTAACCCACT
>PVHT020000144.1:773658-799193 GCA_004024745.2 Catagonus wagneri
CTAGGGGTCTAATCGGAGCTGTGGCCACTGGCCTGCGCCGCAGCCACAGCAACGCAGGATCCGAGCCGCGTCTGCAACCTACACCACAGCTCACGGCAACGCCGGACCGTTAACCCACTGAGCAAGGCCAGGGATCGAACCCGCAACCTCATGGTTCCTAGTCGGATTCGTTAACCACTGCGCCACGACGGGAACTCCATTACCAATACATTTTCAATGTAATACAAGTACCCTTTCAATGAAAATTTTGCCATAACACAGTATGAAAGAAAGTACAGGTCCTTTGTGACAGTATTTGTTCTTAAAGAGAAGATGAAATAGAAGTTTTAAAGAGTCGAATCTCATCATAGTGAATGCAAAACAAGCTAACAGGTAAACAGAATACCCTACCATATGCAATTTACGAAAGGGATTTTGAACAAGGAAATGGATTTATTTTTGATTTTGAGAAAACCGTAGACTATGATAACACAAAAATAATTGTTTTTCTTAAGACAATTAATAGAGTGAAATCTAAGCCAAATATGTCCCATTCAGTGACAGTTTTCCTTTTAGGGCATGGGGCATCTGGTCTGAACCAAAGGAAGACAGTTAATAGGAGAATTTATATATCATTCTTCTCTGAGATACATTTTGGTAATATCAGGCCATAATAAGACATATGCATTGATTAACACCAGTTCAGATTTGTTTAATAGCCACTGACTCAAGAATGTTAGTCACGTTAGAATGTTATAACATTTAGGGGCAGAATGAGCCCCTAAACCTCAAATTCTTCACAAAAGTTCTCTTAAGACAGGGAAACATTCATTGAAGCAACAATAATAAACTTATTTATTTTTTAATTTTTTTATTTTTATAAGGTTTTTTTTTCCTTTATGGCTGTTTTACAGTGTTCTGTCAATTTTCTACTGTACAGTAAGGTGACCCAGTTACACATACATGTATACATTCTTTTTTGTCACATTATCATGCTCCATCATAAGTGACTACATATAGTTCTTAGTGCTATACAGCAGGATCTCATTGCTTATCCATTCCAGAAGCAATAGTTTGCATCTAATAACCCCAAATTCCCTGTCAATAGTAAATTTAAGATTCAAAATACAAAACACACATGGACTGGCTGTTGTGTGCCTGGTAGTCAACTCTAGAAATTTGCGTGATAAGAATCCATTTACATAACAATGACCACCACCATGAAAATTAACATTTATTGAATGCCTCCTGTTTTCTAGATATTTTCTTCCTTCCTTCCTACCACCCTTCCTTCCTTCCTTCTTTTCTTCCTTTCTTCTTTTTTCCTTCCTTCCATTCATTCTTCCTTCTTTTCTTTCTTCTTCCCTCCCTCCCTTTCTTTCTGCCATTCCTGTAGCATGCGGAATTTCCTGGGACAGGGATCAAACCTGTGCCACAGCACTGATCCAAGCCCCTGCAGTGACAACACCAAGTACTTAACCTGCTGTACCACAAGAGAACTCCTAGAGAGTTCCCATTATGGCTCAGTGGGTTACAAACCCAAAGAAGTGTCCGTGAAGATGCAGGTTTGATTCCTGGGTTTGATCAGTGGATTAAGGATCCAGCTGTGACATAGGTCACAGATAGGTCTTGGATCTGGTGTTGCTCTGGATGTGGTATAGGCTGCCAGCTGCAGCTCAGATTCAACCTCCAGTCTGGGAACTTCCATATGCTGCAGGTGCAGCTGTAAAAAAAAAAAAAAAGAAGAAGAAAAAAGGGAACTGCTAGATATTTTTTGACATGATACTCCCATGATTTCTTCTAAAAGTTTAGTAGTTTTAACTCTACACTTAGGTCTTTAAACCATTTTGAATTAATGTTTGTATATGGAATAAGATGAGGGTTTGACTTCATTCTTTGGCATGCCAAATACAAAATCTTATTTATTCAAATAGTATTTATAAGAGGTAGATATTGGTCTTGTGCCAAGTTCCCAGAGCAGACCCTGAGATAAGAATTTGTGTTCAAACAGCTCATTAAGGGACTGCTCACTTCACGAGAAGCCAGTAAGGGACTGGTGGAAGCAGGACAGGAGAAGGCAAGAAGCCAAGCAGGGAACTTGTTTATAAGCTACCTAATGTGTGGTATTTTGTTTTAGCAGCCCAAGCAGACAATAATGAGCCTTGAAACCATTGTGCTAAGTGAAAGAAGCCAGATGTAAAAGACCATGTATTATATATTCAGTTTATCAAATATCCAGAATAAGTGACTCTATAGAAACAGAAAGTAGCTTGGTGGTTGCCTTAGGTTGGCAGGAGAATTGAAGGACGAGGTTTCTAAAATTGATGGCGGTGATGGTAGCAACAATGTACTGAATATATTACAAACTCTTGAATATACACTTTAAATGAATGAATTGTTTGGTTTGTAAATTATATCTCAATAAAATTGCAAAAGGAAAAGAAGGCCATAGTCAGAATAAGCCTAGTAGTAGTAATAATAGTGTTGGTAATTGCGAGTGTTCCCTCTCGTAAATATCCAGGTTGACAATCTGAAATTCTAGAAGCAAAGTGTACATATAGGGTCTTGCGGGCAGGTGTTTTATGGTCCTTCAAGGCCACCCTGTAGGTGGAGCTCCTAAAACAGAGCTGGCTTGGATTTGGAAAATGCTCATTGAAAGTAGTTACTAAACAGCCAGGTATCTGGGGTGATTTCAGCACTGCCCCTGCCTTATCCAAGATAATTGCATGTGCCCGCCACTTTATGGAGCAAAGTGAATTCCGGACACAGAGTGTTTGAAAGAGCTCTGTCTCTTTGTCACCTGCCGCCCACTTTCATCCCTGGATGAGTGCAGGGACTGGTGGCAGGGAGACCCTGGCTGAGCCAGTCCTTGAGTTGGGAGCAACCGAACGTGTGGCTCCCGTGGCGGCCTCCAGATTGAAGGCGACTTCCTGCAAAATCAGCAGGGCGGGCAGCTGAAGAGCATGAGAATATTGTGCATTTGTAAATATTTGAGCACATCTGCTTAGCCCCCTCCCCAAAAAACCACTGGGAAAACCTGCCTCGCATGGTGCCATGCAAGGCTGTTGCCCTGCTCTAATCGTCAAATCTGTCGAGTGTTTTTCTCATGCACACCAAAATTAAACATCGCTCTCCTCATTCATGATTAATTCAGCTGCAGCGCTGCACTGTGTCACGCTGCATTTTTTAAAGTAATTGTTAAATTCTACCTCATAATCAGAGCAGTTTTAATTAACTTTTTGTCAGTTAATCTTTTTTTCCTCATACATTTTCCATGTCTAGTGTGTATACTGCCTGTCTCTGCCCAGGGGTTTGCAGCCCCTTGGTATGAATGCTTAAGCCCTATTAGTGCCGATGGGTGTGCCACGTGCAAGAGGGGAGAGGGGGCCTCCCAGGCTCAACTCTGCTCAGCTTTCCAGGGTCTTGCCAGTTGTGTCATTTGCATTAAATAGCTCTTCCAAGGTGAGCTCATTTACAAGCTGCAAAGTTCAGGCTTTCTTTCCTCTTTGTCCTAGAATGTGTTCTCTGTGTCTTGGCAAGAGATGGCACATAGAGTGAAAAAAGACAAATGTACAGGGTAAGAAGGAGGAGCCCCAAACTGGATTGCAGAGCAAACCCAGGTCAAAGGATGGGTCCTGTTAAGTGTCCCTCAGTGATTCTTGTCTGCAGAGCTAGCCTTTCCTGCCTTCCTCCCTCCCTCCCTGCCTCCCTTCCGGGCTGAAAGATACTGCCTTCAGTATCTTTGACCTTTTCATTTACCTTTCATATATTTGAATTTTGGGGACATAGTTCATCCACCAATTATATGTACCCCTCAATTTACAGCTCTGCTCGCCCATATCTTTTATCCTTCAAATGATTTTTCCCATGTGTACTGAACGTAGAAGATCCACTTCCATATTAAACAGTACACATCCAAGCTGTTTTCTTTCTCGCAAGGGGCCTGTGTTTAAAAGCGACTGTGTGTTAGCTTTTCTAAAAGTTTAAAAAAGTGCACATCTGTGTAATAGTGCTACTACATCTACTACTTCAAGCAAAGCAGCCACTTTTTGGTATTTATAGGATATATTTTTCAGGCTATCGCATGAGTTTCTAAGTGTTAAAAAGCATAAGATCGAGGAAGTAGGAGCTGATAATTCCCTATTTTAGGATCTGATGCTGAAATGCTGAGAGAGTCAATAAACACACCAGATGTTCAAATTGCTAGTTGGGTTATTTAAACAGTGTGTGGTCAAACCCTAGAAGAGGGGATACACTCACTCTATGAATATTTGTGCTGAGATGTTGCCATTCTGAATTTGTTAATTAGCTTGTTCAGTCCAGAGTAGACCTGAAGGGTTGAGTGTTATTCAGATAAAAATTGTGCCAAAGAGTTTCCTACTAAGAAGTAGGAAAGTACCTTTCATTAGAAAGTACCTTTAAGACGAAGCGCATTTTGTTTAAATGCTTTGACCTTAGAAAGATTAAGAGTCTGTAAGATTCAGAGGCTGTACTCAAATCTTAAGTAGGTAATTTGCAAGATGTGTGGACAGACAAGCAACTTGACCCCTCTCAGTCAGTCATATGGGGATAATGACATTTTCTACATCATACTTTTTTCTGATGATTAAAAGGAATGTTTTTAATGTACTTAGCACAGTGTAAGTTCTTAATAAAATAGCACGGTGATGATGATGGCTTGCACTTTTCTCTGTGCCCGAGATAAAATCATTTACATTACTCTGCACGTACATTCTGTGACAGGTACTGGTGGGGGGGACCCACTAAGAATTCACTATGCTTGGTCCTGCCTCTATCTTATAGAAGGAAGCTCCTTCCTGTGAATTCTTGGAAGATCAGTTCCAGGTTTTGTTTAATTCGTGTCTCCCATAGCCCTAACACAATATCTTTCTTATGTTATGTGTGTGTTTAATAGATTATTGCTACACTATAGTCTTTCTTATGTATGTGTTTAATAGGTACTTGCTAAGTTATATTCTTTTTTTTTTCTTTTTAGAGCCAAACCCACGGCATATGGAAGTTCCTAGGCTAGGGGTCAAATTGGAGCTATAGCTGCTGGCCTACACCATTAGCCACATCCACGCCAGATCCGAGCCACGTCTGCGATCTACACCACAGCTCACAGCAACACCGGAGCCTCAACCCACAGAGTGGGGCCAAGGATTGAACCCCAATCCCCATGGATACTAGTCAGGTTCATTACCATTGAGACACAAGGGGAGCTTCCTTTTTTAATTCTCTTTACTCATTCAACAACATTCAGTAAACTATACTGCCAAAAGCTACATAAAGCATGGTTCCTGTCCTCAAAACATTCCAAGTTGAGTGAGGTGTAATCTATGTTGACAGATAATTACAGAACTGTGTGGAATGCAGTAGTTCTGTGTTCTAGCACTGGGAAAGGCTTTATTGAGAAGGCAAAGAGTACCTAGACCTTGAATAAGCAGGAGTTTTATACAAATTGAGCCTATGTGAAGGTCATTTAAGATAACAAGAGTAGTGAATGCACACAAAGGGTAGAATCATGAAGCAGGCAAAGCGTGTTTAGAAAATGGTAAGAAGTGCCATGTGGTTGGGGTTTGGTACACAGAAGTTTGTGGCGAATGTTACACTTTTGTCTTATCAGCCCATTCCCATAATTTACATGCTAAAATATCTCCAAAATTCTTTGGCTTGGAGGGGGTTGGGGGTTGTTGAATTGTCCACTGTGGTGGTTACAGAAGACTGAGAGGAGGGGAAAAACACAAGCTAAATGCCAAAGTTCTTGGTGAATTCCTCAGATGTAAGGACAAGTTTGTGAGGGTGGGCGAATTTGAAGAGTAAGGGCTTAAATGCAGACAGCCTATGGAACAGTCTGCAGATACCTTTATCATTTGCTATCCATGAGAAAAACAATTTCTATTTCCCTTAGTTAATCCTTTTGTTGTGTGTGTACGTGGGTGTAAATGAACCTTAATTCTACTCCTAATGTGGTTGAGAAATTCAGCTCCCTGTTTGTGCTTTCCCAGAATTCTCTTATTTGCTCTTTGTATTCAAGTACAAAGTAGAATGGCTCTAATCCAATTTTGATTTGGAAGCCAAGTATGATGGGAGTGTAGATGTCACAGCAATGTGCCCAAATTTACTCTATTTTTGAAATGTCGTGAATATGCTGCTTAGAATTATTCATTGCTGGTATTCAATTTCCTACATAGGAGTATTTTATGATTCTATTTCTTAATTTGTGAGTTCTAATATAAAATGTGCTGATGTATCAACTTTATTAATACATTATCCCTGAAACTGTATACTTTAATGTATAAAATTTTCCTTTTTCTTTTCTTTGCGGAAGTTTCCAGGCCAGGGATCAAACCCATGCCACAGAAATGACAATGCCAGATTCTTAACCCAGTGAGCCACCAGGAAACTCCTAAAGTATAATAATTTCTAAACTTATACATTGAAAGAGACTACCGTTTTAAAACAATTACAGCCATTAAATCAATACTCAAGAATATTTAAATTTCTAGTAATTCCTCATAGTGAGAAGAACATTTATTGATAGGGACAGAAAAAATATGTTAAAGCCTTACTTTTCACAACATTTAATTTCAAATAAATTTAAGTATGTCATAAAATATCAAATAATTTTGGAGTTGGATTTCTACCTAAAAAAAAATGACCCGTAAATTTTAGGCTGTTAAATTTATAAAGTTTTTGGAATGAATATTATTTGTGTTTTGTGTAATATAAAGACACACACAGATAAAACAGAATTCACTGTTTTTTTATTGTATGCAAGCCTTTACATTGTGTTCATTTAAAATTTATTTTTTAATGTTAAACCTTCATGACTGGCCTCAACTTCAGTTTTTCATCTTAGCATATTAAACAAGGCACTTTAATTATAGTTGAAAAGAATAAATAAAAATTTGCTAGGTTTGTGGAGGACTCTGGAACATGGACATATTTGATTTGAACCCAAACTCAATAAAATTATTAATTACTAAGAAGGGATCCCCAAGGACTTCCTTTTAGAATTGAAAGCCCATGAAGTTCAAATGTACTTTGTAATTGGGTATTTCCAAACTAATATCAAATAGCAAATCTTTAATTAGTGTTCATAAAATTAAAATTTGCTTACAGAGAATTAAACTGGAATTTGAAGTTCTCATAATCTGAACCGAAGGGAAGCTGAGAAATTCAATTTCACAGTCTCTTTTCTTTCACAATATATAATGCCTTTTTGTTTTCATTATTATTCCATTTAGTGCATCTTTTGAAGGCATGTTTGTAAAGAATCCTAAAAACAGAAGAAAGATCATTAAGCAAAGCTACTGAAAGAGCTACCAGGTTACAAATAGGGAATGAAAGGACTACTGTATAATTTATTATAAAGACATATTTTATATACAATTACCTTTACATTAAAATGCTTTAGAGCTGAGAGACTTCAGTTTAGAATCGGGGGCCCTATACATTCAAATGGGCTGGATTTGGGGCAATAAGTAACGCTTCTACTAGGCCCTAAACTTCAAATTCTACTTCTATATCCCCTATGGACATATATAACAGTTGAAAAGATGCCAGATTTCCAAAAAACCTCTTTTCGTATTGATTAAAAACGTGATTAAAAGTGTGTGAGCCATTGCTATCTAAAAGTGTCAGCCAAGATCAGAACAAACAGCCAACAAAATAAAGCAGCTATTGTAAGGATACAAATGGATTTCAGAATCAGCAGTAAATAAATAAATAAAATGGTGTGCTGCCTTCGTCTGTACTCCACCGAAGATACAGTTTGCAGAATTTTTATTGGCGCTCTGCCATACTTATTTTCATTTATCTGCCTCAAAGCACCATTTCAAAAAGTGCAAAAGCATGTTGTTGATAAAGTAGATTGTTTATAGCTGAATTGAAAATTTCAGAACAACACGTATTGTAATAAAGTGGGGGAGGGAGGTCCAGGAAGACTGCAGCTGCAGCTTTTTGAAACCTATGTCAACATCACTGTTAGAAATGGGAAGATGTGTTGTTTTGCCCTACAAAATTTAATAAGCAAATCTTTATAAACTGTATTAAGTGACAAGTATTACCAAAAGCCATAAAGCCTACTGAGTCTTTATTTACTGAAATGCTTTCCCAGCACATTGTTCCCATATTGCAGGCTCCTTTATAGTGTTGTGTTTGTAATGTACTCAGCTACTCAGGGGTGATTTCGATGATAGTAAATCCTGGGCCGATGAGTCCCCATGTGTACCATAGTAATTTTAATACTTCTGCAGTTAAGTACTGTTGGGTATAAATTTCAGCACCAACTTTAGTTGCTTCACTGTGTTTTTTTCTTGTGGCTGTTCTTGCCAAAGCTCAGCCAATAGCTATGGAAATAAGAGAAATGCTTACACAGATGACAATTAGAAGAGCGATGGCATATCTCCTTTCTCTAAATGGTCAGATATCTTAGCTGATGTAATTTATATACGTCATTCAATAGTGACTGTTTTGAAACATTTCAGGAAAAAATGTTTTATGAAAGCAATAACCTTTCTAAACTGGGCTCCTCAGATCACTAGGATTCCCAAAGATGTTACTTGGTATTCTTGGGGGAAAATGTATCCTGTGATCAAGTATATTCAGTGAGAAATGTGGGGTTAAACAAAGTTAGATTTCTTAAGTCTTTTATGTGCTGCATGCAATGTTAGTCTCCAAGAAGATGTGTGATTTCTTAATACATTTTGGCCATTGGGAAAAAAAAAAAATTAACAAACCTGTTGAGCATCTGTGGAACACTAGGTGTTCTGTTATACATTTAATTGTTGTTTAATACATTTAATACCTTTAATACACTGGGATGTAGTACATTTGATGCTCTGGGATTGAAGCAAACATTTTGCATTTAAATTCTGAGCATTTATAGGAAGATCAATGTCTAGCATAGGACACTTTGTGAAACTTTACTAAACATTTACTGAATAAATTAATTCTTGAATGAAGGCATATTGCTAATAAATGAGTATCTGACAAGCTAACTGATGGTGTCATTCTTCTAATGAATGCAGTAACTTTATATTAATTTTAAGGATTATGTTGAATTATCTTCCCTCAGTTATCGTTTAGAAATCTGATGCTTTCACATTTGTGTATTATTTACCTTCCCTCCTCCATTTAAGGATCTTTTAGAATTTCTTTTCAGTTTTTCAAGAAATTTCTCTCAGAATTAGGTCTCAGCTCTTAGAATACCTTTCTGTTTAATGTTCTTCAATTTTACTGCAATATGTCTTTACTAATCCATGATCCCTTATCTTCTGATGTTTTTCTTTTATGTTTATGTGATGATTCCATTATCATTTATTCGAATATTTTTATCCCTTTTGTTAGTTTCTTCTCAGTGTTCTGTTATGTTTATTGACAATTTTACTTCTATTCTTATCATTTAAATTTTTTTTTTGTTTTTTATTTAATGACTTTTAGTTCTTTTCATTATACCTGGTTTATAGTGTTCTGCCAATTTTCTACTATATAGCAGGGTGATCCAATCACACATACACATGTATAAATTTATTTTTAAATTTTTATTCTCTTTATTTCTATTTACTTTCTTCTATTTCAAATTGATTTTTTAGGACAATAATTCATATTTAGATGATACCGATCCTTATTAGACTTGCCAATAAAATATAGAACACCCAGTTAAATTTGAATTTCAGATAAATTAGGACTACTTTTTTTTTAGTATAAATTGTCCACAATGGTATAAGTGGTAAAGTGGGACATACTTAATTAGAATTTTTCTTCATTTATCTGAAATTCAAATTTAACTGGGAATCCTCTATTTTTATTTCCAAATCTGTTTCCTCAGTTTCTACAACTGAAACACCAGTTTCTTCTTTTTTTAATTCCATGGTCAGTTAACATCTCTAGAACTCCCATTTCTTAGTACCAGTAGTATTCTTTTGTCAATGAATGAGTGGATAGAAATCATTAATATGAACTTTTCAGGAAAACTTTATAGAGATTCCTGATGTGTTGAAAATAGAATAGGCAGGATCTTGGGTCAATTAAGCATTACGCTATTCAGAAAAAAACAATGGGTCGGTTTTCAGGAATGCTGTCTGAATTATATAGAAAAATGCCAACTCCTATGACAAATGGACCTCCAGATCTATCCTGTCTCCAAAGCAATAGAATTTTATTTCTTAGTAACATGACAATCCTGACTAGATAAAAAGTCAAATATTTCAAGCGGTTAAGTAACGGGCTTTTCCCATACCTATAGCTCACGGCCACAATGATTACCTCCATCCTGGTGAGCCTGGGAAGGGAACAAAGCCTAGAAGAACACACATGACAATTTCTAGAGGAAGAATCCTAAAAGTGATGTCTGTCATGTCTGTTCATATCCCGTTAGTTGGAATTCATTCACATACCATGTCTTCCTGCAAGGGAGTCTGTAAAATATAATCCAGCTCTTTCCAGGAAGAAGGGAAGTAGATCGATTTTAGTGAGTGGCAGAAACCTGTGGTGACACACGCATTGCATTAAGCGAGGCATAGTTATGCTAAAGAAATACGGAAGCAACTGCATGGATAATGTTGGAGAATATTTCATTTTCTCCAATTCCAGTTGGAGAATTGATAACAATTGGATTTTTGCTTTGTAATTCTTTGTGGACATGACTAAATAGCACAGGTGCCTCCAGTAGGAAAATAAAACCAAATAAAAATAATGACATTACATTGATGTTTCCCAAGATTCAGGGAATGAACAGATTATATCCTCTACTCAGATACCTAACAGATTAATGATTGAGATGAATCTCCAAGGTGGTTTGGGAAAAACAAGGTGGTTTTAATGTGGAATATGGGTAAACTATTAAACAAAGCAGAGTGAGGAAGCTTGCCAAGGTATGTGAGTACCTCTGTAGCAGATGAATCAGAAACTTCTGTTTGCAGAGCTGTCAACATACCCCATCTCCTAAATACTAATTGCTTAACAAACAAGATATTAAGATCTTTAAAATAAGTATTTCTTTGTCATATATGTGTATTTATAAACATAGAACGGAAATCTCTACATGCAAAATATTTAGAGTTAGATGCTGTTGTAGGTAATTAGTGAAAAAGACTGCATGTTTTCTCATCCACCTGCTGGTAGAAGCAGATGGTAGCTTATTTCTGCCCATGTGACCTACAGATTCTTCAGGTTTACCAAAATACTATGACTATGGTAATAGCATTGTTCCTTTCCCAGGTATGGTTAAGATTCTGGTGTACATAAACAGTTTAATTTTCTCCCTTGCTTCACCAACATTTTGAGAGGAAATACAAATAGATACGGCATGGGTCTTGCCACTTGAAAAAATGTTTTTAAAAGATGCTTTCAAAAGCATAACTTTCCCCCACAATAACTGTTATGATTTCTGATGGAAAGAATGGTATTATTTTCAATCTTACAATAAGAGAGAATCTTTTGGAATTCATATCTTGTTTGATTTTAGCAAAAATAAAAACAAAAACAAAGCAGTACCCCAGGTATAAGGGGACTCTCAGCTCCCAGCCATTATGACCTGTCTCCAAGCTCCACTGTATGACTGGATATTTCTCTCTTCATTCTTTTACAGCAAACCAGTGTCTGTTATATAATTTTATTAGCATCTTAGAGAAAACTAGATATATTTATGCAGCATATTTGATTTGAATAATTATATAAAATTAAAATAGGATTAACATTTAATTCTTTTTTACCTAGTTCTAAAATTGTACACTAAAAAAAGATAAAATGAAAAGTACAATGGACATTTTATGCAGCACCTGCTTAATCTTAGATTTTAAAACGTGCTAATGAAACTAATATGATAAAAAGAATTCATGAAAAGATACTAGACTGTGGTTATAAAACCAATACTTGACAGCCCCTTCTCTTTGGCCAAACCATTACAGTAGGACATGCAATCATCTGAAACCTACCACAGTTCAGATAATTGCCAAGTTGTTATTAGGTCAGCTTATTTATTTATTTTATTTTTCTTTTGTCACTCCTGTGACATACGGAAGTTCCTGGGCCAGGGATCAAATCCAAGCCATAGTTGTGACCTATGCCACAGCTGTGGCAACATCAGATCCTTTACCCGCTGCTCCTGGCTGGGGACTGAACTTGTGCCTCAGCAGTGACCTGAGCCACTGCAGTCAGATTCTTAACTCGCTGTACCACAGCAAGAACTCCAAGGACAGCTTGTCTTTTCTTAGAAGACTACTCCAGAAGACTTTCCTTATTAACCTCAGCATCACTTAATGTTGGCTTGTTTTAAATTTTACCACAACTCTTGAAGGACGTCTTTTAAATAGTTCATTTATTTGTGTAGTTCATTTATTTGTGGCAGACAGGACTTGAAGTGTTTTCTCTTAAACTCTTCCTGATGTCTAGAAATAGAATTAATTCAAAATTAACTTTTTATACATTTTAAACAGACTATTTATTTTTTTTTTACAATGCATTGACGATTAAGAATTTTGGTTTCCTTTCTTCCATCAAATTGAGGGCCAAACTGAGCTGAAAAGTTGAATTAATCAAGAAATTTTGACCAGATGTATTGAAGACTCATGACTGGCTCTTACAGGGCCAATGCTTTCTTCTACTGAAGACCCTGGACGTATCCATTCATTGTAGTGTATCTGGGCCTCTTCTTGGAATGGAACCACTCAATCTCTTTTTTGTCAAGGGCTATTTTGTAAGTTCAAATAGAGTAATGTAAAATATTCTGGGAAGAAAATAATGTGAAGAAAACCGAAAGTACTGTTATTATAATCAAGTGGAAGTTTAGCTAAGTGTATACTAAATACTTTGAGATTTTGAAAACCTCATGCTCAAACGGGGCTACTGGGAGCAGCCATAAAGGCACCACCTGGAAGCTTGCTAGAAACTCAGAATTGGGACTCCACCGGGGACTTACTGAACTGGATTTGCATTTTAATAAGAATCCTAGGGTGATTAATATGCACATTAAATGTTAAGAAGCACTGAAAAGCAACCCTGAGAAGTGTATATGGTGATCCCAGTTCTTCAGATAAGGAATCTAGGCTCAGGGAGGCGAAATTGTATAACTTGAGAACTTAAGCTCAGGTCTGTTTGAAGCTCACATTCACACATTTCTACCACACTTCCTTGCTTTCAGTGCACTGTAGCCAGTTTTTAAAGACAAGTGCAAAATCGTTGTCTATTTTTTTTATACTATTTTTACTAACTTTTGACTTATTCTGGCAATATTCTCCAAAAGGACATGCACTTACACAAATTCCGATGACAGTGAAGCCATGTATTGCTGAAGAAGACCAAGTTTGGTGGGAAGATCAATACCATGGATTTTTGTGGCTTTGCACAGTTCTATTTTTGAGTGCTTGGAGGATCTTATTTATTAGAGTGTGTTTGCAGAAACTGTCAGTAAACATCTTTTCTTTGTTAATATTTAACCCACCAACTCTTTCATGCTTCCATCTTTTCCAGTCCCACAGTCCCACATGCTTTTTAATCCACTAATAGCACCAAACTGTCTCCATGGTGCAATAAAAGTCTTTTATTTTATGACTTCCTTGAATTACTACCCTAAGTTATAATTTGCCAGATTTGTTTTTGCCTTCAAATCCCTTACTTCATTGTAGCCACATGAAAAATGTTACACCCTATGCATTTTCCTCCCCAAACTCTAATGTTTATTTTTAATATACTAATAGTTTGCCCAGAATAATTTAGTCTTGCTGACATTCAGAATGTTTTATTCATTCAAAAGAACTTTTAGCAAGTTTTTCTATAAAATATTAGGAAATATTCTAGTAGTTCTAATGATTGTTGAAATCTAGTAAACTTTAATTACATTACATGATTGACAGAAACCCCTCAAAGAGTTTAGGAAAACTACAAAAAAATTAAATTGGCTATTTAGATGTTTTCTAAACCTGCTTTTTAATGCTGAAGTATTTTCAGAGGAAACATAGGCTGAGTTTTCTGAAATCAAGAGAGCTTCTTTTTGAGTGACAGTCATAAATACCTTGATCTTATTTGAAAAGAGTGAGAGAATGTGATTTGAGTTGAAGATAATTTTATTTTCATTGTATTTATTTAAGAGCCAGAAGGAGGGGAAGGGTTTATTTATAGCTCCCTGTCCTAAGGAAAGGGAGATAAAGTAGTGAATATGAGATGTATCTAATCATCAGTCCTCTTTCTTTTATCATATTTTCAAGGATTAGGACTAGTTGTCTGTGCCTGTGCATGCATATGTGTGCGTGCATCTGTGTGTGTGTGTGTGTGTGTGTGTGTGTGTAGAAAAAGACTAAGCAGAAGGAAAGAACAGTACAGAAGTGACAGTGGTGAGTATCCCCTCCACTCTCACATTCACCCTAGACTGTCATTTATATGATTGAGGCTCTTCCCAGTAGGAGGCCTAGGTCTCTAACTCTGAATCTGCCTACTGCTTGTACAACTTTTTCTTGTCTTGCATCTTCAACAATGCAGGCTTTCCCAGTTGAAGCAGAATAGCTTGTCACATTCTCAGCAGGTAGTGAATTAGTTTCAAGCTATGTGGCTCTCAGCCTGGAACTTTTTTGCTTGATGCCAGGGAACTATGGCAAGTTACACACAGCTGAACTAAGTCTAAATGCTCTCTAGAGTTCTAGCTAAGAAGATTCAGAACATGTAAGGCAGGGTCAGTTACTCTTCAGCACATGTCAAGCATCTGAGTTAGACTATTGAACAATAAAAAAAAGTGCAAATCGAATTACTGGGGAAAATGTGCTTGTGGCCACATAGCTAGATATACTAATCAGGAAATGCAGAGGAAAGTTGTATTTTTTCTAACCCATTTTACTCTTGAAATAGTCAAGAAGGACATGAAAGGTTGACTTGGGAAATTCATTCTGGCTAATAGCCACTGATATAATTTCAATAGAAACGTGTTTTATAGTTGATTTACTAAGTCAAGTACTGATCTCTGCAGCTTAAATAGTTCCTAACGTGTAGCAAGCCCTCAGAAAATATTTAAATATTTTATTGTAAATAATAAATAATAGCAATAATCATTACTGTTAGCACCGCTGTAGAATTTGTCAACATAAAATTCATCCTAATTATTAAGGAAAATATTGCTGTTGTCTTTTAACTAATTTTCTGTATCTTATGCCTAATATAACAAAACTCAGTTGAAAAATACAGTATATTTGTAATGAAAAAAGTTATAATACATGAAGATCTCACTCATAACATTTGTGATTTCTCCCACTTACCTATTTGAATTTAGCATTATAGTATTTGTTCTTTCCAGAAAAATACAAGTGTAAAATGAAATCTAGACTTTTGTTTCCAGGTAATATATTAGTTTTAAAACAACCATCCTATTGAAGAATGTAGAAAATCTCTTTGAAGGAGAAGTTATGAGGGAAAAGTCTTATAACTGAATCACTTTGCTGTACATCTGAAACCAATACAACTTTGTAGATCAACTATATGTCAACTGAAAAAAAAAATAAGACCTGAGGGGATGATATGGTAGCAAGAAGAAAAGAACAGAGAAGTGATCTTCACATTGAGTCTGCTTTTTACCTTTGAGATATTTGCTGATTGGTAGGTAATGTTGAACAGGCTGAAAAGCTGAACTGAACTTTCAGCATTTTCAGAGCACTGGTGGAAAGGGGAATCACTGGATTTCAAGGCCCACTGAGGCTCTAGAAGAGGCCCGCGAAGGGCGATACCTTAGGTATGAAAAAAAAAAAAAAACTGAAATAGATGTCTTCACTTTGAAATTGTTTCAAAAAGCATAACCCCAGATTAAATTAAAGTCATCTGTCTGCCAGAAGCAAAAGTCAGTCCTCTTGGAGATTATACCGCCCAGATTCTTAAATAATCTCTATGATTTTTGATATGAAATATCCTATAGTCAAAAAAAAGTATGTCAAGAAATAAGATTAAATGACCAATGACTAAAAGAAAATTAGACCATAAAAACAGTCTAGTAGAAATCCAGATAGTGGTGCTAAAAATGTATATTAAAATAACTGTATTGAAAACATTAAAAACATTAGTATTGACATAAAATTTTCACCCAAATTTTATTATAAAACTAAAAAATGGATACTCCAGGCCCAAACATAAAATAATTAAAATTAGGATCCCTCTAGATGCCCTTAATAGTGGATCAGATAAGCCAAAGAAAAATTAGTGCACTAGAAGATAGGTCTGTAGGAAATATTGAGACTAAAGCACTGGGAGAAAAATATGCTCATTTCAGGATGACCATAAGAAACATATGACATCATATAAAAGGCATCATATATGTGTAGCTGGAGTTTCAGAAGGAAAACAGGAAATGAAAGAGGAAGAAACACTGGTTGAAGAGATCATAACTGAGTTAACAAATATAAAGCAACACATTTAACAAGTCCTGTGACCCCAAGCAGTATCAATGCAATAAGATCTACAGCTGAAACAGCATAATAAAATTCCTAAAAACCAGGAGTTCTGATTGTGGCTTAGCAGGTTAAGACCCTGACTGGTATCCATGAGGATGTGTGTTCAACCCTGACCTTCCTCAGGGGGTTAAGGATCCAGCATTCCTGTAGGTGTAGGCCACAGAGACGGCTCAGATCCCATGTTGCCCTGGCGTGGCTAGGCAAGCAGCTGCAGTTTTGACTCAACCCCTAGCCTGGGAACTTCCATATGCCTTGGGTATGGCTCTAAAAAGACAAAAAGAAAAAAAAAAAGAAAACAAAAAATGGAGTTATGGTCTCAGGAAGGTGGGAAGAATTGTGGGAACTGAATAAGTATAGATGACTTGAAGTCAATTTCTAGTTGTTTGAAGGTGTCCCCCTAACTAGTGCTTGAACGGAAATAATGACTCCAAAACCTCAGTTATATCATCCTGAAGGTACAGATGACCTACTCAAAGAGCATCATTGGTTACTCTGTGGGGGGAAATTGAGTTCATTAAATATTTTTTGAGCCCTGAATATGTGTGAGATGTTTTATTAGATTTGTGAAATCAAAAGTTTTAAAAACCATGTCTTGACCGTGAAGAGTTTCCAATCTAGTGGTAACAATGAATATGTTCCAGTAACTAATATAGCAGGATTGATACTGTAGGAGAGGTATAAATATTTTTTGCTTTGGATACACCATGAGAAGATTGGAAATAGCTCCGAGGCAACTTGTAGAGACCTCTGGATTGAGATATCTTGCTAGCTCTATTTAATAAGCAAACCAATTGAGACCTCTACCATTGTCAAAGATGTTAATTCTTTTTCAAGTTAATCTAAAAATTCTTTCATTGCTTATTTTTATTTTTTATTAGAATTGATCTATAATGTGTCAGTTTCTGCTGTACAGCAAAGTAATTCAGTCATACATATATATGCATTCCTTTTTTGTAATATTTTCCTTCATGGTCTATCCCAGGAGATTGGATGTTTTTCCCTGTGTTATATATAGTAGGGCCTCATTTCTTATGAATTCTAACTCCCAGTCTAACCTTATCCCTCCCCCTTGGCAACCACAAGACTATTCTCTATGTCTTAAGTCTGTTTCTGTTTTGTACATAGGTTCATTTGTGCTATATTTTAGATTCTGCATATAAGTGATATCATACAGTATTTGTCCTTGTTTTTCAGACTTACTTCACGTAGTATGATAATTTCTAGTTGCATCCATGTTGCTAAAAATAGCATTAACTTGCTCTTTTTAAGGCTATGTAGTATTCCATTGTATATATGTACCACATCTTCTTAATCCATTCATATGTTGATGGATATTTAGGTTGTTTCCAAATCTTGGCTATTGTGAATGGGGCTACAATGAACATACGGGTACACATATCTTTTTTGGTTTTGTACTGTTATATGTTCAGGAGTGTGATTGCTAGATCAACTAAATACTACATTTAGTTTTCTAAGAAACCCCCACACTGTTTTCCATAGTGGTTGCACCAATTTACATTCCCAGTAGTAGGAGGGTTCCCTTTCCTCCACACCCTCTCCAGCATTTGTTATTTGTAGACTTAGTAATTATGGTTATTCTGACTACTGTGAGGTGGTATCTCAATGTAATTTTGATTTGCATTTCTCTATTAGTGATGTTGAGCATCTTTTCATGTGCCTACTGGCTATCTGTGACTCTTCTTTGGAGAAATGTCTATTTAAGTCTTCAGCCCATTTATCGATTGGGTTTTTTGTTTTTTTTTGCTGTTGAGTTATATGAGTTGTTTGTATATTTTGGAGATTAGGCCCTTATCAGTTGCATCATTTGCAACTATTTTCTCTGATTCTGTAGGTTGTCTTTGTCTTTTTTTATGGTTTCTTTTGCTGTGCAAAAGTGT
Organism: Catagonus wagneri; assembly: GCA_004024745.2. Lineage (NCBI taxonomy): Eukaryota > Metazoa > Chordata > Mammalia > Artiodactyla > Tayassuidae > Catagonus > Catagonus wagneri. Next base: position 791,966 of record PVHT020000144.1, read on the forward strand.
GTAAGTAATTAGGTCCCAGTGGTTTACTTTTGTTTTTATTTCTATTGCCTTGGGAGACTGACCTAAGAAAACATTTGTTTGATTGATATCAGAGAATGTTTTGCCTGTGTTCTCTTCTAGGAATTTTATGGTGTCTTGTCTTATGTTTAAGTCATAAAGCCATTTTGAGTTTATTTTTGTGCATAGTGTTATGGTGTGTTCTAGTTTCATTGATTTACATGCAACTGTCCTGTTTTCCTAGCACCACCTGCTGAAGAGACTGTCTTTTTCCCATTTTATATTCTTGCCTCCTGTGTTGAAGATTAGTTGATCGTAGGTGGTCTGGGTTTATTTCTGGACTCTCCATTCTCTTCTGTTGGTACATATGTCTGTTTTTGTACCAGTACCACACTGTTTTGATTATTGTAGCTTTGTGATATTGTCTGAAGTCAGAGAGAGTTATGCCTCCTGCTTTGTTTTTTCCCTAAGGATTGCCTTGTCAGTTCTGGGTCTTTTACAGTTCCAAGTTAATCTAAACATTCAATGTAATTTTAAATTCTAAGTCTAATTCTAAATTGTATGTGGAAGATCAAGTGAGAAATGTAAAAATATTACTGGAAAGAAGAGCAAGGTAAAATTATCAGATATCAAGATTTATCATAAAGCTTAGTAATGCAGACAGTAAGTTGTTTTCATGATGATAGACAAGTAGAATAGAGAACTCAGAAACATGTACACACATGAAACTTGATATAAGGCAAATATGGAATGGCATGTCTGTTGAAAACTATGAACTCTTTGCTAAATGGTTCTGGAACAATTAGTTGTCCATGTTGGAAAAATATGACTGAAGCCCTGTGCTACATCAAACACAAAAGTAAATTCCATCTGGATTAAAGATCTAAATGTGAAAAGCAAACTCTAAATTTTGAAAAGAATATATTTGTATCCATGGGATAGTTGCTATAACTGAAACACAGAAAAAAACCCTCAAACTATGAATTAGGATATTGGTAAATATGAATACATTAATATTTAAAAATATTTGCAGTTAAAGGTCATATTAAAAATTAAGAATGAGTCACAAACCAAAGGAAAATATTTCACAGTATGTATCATAGATAAAAGTATCCTAGAAATAACTTTTAGAAAAGAAAAAAGAAGGAAGGAAGTAGGGAAGAAAGGAAGAAAACCCAATAAAAGTTGATCACAAGATATGTACTTGCACAAGAGAAAATAATAATAACCAATAAAAATATGAAAGTATTCTTTCATTAGAATCAAAAATATAATTAATCCTACAGTAAGAAAACTCTTTCCCATTTATCAGACTCATTCATCTTAAAATGCCTGACAATAACAGATATGGGTAAAAATGAGGAGTGACATATTCTTGTATCCTGCCTGTGGGAATTGAAAATTTACTTCAGAGAGAAATTTGGTGATAGCTTGTCAAGATGCACACACCCTAAACCAAGCAACTTCACTCTTAAAATATAACCTAGAGAAACTGTCCCATGTGCAAAAAGAGAAATGTGCAATCATGTATAAAGCAGCAGTGGTCTTGATAGAAAATTGTTGGGAAAAATATAAATGCCGTTTTTATAAAATCACACAGAGGCTGTACCAATTTACCTTCCCACCAACAGTGAACGAGGGTTCCCTTTTCTCCAGATCCTTTTCAGCATTTGTTGTTTGTTGACTTGTTAATGATGACCTCTCTAACTGGTGTGAGGTGGCACTTCATTGTAGTTTTGATTTGCATTTCTCTAATAATTAGTGATGTTGAGCATTTTTTTTCATGTGTCTGCTGGCCATCTTTATCTCTTCTTTGGAGAAAATGTCTATTTAGCTTTTCTTCCCATTTTTCAATTGGATTGTTTGTTTTAAATTGGTACCACCTATGGAAAACAGTTCTATATTTAGAAAACTAAATACAGAACTACCATGTGACCCAGAAATCCCACTCCTGGGCATGTATCTGGACAAAACTACAGTTGAAAGATATATGCACCCTTATGTTCATTGCAGGACTATTTACAATAGCCAAGATGTGGAAACTATTCAAATGTCCATCGACAGATGAATGGATTAAGAAACTGTGGTACATATACATAATAGAATAGTATTCAGCCATAAAAATGCAAGATAATGCCACTTGCAGCAACATGGATGGAACTAGAGAGTCTCATACTAGGTGAAGTAAGTCAGAAAGAGAAAGGCAGACACCATATAATACCATTTATATGTGGAATCTAAAACATGGCACAAATGATCTATCTACAAACCAGAAACAGATCATGGATATGGACGGCAGACTTGTGTTTGCCAGGGGTGATGGAGGAGAAAGGGGAATGGATGGAGAATTTGGTGTATGTAGAAGCAGACTGTTAAATTTTGAATGGATGGGTGATGGCGTCCTGCTGCACAGCACTGGGAACTATGTCCAGTTTCTTGGGTTAGAACATGTTAGAAAATGAAGAAAAAAATAATGTGTGTGTATGAGTGGCTTGGTCACTTTGATGTACAGAAGAAATTGAAGGAACATTGTAAATCAACTATACTTTAATAAAAAATTAGAAAATAAATCATGCAGAAGGTTAGATATAGTGAAAAATGAATGAGCTAAAACTGTCCCTATCGGCATGGACATATTTTACAAATAATGAATCTCACGCATAATCTCAACAAATAAACAATATTGAGGTAGAATAAAGAGCAAGTCACAGAACGCATTATGATGTCATTCATTTAGGTTTAAAAGCATATAAAACCAAACTGTATTTTGCTTAAGGATACAAGCAAATCTGTAAATGACAAATATATCCATGGACTGAGAAGCAACAAGTAATAGTTATATCCAAGAAGAAAGATCAAAAGTTGAGATCTGGGATGGTACATGAGGACTTTACCTATGTTAGTAATGTTTTATTTATTAGTCTGGACAGCTAGATATGAAGATATTCATTGTAGTTAAAGTTGCTGTGCATCTAATAAGTGAATATTACAAGTATAGTTTCAAAGTTAGGAAGTTTATGATACAGAAGACAACTGTTTGGAAATACATCTGGGCAGCAATGCATGTGTGTGTGTATGTGTGAATGAAAAAGAGAAAGAGAGAAATCTAAATTTAGAAAAAGTTGGTAACATCTGAGGGCAAATAAACAGGAAATAATTTGGAATTTTATATAACATTTTTCAGTTATGATATACTATGACTTGAGTTTCCAAGAAGGACATATAGCAAATAATTAGATTCATCTCTCGTGCAGAATGATTGTGTAATGTGCACTGATGTTCCCCAGGAAGATGATGTTGATGTCTCCTGCATAACTTCTTTGGGAGTGGATAGTGATTAACTTGTTTAGCTGTTTCCTCACTGTTTGACAATTAGTAGGCTTACAATGCCAATGTGCTAGGTTAGTAAACTCTTCTATCCATACCACAGTATATTCGCAGATCAGTTCAGTTCTACTCATGATAACAAATCACGTTTCATAATAAATTAGAGGGTATGAGAATGGGGCTGGGATCTTAATTTCTCTTTTCAGGGATCCATTCCAGAACTCTTTTTAGGATCTGCCTTTGTTGTCTCAATCAATCTAACTACCAATTGGTATTTCAAATGTTCTAAACCAGTGTTCTCAAATGTTGTAGAGAATCAGAATCACCTAGAAGGCTTATTAAAACACACATTGCTAGGCCCCACCTTCATAGTTTATCATTCAGACTGAGAAATTCGCCTTTCCAGCAAGTTCCCAGGTGATACTGATGGGATATTGCCTGTTATAGAACTATACTTTGAGAATCATTGTTCTAGATATTCTAGTACTTACATGCACTTTTCATAATCATGTAAAATGTTAAAAAAAAGAAAACCCTGAACTTTTTTGTAATCCTGTAATTGTAATGATCTCTCACGCCAAACGGGATGCTTTCATGAATCCTTCTGCTAAGATCAGGAAATGTGAATGCCAAATGTCTAAATAATGATTAGTCTAGACAATAAAAAGGAGAGAAACTAACCTACTCAGGTGTGACTGTAGACCTTGCCTTTGGAGGAGGGACAGTTAGAGGTGGGATCAACCTGTTCTACAGAAATTCTCTGTACGTATTCCACACTGTTGACTGACTAAATCATCTTCAAATTTTCTCATACTTTAGACCCTAGATTTCTGATCATATTTCCCAGGTATCACATCTGCTTCTCAGTTTTTTTTTTCCTGAGTTTCCTATTGACTCTTTTTTTTTCTTCTTAATGGATTTTATTTCAATTATAGGTCTACATAAATCTTCACAAGTCAATTTTACAGATTTTGTATCCCAAACCCACAGTGCATCCCCCCACCCCCAGATTATCTTATTTGAAAAACCAAGGTTTTCCAAAGTCTGTGAGTCATTGTTCTGCAAAGAGGTTCATTGTGTCTTTTTAGTTTCCATATGTAAGCGGTAGCATTGGGTGTTGCTATCTAATTGTCTGACTGGTTTCACTTCACATGATAATTTCTAAGTCCATCCATGTTGCTATAAATGTTGGTAATTCGTTCCTTTTAATGGCTGAGTAACATTCCATTGTGTGTATGTACCATATCTTCCTTATCCACTCCTCTGTCGATGGGCATTTAGGTTGTTTCCATGACCTGGCTATTGCATAGAGTGCTGCAATGAACACTGGAGTACATGTGTCTTTTCGAGTCATGGTTTCCGCTGGATAGATGCCCAGGAGTGGGATTGCTGGATCAAATGGTGTTTCTATTTTGAGTTTTCTGAGGAATTTCCATACTGTTTTCCACAGTGGCTGCACCAATTTGCATTCCCACCAACAGTGTCATAGGGATCCTTTTTCTCCACACCCTCTCCAGCACTTATTGTTTGTAGACTTTTTGATGATGGCCATTCTGGCTGGTGTAAGGTGGTAACTTACAGTGGTTTTGATTTGCATATCTCTAATGAGGAACAATGTTGAACATCTTTTCATGTGTTTATTTGCCATCTGCATGTCTTCTTTGGAGAACTGTCTGCCTAGATCCTCTGCCCATTTTTGGATGGGGTTGTTTGTTTCTTTGGTGTTGAGCTGTAGGAGCTGTTTGTAAATTTTGGAGATCAATCCCTTGTCAGTTGAATCATTTGCAAATATTTTCTCCCATTCTGTGGGTTGTCTTTTCGTTTTGTTTAGGGTTTCCTTAGCTGTGCAGAAACTTTGAAGTTTAATGAAGTCCCATTTGTTTATTTCTCTTTTTATTGTCCTTACTCCGACAGATGGATCTGAGAAGACGTTGCTATCATTTATGTCAGAGAGTGTTTGGCCTGTGTTTTCCTCTAAGAGTTTTATAGTATCTGGTCTTATATCTAGATCTTTAATCCATTTTGAGTTTATTTTTGTGTATGGTGTTAGGAAGTGTTCTAGTTTCATTTTTTTACGTATAGCTGTCCAGTTTTCCCAGCACCACTTATTGAAGAGGCTGTCTTTAGCCCAATGTATATTCTTGGCTCCTTTGTCATAGATTAGTTGACTATAGATGCGTGGATTTAATTCTGGGCTTTCTATCCTGTTCCACTGCTCTATATTTCTGTCTTTGTGCCAGTACCATATGGTTTTGATGACTGTAGCTTTGTAGTAGAGTCTGAAATCAGGGAGCCTGATTCCTCCAGCTCCATTTTTCTTTTTCAGGATGTCTTTGGCTATTCTGGATGTTTTGTGTTTCCAAACAAACTTAAACAATTTTGTTCTAGTTCTTTGAAAAAAGGTCCTTGGTAATTTGATAGGGATTGATTTGAATGTGTAGATTGCCTTGGGTAGTATAGTCATTTTGATAATATTGACTCTTCCAGTCCAAGAGAATGGAATGTCTTTCTGTCTGTTTAAGTCAGCCTTGATTTCTTTCATCAGCGCCTTATAATTTTCAGAGTACAGGTCTTTTGTCTCTTTAGGCAGGTTTATTCCTAAGTATTTGATTCTTTTTGATGCGATGTTAAACGGGATTGCTCCTCTAATTTCTCTTTCTGATCTTTCATTGTTGGTATGTAGAAATGCAATTGATTTGTGTATATTAATTTTGTACCCTGCGACTTTGCCAAATTCATTGATGAGCTCTAACAGTTTTCTGGTAGAGTCTTTACGATTCTCTAGGCATAGTATCATGTCATCTGCAGAAAGTGATAGTTTTACTTCTTCTTTCCCAGTTATGATTCCTTTTATTTCTTTTTCTTCTCTGATTGCTGTAGCTAGGACTTCCAGAACTGTGTTGAATAGTAGTGGCGAGAGTGGACATCCCTGTCTTGTTCCTGATCTCAGCTGGAATTCTTTCAGCTTTGCACCATTGAGAATGATGTTAGCTCTGGGTTTGTCATAGATGGCCTTGATTATGTTGAGGTAGGTTCCCCCTATGCCCACTTTCTTAAGCGTTTTTATCAGAAATGGGTGTTGGATTTTGTCAAAGGCTTTTTCTGCATCTACAGAGAGGATCATATGGTTTTTATTCTTCAGTTTGTTAACGTGGTGTATCACACTGATTGATTTGTGGATATTGAAGAATTCTTGCATCCCTGGGATAAATCCCACTTGATCGTGGTGTACAATCCTTTCAATGTATTGTTGGATTCGGTTGGCTAGTATTTTGTTGAGGATTTTTGCATCTATGTTCATCAGTGATATTGGCCTGTAATTTTCTATTTTTGTGATATCTTTGTCTGGTTTTGGTATCAGGGTGATGGTTGCCTCATAGAATGAGTTTGGGAGTTTCCCTTCTTCTGCATTTTTTTGGGAGAGTTTCAGAAGGATAGGCGTTAGCTCTTCTCTGAATGTTTGATAGAATTCACCTGTGAAACCATCTGGTCCTGGACTTTTGTTTGTTGGAAGTTTTTTAATCACAGTTTCAATTTCAATTTGTGATTGGTCTATTCATATTTTCTATTTCGTCTTGGTTTAATCTTGGAAGATTGTACTTTTCTAAGAATTTGTCCATTTCTTCTAGGTTTTCCATTTTATGGCCATATAGTTGCACATAGTAGTCTCTTATGATCCTTTGTATTTCTGTGATGTCTGTTGTTACTTCTCCTTTTTCATTTCTAATTTTATTGATTTGTGTCCTCTTTTTTTCTTGATAAGTCTGGCTAAGGGTTTATCAATTTTGTTGATCTTTTCAAAGAACCAGCTTTTAGTTTCATTGATCTTTTCTATGGTTTTCTTTGTTTCTATTTCATTGATTTCTGCTCTGATCTTTATGATTTCTTTTCTTCTACTAACTTT
>PVHT020000144.1:800193-819902 GCA_004024745.2 Catagonus wagneri
TGATAAGTCTGGCTAAGGGTTTATCAATTTTGTTGATCTTTTCAAAGAACCAGCTTTTAGTTTCATTGATCTTTTCTATGGTTTTCTTTGTTTCTATTTCATTGATTTCTGCTCTGATCTTTATGATTTCTTTTCTTCTACTAACTTTAGGCCTTGTCAGTTCTTCCCTCTCTAGCTGCTTTAGATGTAAAGTTAGGTTTTTCGTTTGAGCTTTTTCTTGTTTCCTGAGGTATGCTTGTATTGCTATAAACTTTCCTCTTAGGACTGCTTTTGCTCCATCCCAAAGGTTTTGGGGTGTTGTGTCTTTGTTGTCATTTGCTTCTATGTATTTTTTAATTTCCTCTTTGATTTCTTCAGTGATCCATTGGTTATTTAGTAGCATGTTGTTTTGTCTCCATGTATTTGTATTTCTGGCCATTTTTTTCTTGTTGTTGATTTCCAGTTGTATAGCATTGTGGTCAGAGAAGATGCTTGATATGATTTCAATTTTCTTAAAGTTACTGAGGCTTGATTTGTAGCCCAGGGTGTGATCAATCTTAGAGACTGTTCCATGTGCACTTGAGAAGAATGTATATTTCTGTTGCTTTTGGATGGAATGTCCTATAAATATCTATTAAGTCCATCTGATCTAATGCTTCATTCAGGGCCTGTATTTCCTTATTGATTTTCTGCCTGGATGACCTGCCCATTGCTGTAAGTGGGGTGTTAAAGTCCCCCACTATGATGGTGTTATTGTTGATTCCTCCTAAAAATATGGAACACTTCACGAATTTGAGTGTCATCCTTGTGCAGGGGCCATGCTAATCTTCTCTGTATTGTTCCAATTTTAGTATATGTGCTGCCGAAGCGAGCACTCCTATTGACTCTTATAAACAGAGATTCTCCATGTTTCCTCTACAGTCACTTTCTCATAACGTTATTGTGAGTGAGCTTCTGTACTGTCAAGTCCTCATTTTCCATTTCTGTGGAAATAACTCTTAATTCTGTTTCTCTGAACTAGCCCTTTTTGTACATCTATATTTCCAAACACTACAAACGTCACATAGCATCTCAAATTGAACAAAATTGAAGCTAAACTCATATTTCTCCAATCTCTCTACCACCGTGGTCTAATCTGCTTTCCTCCCACCCAAAATTGAATTTTTTTTCATCTCTTATTTCCTTTATATTGGGAGACAGTATGTTTGGTATTTATATGCATAGATATTAGATTGAAACCATTGCTTTTTATTAGGCAAATTACTTAATATCTCTTAGATGCTGATTTTCTCTTGTATAACATGGAGCTAAAAACAGATCCTGCTTCACAGTTTTTTTTTTTATGATATATCCATAGCATCAAGAAACTTGATATAAGTGTGATTTCTACGGCTTTATTCTAGACCTACTGTGTCAGAAACTCTAGGGTAGGGCCTGCAATGTGTTTTGATGAGCACCCAGGTGATTCTGATGCCTGCTCAAGCTTGAGAACCATTGATCCAAGGGAATGGTTATACCTTTTATCCAACCACCTAAGTTAGAAATCTGTAAAATCTTCATACTTTCCCAAATTCTATTGATCATCAAGTTTCCCCAAACTCATTTAAATTTCTCATTTTATCTAATTGTGATTTTCATATTCACTGATGCCATAAATGCCCAAATTGTTGCACTATCTTCCTGATATCACTGCCACCAGTTTTGCCATCATCTAATACCTTCTTTACAAGGTAATGAGAGCAGGGATTAAAATAAAAAATCCAATCATTATTTCTTTAAAAAAAATTCTTTCCTCCTCTCTTATCAATTACTGGACAAAGTCCAGACTCATCATAAAGTAAGCAGTCTTTCATGACTATCTGGAGGACAAAATTAGACCTTCCTCCACTCCTGCCAAGTTCCCTCTCAGCTATTCTTTCTCTTCTCCAGACCTTCCTCCTTACAGAACTGGTGGGTCCCAGGCTTTGTGTAAATTAGCCATGCCATTTGGTGTATTACTGTGGAAAGAGTGTGGACTTTAGAACTGGGCACATTAAAATTCACCCTCAGTTTTCCCTTTTAATATCACTGTGATCTTTGGGCACATTCCTTAACCTTGCTCTGCTCCTGTGTCCTTATCTCTAAAATGAGCAAATTAATAGAAACCATTTAATTTTGTGAATATAAATATCAACTAGGTGAAAGCATGTATTACATCTACTATAATGTCTTCTCTAGAGAAAGTGATCAATACATGACATTTTTCTCCTTTTCTCTCCTGTCTTGTGGCCTGTACAGGCAGTGTAAGTGCTGCCATGGATAGGGGTTTCTTTATCTAATACTTGAGATACACCATATTGGATTTTAAATACTTTATTTGGTATTAAACACCGTTTGGTATTTGGTTACCAGCATCCATTCTCCTTCCTTATGGCTTTCTAGCTGTTCAGAAAATTACTTGTCACTTATTATATGTAGTTTTGGTGAGAAGGTTATTCCAGATTTTAGCATCCCACTGAGGAAGCTGAGCAAGCCAGAGCCTTTTTCTTTCCACCCTCTGATAATATCAGAGCAGGCCATTAAACTCAGCCACCCCAAAATCTCTGCAGGATCTTTAACTCTTATTGGAGAGAGTCAAGAATTGGGAATCTTTAGTTCTTTATCCCAACAGATGCCTTCTGACTTGGATGTTTTCAACTCCTGAATGGTTGTTGTGTTTCCCTTTTTAGACATGCAGAATTCCCTTGCTTATTGCCTTTTCCAAGCAAGGTCCTCCAGGTTCTGTCAATGCTATGACTCCCCAGAGAGTCTTCCAATAAAACCGCAGTTTCTGCTGATTACATCCAGGAGGACTGGTGTGTTATACTATTCATTGATTTATTCTTTTTTTCTCATTGGTGTTAAACACATGGTCTCAAACACTTTTGTGATTAGAGGAAAGGTCATTGTTTAAGAAGAGCTCATGTGAGCCCTCCGTGAAAATGCCAGTGTTTTCGGTTTTAGAATTGTGTACACAATTTGTAGGCAGTGCATGACCTCGATTCTCTCCTTCTAGCTCATGTTGATTAAAAATTGTTTTTTTTAAAGCAGATTTTCATTGCAAATGAAGACGGAAGCATCGTTAACTATATTTATCACTAACAGCCCTTACTTGCCAGCGATTATCAATTAGTGAAAACAGATTTTAAGGATTAAAACAATAACATACAGTATTTATCCTCCAAACCATACTTCTCATTAAAAAGTCTTTCCAATTGGCCTATAAAGGGCAATGTTGTATTTTCTCTACGTGGAAAGAGAAGGCTTTCAATTTTGCACCATATTTGTGTCTCTCTTCATAATTACCCATGTGTAAAGTGCTTCATTTCATGCTCATGTTTTTTTTTTTTTTTTTTTTGGTAATATTCAACAACTGAAAGATCATTTACACTCCTAATCTACAGATCTAATACTTGGTTATCAAATCTTGCTATTCTACCCCTATGATGGTTATTGGTCTAGATATCTTCCTGTGACTTGTTTTTCAAAACTTTAAGTATAGGCATTGAAAGCAATATTTCTGTTGTAATGTCATCTTATGTGTTAAACTGTAGTCTCTGCAGGGAGAGCATTCATTATCCCTTGAAGAAACAAAGGAGATATAATCACTTTAATAAATCTATAAATGATCTATAAATGATGCTTTGTTATTCAAAGGAGTACACACAATATGACCTATTAATTGTGCTTACTTTGCTCCAACTCAAGCGGTCCAATTTCATTCAGAGCAGTGATGTCCAAAATGCCAGCATGGATTCTCTTCTATTCATTTATTCAGTTAAATGTGTTGTGCTCCTAATGTATACCAAGCTCTGTGTTAGGTCCCAGGAACTGAGACAATGATTAAGATCAAGGGTCTCTGGGATACGCCTTAATTTAGGATTGGGGTGGGAGGAAGACTTACCTCCTCGAGGAGGTGTTTGTGTTCCTGGCTGCAGACAGTAGAGGTGTGGATAAACAGTAAACCCAGCCCTCAGCCCTCCTGTTTTCAGTGTGTGCCTGGGAGCTGATCTCAGGTGTTTCTTATGCCCCTCCCCCATTCATGTGTGTATGTAACACATTTAATGCTGTTAACATTGACCAGAAATTCAAAGTGACAGATCTGGAGGTACTGCAATCTGGAACTCTTAACTTTTGTAAACTGGTGAGAAGAGTGGAATGCACAAGGTCTCTACTTAACGACTTCTCCATCTTCTCTTGTAGACTCCTCTGCTCAGCCATTCAGGAATAGGATACGTATTAGACAACTAACATCTGGTCTGAATATCTATTAAGACCATATGCTTTCCTCTGCTCTATTATCATCCTAGAATAGATTAAGGGAAATCCAAACCAAATGGGGATTTGGGGAAATTTTCAAGGGTCACTTAATAAAGTAATTTTGGTTTTCCCTTTGCAAAGAACACAGCATACTATAGAGACGATATAGAGCCCTAAGAATGGTCTCATGGCCAAAATAACCTGAAAAAATAATCTTCATAATCATAACCATCTTCCTTACAATTTTCAAATGGGAAATAGAAACTGTTAATTGTCACAGTTACAAATGGATGTATCCTGCTGGGATTTTACTTGAAAGATGAAGTTCTATGGAATTGCCTTGTCTTCTAAATGAAAACCAGTAGCTTTGGATCGGGCTTTGTTTTCCCCCCAAACTCCTTGCTGTTAATATTCATAGTGGTTTGGGGACTGGCTCTGTTCCTCTCTCATAAAAATTTCTTGATTTATTGTGAGATCTTCATGGCCAAATGACAAAGAGCTAAGCTTTGATGGCATAAAATCAAGCACTGACTAAAGTTCTCCAAGAATGTATTGCAGGAGTAAAGTTCAATTCATTTGGTTTTGCTTTTATAATTAGAATAAAATGTATTTGGCTTTGAGAATGAGTTTCACTTCAAAATTCTATCAATGAAATAGACCTTATCTCTTATTTTAAGATCTGTTATCTCGACTCCTTCATGAAATTAGATCCACACAGATTTAATAGTTAAAACAGTCACCATGAATTGTGATGGTAACAGGAAGCATAAAATTAAATTGATAATTTATTTTCAACATTTTTGCCTAGCCAGGGATAATTCAAAGTTTTATCACCAAGAGGATTTAAAGTAGATTAGGGGTATTTTATTAGAAATATATAGATAGAATTCAAATAGACTATAGGTGTTAGGTAGGTATAATATCTAAGGGCATGGTTTATATTTTATCGTTTTTTGACTTCACACATACAGATTGAAACTTTTAAACATCAGCACAAAGGCAAGTATGAGACTGTTTTATTGTGTTTCTAGCTTAAGTTTACTGGTTAAGATGGGGTTGACTTTAGCGACCAAGACAATACTTCTCAGCTACTCCCTCTGACTTCGCACCGTGAATATGGAACTAGCTTTGAACTCATTTCATTTTGAGAGGCTTATGTTTACCTAGTAAAAGGTTTTCTGTTTTCCTTGGTAAGAGCCAGTACCCACTGATCAATGACCAGTAATTACTTCCTTTAACCAGCTCTCCAACCATCTTACAATACTGTTTTTGTTTTTAGGGCTACAGGGGCTGAATTGAAGCTGCAGCGGCCGGCCTACACCACAGCCACAGAAATGCCAGATTTGAGCCAAGTCTGCAACCTACACTACAGCCGGCAGCAATGCCAGATCCTTAACCCACTGAGCAAGGCCAGGGATCAAACCCATATCCTCAGGGATGCTAGTTGGGTTCCTAACCCACTGAGCCAGAGCAGGAACTCCCACCTTGTACAATTTTAAATGAAATGCAAACTGCTCGCAACATTCTACTCTTACTCTCTTTTCTTTCTCATGCCTCTTCCTTCTCCCACCTTCCTACTTCCATTTAGTTATACTATTTTCCCAGGTATGCATTTTTTTTTAAATAGGGTTTGGGGATTACTAGAGGATGATTTATTTAGAGATTTGTTGTTAACATCTAATACGTCATTACAACTGATAGTAGCATTACTTTTACCACAAAGGAACGAAAGAATAGCTTCCAACTCAAAGAATATAGTGTATTTCATAAATAGAGAAAATTCTCCAATTAAATATCTTGAAAGATTTTTTTAATCAAGTGAAGTCTCTATAAAGGTATAAAGATAAAAGAAGAGAAAAATTAAGTCATCTAGACCCACTAATGGAGTTGGAAATCATGAACTTTAAGTCAGGATCTGATTTCTAGGACAACTTTTTCATGCATGTAAAAGATTCAGACATGGACATTTTGATTTGGGTAAATATAAATCATTATGTTATCATGAACAATGAAGACAAAATTTCCAAAGTCTAATTTTTATATTTATCTGAACAAGTATGTAAATAAATATGTATAAATACATAAAATCATCTATTTCCTAAGTAAACACATCTATAAATTCTCATTTATAAGATTATATTTTCTTATACAGTGACTGTCTCAATCAATGGTAGTAAAACAAAGATGAAAAGTAAAGCTTGAGTCAATCATGAGGGTATATTTCATTAATATGGATTCAAATCTTCCCCAAATTTTCCAATTAGTAGAAATCATCTCTAATGATTGTTAAAACCAGTTATTTAAACAGAGAAGTTTGATATTTTTAAAATTATGTTGGCAACTAATGATAGGTCCTAAAATCAATTAAATTTGTCATAACCAACTTTTTAAAAAAATGAAACACAATAATACAGATCAGTGAGGAGTTCCCATTGTGGTGCAGTGGAAACGAACCCAACTAGGAACCATGAGGTTGAGGGTTTGATCCCTGACCTCACTCAGTGGGTTGAGGATCTGGCATTGCGTGAGCTGTAGTGTAGGTCAAAGACTGGGATCTGGCATTGCTGTGACTCTGGCGTAGGTCGGCAGCAACAGCTCTGGTTAGACCCCTATCCTGGGAACCTCCATATGCCGAGGGAGTGACAGAAAAAAAAAAAACCAACAAAACAACAACAAAAACCAGAACAGTGAAAAATTGAAATTATTAGATTGAGTCACAGCGAGTAAGGGTAATTGGTGTTTTCCAAAACTTTAGTTTCTGGATATATGTTATACTCACATACACACAAACATACATTCATATTGAATTGCATAAGGAAACATATATCTTATTGTGAGCCATTAGCAAAAAATTAAATGCCACTACGTCGTTAAGCACTTGATGAACCTTGCCTTTGTCTTTCAAAGTTAAAAGCTTTAAAAGTGTCGGAGGGGGCTTCAGTTAGTGATTGTGGGTTAAAAACTTTCATTGAGTGACAAAACTGTTCCAAGTCATTTTATGGGAAACTAAACAGCAATCAGGAAGAATATGTTGCAGTCATAATGGTACAATGAATGTCATTTATCTAAATATAGAAAATGACAACAGACGTTCTTGTCCATTAATATAATCTATGCTAAGCCAAAAGTTGAATCTGTTTTCTATTTGTCAGCTAAAATCAAACAAGCCATAGTGGATAAAATATTCTGCATTTGAAAATTAACAGAGCTAACCTTTTCATCATACTGAGAATATTAAAAACCTACACAGCCTTTCACTTGAAGCGTATTCTGAATTCTACTTGTTTTGTGTACTATATGAATGAGAGGAATATCATTTCAGAAAAAGGGATAAGAAAAATGTCTATCAAATGTTTTGTTTCAAAGTTGATATAAATGTCAAATTTTAAACAATTTTAAGCTTTCATTTTATCCTTTCTGAAAATTTACACACACACACACACACACACACACACATATTCTGGTTTTAGATCTGCTTGATGTCAAACTAACTATACCTTTGAGACAGTATCATGTGCACAAAAAATTCCAAAATTTTTCTTTACTTTGTGGTTAAAGATTGCAGATGTGAAGGACTGAGCTATAATCTTAAGTTTCATTGAATTTTAGCCTCAATTAGGTTGGTTAAATGGTCTAGTGGCTAGCATGCGATTCCCTGTGATATGTAATAAATAACTCAAACAAAAATTATAGCAGATGTTGCTTCTGTAGCTACCACATTCAACACAGATTTCCTTGCACCATAGTGGTTTTTTTTTTTTCCATTTAAATTGACTATCTCTTTATTCTGCAAGGAGCTTGAGAGAGGAAGAGAGGAAGGGAAATCCTCTTTTCTCTGAGATATGGAACATAAAGTGTTTGGATGATAGAAACAGGTGGGGTGGTAATTTCAGAAGTCTAATGAATCATTCTAGATTCTTCTCTCTCTGTTCAAAGGGTATGCTTTTTTTTTCTTAAAAAAATCAATGGTTGAAAGTATTGTTGTTTTGATTCTGATCAACATGTCTTAAAAAAGTAATGTTATGGAAGAGAGTATTTGATTTTTTACATTTTTTATAGCATTGGCTTTCAAAAACACCAATCTCACATCTTTTATAATTCTTGCACCATCGTGTTTTAATTGTTTAAATAAAGACTGACCCAGAAATCTTACTACATGTAAAATATGAGTCAGATTTCACTTTGGGAAAATACTGGAAGTGAAATGGAAAACATTCAGGTTATTTTTATAAAATAAAAAATAGTGTACTTTTGCTTAAAATATAGTGTCTAAAAGTAAATATATAGCTTTAGCTTTATTATTAGTTTTGATTTAGTTACATGCTAAATTCTGTTCTTGAAATTCATAAAAAGTGAGATTTAGATTAATATATAATTGGTCTCTTCAAGAGCATGCAGTTGCTACATGTAAGAGACTTTCTTAACCTTGTCTTTGCAGCCTGTGAATAAAATAAACAAACTATTAAAAAATTTATACTGGTTCAACTTCAGAAAGATAGCATCTTGTGAGCTCTGCCTTGGCTGTAGCCATGTCAAGGATGGTGGAAGAGCCACTTATAAAGAAGACAAAAATGCATACCCGTAGATAAAATTCCCATTGGATTTAATGAAAGTTAAATTTGGCATACAGAAAAATGGAGAGAACATGAGAATTTTTAGTAGAATTTATATACTCTTGTGAGGTTTAACCATAGTCTCAAATTTCAATCCTCTTATTTTTATTAAGGGATCAATGCACAATGTGGTTAAAAGTGCAGACTCTTGAGTTAAACTGACTAGGGTTCAGTCTTAACTTTTTCCACTGAAAAACTGCAGGACCTGGATATTTTCAACCTTTCCTATTTCATCTTACTCATGTGCGCTATGAGAATAATGTGTGTAAGATCTACTACAAAGGGTTGTTTTAAGAATTTAATGAGGGAATTCCCGTCGTGGCTCAGTGGTTAACGAATCCGACTAGGAACCATGAGGTTGAGGGTTCGATCCCTGGCCTTGCTCAGTGGGTTAAGGATCCGGTGTTGCCGTGAGCTGTGGTGTAGGTTGCTGTGGTTGTGGCAAAGGCCGGCAGCTACAGCTCCTGTTAGACCGCTAGCCTGGGAACCTCCATATGCCGTGGGTGCGGATCTGCATAAAAGACAAAAAAAAAAAAAGAATTTAATGAGGTAAGCTGTGTAAAGTATTTAGCATAGCGCATGGCTCAGATAAAGTGTTCATAAATGTCAATTAATATTGATATGTGCTTTCTGATTAAATAACGATAAATGTCGATGAGAAATACAAATATATATAAAATGAAAATTAAAAATATGCCCATCACTCATAATTCAAATATTCTGAAGTAATAATCCTGCATTTCCTTCTAGTAGATAAAACTAGAATATATGTGTGTGTGGGTGTATTTCCACATTTATTTCCATTCGTATTTGGAAATTAATGTATAATTTGCATGTGTAATTTTTTTATTGTATTGCCTTGTTTTGATACAAGATTTAAAGGGCATTCTCCATGCTACCAGGCAATCATAGGTGCCTTCTAGTTTAAGACTCAAAAAACCAGGCCAGTTTTATTGTGCATGTGTGTGTCAGAGGGTCTTTATTGTTGCATTGCTGGATGGGATCCTGAAGCCCCAGCAATGTTCCTGGGTAACTATATGAAAGAGAATCACATTACATATCCTGAAATTATCTCACGCAGATTAAAACAATAGTGTCTTATGTGATCACGCACACACACACGTGCAGAATCCTCATCTCTTGATGAATGGACACTGGTTGCTATTTTTGACCCATGTACCTACAAAGCTTCCACTAGTGTTCCTCTGCCATTATTTTGCATTTGGAAAGGGGAGCCGAGCATTAGCAATACTACTTAGTGACACTATTATTTTTTCTTACATTTTCTGTCTTCTGTACAACCCAATACATTACAATGCTAAGAGCAGAAACTCCTTCATGATAGATGTTTAAAAAGTTGATAATCATATTGATGTAACAGTGTATGTCCCAATTTAACAAGAACATTTTGCTATGGTTTTTAGAACTTCTCCCTAGTGGGAAAATGAGTATCATGACAATGTAGGCACAATGCTCCAATGATAACAATCCCGATAAAATATTTTTATATGGATATAAAATGCATGTATATACATAGAGCAGTGTTACTTAACTTGGGATGATTTTGACTCAATAGTAGGTATTTAGCAATGTCTGGAGACATTTTTTTTCACAGCTGAAGTAAGCTACTGGCATCTAGTGAGTAGGGGCTGTTAAAGATCCTATGTGCACAGGACAGTCCCAAGTCAAAGAGTCATCTGGCCCAGATGTAAACAGTGCTGAGGTTAAGACGCCCTGGCTTAGAATTTCTAATGGAAGTGTAATTTTCCTGGTGGGTTCTTCAGCATCAAAGAATGGACTGCTCATTAATTTTGGGAACAGAGCTTATCCAGTGCCCTTCAGGGTAAGACATTTGAATAAAAATTGCTCCAGGAAAGACTCATATCCTGTTCCCACAGAAGGTTAGGAAACAGGCTCACCAACCTGCTGGACGTGTGGTAGGAGAGCTGCCACTTTCTCCATAAATATTCATCACTATGGAAACCTTCCCACATCCATGCACTTCTATAACCTTAAATGGCAAGCAGATATTTTGTAACGATGCTGAGAAAAAAGCATCCTATGTTGGCATCTTACTAAATGTTTGATTAGAGATTCTAGACCAGTGTTTTTTAACCCGGGCTATTCATTAAAATCTCCTGAGGGAACTATAAATTCTGATGCTCAGGTCCTCCTTCCACCCCCCCCCAAATTTCGTGGGAAATTGTGGTGCTGGGGTTGAGGCATCACTATTTTTTAAAAGCTCCTCAGGGAGTTCCCGTCATGGCTTAGCGGAAAGGAATCTGCCTAGTATCCTTGAGGATGCAAGTTTGATCCCTAGCCTAGCTCAGTGGGCTAGCTCAGTGGGCTAAGATTCCAGAGTTGTCATGAGCTGTGGTGCAGGTCAGAGACAGAGCTTGGATCTTGTGTTGCTGTGGCTGTGGCGTAGGCCAGCAGCTGCAGCTCTGATTTGACCCCTAGACTGGGAACTTCCATATGCTGCCAGTACTGCCCTAAAATGACACACACACACACACACACACACGCACACACACACACACACACACACACACACACACACTCACGCACACACACAAAATGTTTAAAAGTTGGCAGGCAGCTGGGTGTGGGCACCTGTTTGCTCCAATTCCTGTGTGCCTTCAGATGCTAAAAGGAACAAAATCAGAATAGCTCCCCACTGTCCTTCAAGGGCAAAAGCAGGTTTTGACTAGAATGGAATTACAAGACACATCATGCAATGCAAAGTAAAATTTGATTTCATCCCTAAAAATTTCCCTGAGCAGGGGAAATGGTGTAAACAAGCCATCTGTGTTGTGATGTGAAACACATTCCCTGGTGGTGGCCCTTGCAGGGTGCCTGTATTATCTTCAAAAAAAGGAGGGGAACTTTCTATGGGACCAGAGGCAGCAGGAATTCTGATCAACTTGTTTTCTAAATATGCACAAAATCATTCCCGCAAGGGGATGAGATTTTCAAAAGTCAGGCAATGGATGAATTAGTATAAATCTAAGAATCAAATAAAATCTAGTATTGGCAAAGCAGAGTTTGATGCTGCTCTACATAAACACAAAAATGAACTGTTAAATTTAGAAATGAACAGATTCAAATGCAGTTTGTCCTTTTTCTATCTATAGTATGAATCCTTCTGATCATGTACTGTACATTTGATGGAAGCATGTGGCTGTGGCAAATGTCCCCCAGGAACGGATCCAAATCAGAAGTTCAATTTGCTTTAAGCGCTTTAAAATGTTCCGGGGTACAAAGTGGACTGAATCCCCCTAAATTATTATATTATCATTGAAAATATTGAATCTGTAAAAGGGCTAGAAGAGGTGTGAAACTTAAAAAAGCACAAGTTTGTTTTATCAAAACCATTTTTTTTTTTGCTTTCAATGAAAGGCAAGTTGTTAGTAATTTTTTTTTTTAATTATCATTTGCTTCATCTTCTAGACCTGCAATCATTCCTTCTTTATTTTTCTGTTTTAGTCTCTAAGGCGTGGGCTCTCCTTGTGTTTTGGAGTCAGATAGGCATGAGTGTGAGTCCCAGGTCCAACTTCTATTAGGTAGGTCCAGTCCTGGATTTCAGGAAGTGAAGTGACCTCATGGATCCATAGCTTTCTCTTCAGTAAAATGGAAATAATGGCATTTCCCTCAATTGTTAGTTGTAAGGAATACTTTGGTGGCAATGATATTGTGTCGTACTCATAAAATAGACTTACTCAGCAGTAAAAGATACATGAAAAGCATGGATGAATCTCAAAAGTATTATGCTAAGTGAAAGAAGTCAGACTTAGGAGGCTGTGTATTCTATGTTTTTTGTTTGTATTACACTCTGGAAAAAGCAAAGCTGTAAGGACTGAATACATATCAGTGGGTGTCAGGGGTCCAGGGCTGGGGGGGTACTTCTGCAAAGAGAGAGCTTTTGGGGATGATGAAAGTATCCTGTAATCTGGTGGCGGTGATTACATGACCATACACACATGCAATTCAGTATAACCAAAATGGTTGTATTGTACCATGTAAATCCTATGTCAGTAAATTTAATCATCATCCACTCAAAGGTAATGCGAAAAAAAGTTTAAAGCAAAAATAAAATTTAAAAAACTTGCAGTGCCTAGTATGATGGTCTATAAAACATACCTTTGTCTCTTCTCTATTTCACAGCCACATAATTTAAATACAGTCTATCTTTGAATGCAATTTTTTTATGATCTTACTTTATTCTTTACTTGTAACTAATTTTTGCTCTTTCAAAAAATACCAGTGACTACTTTATTGTCAAATCCAATGTTTTCTTCAATCTCTGTAATGTTTTTAAGATTACCTACAGTGCCTCCTCGTGACTTTGCTTTCTAGATTTTGAGGACCTAGCGTCTCTTCACAGGCTCTTTCCTTTAATATATTAATTCCTCAAAGCTTGTATCCAGTTCATTTCTTTTTTTTGGCATTCATAACTACTTTTGTACAATATCAACCATGAATGACTTCCAAAAAGTGTCCTTCTAGGTATCTGTCTTCCCAGAGTCTAAAATCAGACACACATTTATTTATTTGTTGAGTAGCTTGATTCTAAAAACAATAAATTGTTTTCCAGGTAAAAATATCCCAGAATTATTTATTGTTAATTCAGTATTTCCTTAATGATTTTACGTGTCACTTTTGTAATTTATTTGGTAGCTCATTATACTGTGTAAGCATCTTGTTTCTAGAGTTTTCATTCTGTTCCAAATGATTTGTCATTTCCTGAGCAAATACTTGTATTCTCACTATGATAATTTTTGATAATGCAAGTTTCCTTCATTACTTGTCTTTTTCATTTCTTCTTCTTGGCTAATTTTGTCAGTGTATTCTTCCAGATGAAAATTAGAATTATTTTATGAGGTTTCCTATGAAGGGATTATGATTACATTACTTATATAAATTATATGAGGGCAACTAACATCTTGACAATATCAAATCTTTCCTTCCAGTAACATTTATTTCTACATTTGTTTTTCTTCATCTCTTCAGTAAAGTTGTGTACTTTTCTGAACCAAATAGGTTCTGTTCATTATTTGGCTAAACAGTCTAACATCTTATGTTTTTCTGCTAGAATGACTAGAGTAACTCCTCAATTTTTTTATCTGATTTTTGCTGCTATATGGAAGACTTTCTCTTATTATTTCAACAGAATTTTAGGTTATTTTCTTAGATTTCTAATTATACAATCACTTCATTTTAAATATCAGTAATTTTACATATTTCCGAGAAATTTGCTTAATTCATTTTCTAGTTTTATTGATTTGATCAGAACTTCCTAAACTATGTTAAATAGTTGTGGCACTAGAAATTGACTTGTTTTAGATCAATTTTTTAATGACAATGCATCTAGTATTTCCCTATCAACCAAACAAGTGTTAGAGATTAAAAAAAAATCTTGTTAAAGAATTATTTATCTATTCAGTGTATGTGGGCTTTTTTCTAATGAGGTATGATTTTTTTTTTCTGGATAGTTTTATTTCAAAATTTGGAGATACATATCCTTATCCCCTTCCCCCCCTTGGCATGGTGAAATAAGGATTTATGATGTATAATGAGGTGGGAAGGAAGGCAAAATATGTCTCTCATTGACACATTATTACTGAACTCCCCAGAGCTCATAAGATTTCAGACGGGTTAACAGTTATCAGAATACAAAAATATTCACCAATAATTGAACATTTTTAAAATTAGTCCCTTTCTCATGAGCTTATCTCATTATGATATTAATTTTATGTTATACTGATTTTAAACACTAAGTATTAAACAATCCAAATCAGTTGTAAAAGAAAATATGAAAGTTATAAAATATATATGATATCACTAAATTGAGAAAAAATAATGTTGAACAGTTGCTAAGATCACACTCAAATCCACCGATACAAGAGGTTCTGAGAGATTTAATTCAGTACATTGTGTAAAGAAGAAAACATCAAAAAGGTTGATGACATTAAATGCATTTAAGAGAAAATGCTTTGACTCTCAGTGGATCAAAAGTTTCTTGGAAAATGAATGGAGCCCTCCAGAAATTTTGCCAGAAGGATCTTTTTATGATAATTATGAAAATGTGATCATATAGTTTTACGGGAGAAATACTTCAAAAATTCTTAACATTGATTCATTTTGATTTTATTCTGGAAATTAGCTCATAATTTCAATTCCAAGCCATATTTTGTTAGATATAAGCAAATATATTTCATAAATTTGTTTTTAGATGAAAATCCCAGTGAAAGTTTTTATTTTTAAAAACTACCTACCATGAAAATATGGTTTCTGTTTTAACTTTTTAGCTAAATTAACTTCTAAAGATCTGCTCCTATTATCCTGGGATAATGAAGAGCCCCCTGGACACTAATTAATTTCTAATATTGAAGCACTTTTATGTTACTGGAATGAAGCTTTCTTACTCTTGGAATACTATTTTCTTAACAGTCTTTAAGATACTAGGTGCTAGATTTTAAGTTTTTGAGTATTTTAGTTGTTATGACATTTATCACTTTAGAATGGGAAAAAAATTAAGAAAACATTTAAAAACATAGGAAATACTAGCTGTTGTGAGCTGTTGTGGCTCAGCAGGTTAACAACCTGACAAGCATCCATGAGGATGCAGGTTTGATCCCTGGCTTGCTCAGTGGGTTAAAGGATCCAGTGTTGCCACAAGTTGTGGCAGACATGGCTCAGATCCTGAGTTGCTGTGACTGTGGTGTAGTCAGGCAGCTACAGCTCAGATTCAGCCCCCAGCCTGAGAACTTCCATATGCTGCAGGTATAGCCCCAAAAAGGAAAAAAAAAAAGATTTGCTAGTATATAATAATTCATATAGAATATACTAGAAAAGTATTATATGTTCTAGTATAGATTGTATATTCTAGTATAGAATATGTAGAATAATTTGTCTCTTTACTTGCAAATGAAATTAGTCTGTAGTTTTTGTGTAGTATCCTTTTCAGGTTTTGTTGCACAATTATACTGACTTTTCAGTTAAGATGCTTGCAATTTTTTTGCCGTATTTAACAGTACAGAATTTTTTTTGTATAAAATTGCTGAAATTGTTACATTATTAATGGTATTTCTGTGATAACAATAGTAATTCTTTGACAGCTGTACAGTTTTCTGTATAATTACATTATTTCAAAAACTTTCTTTTAATAAGTTTTGGAAGTCCCTATTGATTGAGATTTTAAGCTTTATGTTGAAATATCTATATTAAGTTTCCAAAAATACATGTTTGTAGGAAACTGTCTTGTGGCAAATTTTGTGTAATTTTGGGTGTTTTTTTAAGATTATTATTTTTTCTTTTATAGTTGATTTACAACTTTCTGGTAATCTCTGCAGTACAGCAAAGTGACCCAGTAATACACGTAGATATACATTTTTTTCTCATATTTTCCTCCATCATGTTCCATTGCAAGTGATTAGATACACTTTCCTGTGCTATACAGTAGAATCTCATTGCTTATCCACTCCAAATGCAACAGTTTGCATCTACTAACTCCAAACTCCCAGTCCATCCCATTCCCTGCCCCTCCTCCTTGGCAACCACAAATCTGTTCTCCAAGTCCATGAGTTTGTTTTCTTTCTGTAGATAGGTTCATTTGTGCCATATATTAGATTCCAGATATAAGTGACATCATATGGTATTTTTCTTTCTCTTTCTGACCTAGTTCACTTAGTATGAGAGTCTCTAGTTCCATCCATGTTGCTGCAAATGGCATTATTCTGTTCTTTTTTATGGCTGAGTCATATTCCATTGTGTATTTATACCACATCGTCTTAATCCATTCAACTGGCAATGGACATTTAGGTTGTTTCCATGTCTTGGCTATTGTGAATAGTGCTGCAATGAACATAACTGGTGCGTGTATCTTTTTCAACAAAAATTCTGTCCCAGGAGTGGGCTTACTGGGTCATATGGTAGTTCTATATTTAATTTTCTGAGGCACCTCCATACTGTTTTCCACAGCGGTTGTACCAATTTACATCTCCACCAACAGTGAAGGAGGGTCCCTTTTCTCTACACCCTCTCTAGCATTTGTTGTTTGATGACTTGTTAATGATGGCCATTCTGACTGGTGTGAGCTGGTACCTCATTGTAGTTTTGATTTGCATTTCTCTAATAATTGGTGATGTTGAGCATTTTTTCACATGCCTGTTGGCCATCTGTATATTTTCTTTGGAGAAATGTCTATTCAGGTCTTATGCCCGTTTTTTGATTGGGTTGTAGGTTTTTTTTTGCTGTTGAGTTGTACACGTTTGTATATTTTAGAGATTAAGCCCTTGTCAGTTGCATCATTTGAAACTATTTTCTCCCATTCTGTAGAATGTCTTTTTATTTATTTTTTATGATCTGTATAGCTCTGCAAAAGCTTGTAAGTTTGATTAGGTCCCATTAGTTTAGTTTTGCTTTTATTTCTGTTGCCTTGGGAGACTGACCTAAAAAAAGCATTTGTGTGGTTGATGTCAGAGAATGTTTTGCCTATGTTTTCTTTTAGGAGTTTGATGGTGTCTTTTCTTACATTTAAGTCTTTAAGCCATTTTCAGTTTATTTTTGTGCATGATATGAGGATGTGTTCTAATTTCATTGATTTACGTGCAGCTGTGCAGTTTTCCCAGCACCAGTTGCTGAAAAGACTGCCCTTTTCCTACTTTATATTCTTGCCTCATTTGTTGAAGATTAATTGATCGTAGGTGTCTGGGCTTATTTCTGGGTTCTCTGTTCTGTTCCATTGTTCTGTATGTCTGTTTTGGTACCAGTACCACCCTGTCTTGATTACTATAGCTTTGTAATATCTCCTGAGGTCTGGGAGAGTTATACCTCCTGCTATTTTTTTTTCCCTTGGGATTGCTTTGGCAATTCTGGCTCTTTTATGGCTCCGTATACGTTTTTGAATTGTTTGTCCTAGTTCTGTGAAAAATGTCAAGGGTAATTTTATAGAGATTGCATTGAATCTGTAGATTGTTTTAGCTATTATGGCCATTTTAATGGTATTAATTCTTCTAGTCCAGGAGCATGGAATTTCCATTTCTTTGAATCCTCTTTAATTTCCTTGATTAATGTTTTATAGTTCTCAGCATATAAGTCTTTCACCTCTTTAGTCAGGTTTATTCTAGGTATTTAATTTTGGGGTGTAATTTTAAAAGGTACTGTATTTTTATATTCCTTTTTTAATATTTCATTGTTAGTATACAGAAATGCAACTGATGTCTAAATGTTAATCTTGTATCCTGCTACTTCGCTGAATTCATTGATCAGTTTAAGTAGATTTTGTGTGGAGTTCTTAAGGTTTTCTATATACAGTATCAGAAATTTGGTGGCCTAAATTTTGTTGATCATGTTTGCATCTATATTCATCAACTTCATAGAGTGACGACAGTTTTACCTGTTCTCCAATTTGGACACTTTTTATTTCCTTTGTTTGACTGTTTGCTGTGGCTGGGTCTTCCAATACTATGTTGAATAAAAGTGGTGAGAGTGGGCATCCTTGTCTTGTTCCAGATTTTAGTGGGAAGGCTTTCAGCTTTTCTCCACTGAGTATTATATTTGCTGTGGGTTTATCATAAATGGCTTTGATTGTGTTGAGGTATGTTCCTGCTATAACTACTTTGGTAAGAGTTTTGATCATGAATGGATATTGGACTTTGTCAAATGCTTTTTATGAATCTATTGAGATGATCATGTGGTTTTTGACTTTTCTTTTGTTAATGTGGTGTATGATGTTGATTGATTTGCCTATGTTGAACCATCCTTGTGAACTGGGATGAATCCCACTTGGTCATGGTGTATGATCTTTCTTATATGTTGTTGGATTTCGTTAGCTAAAATTTTCTTGATCATGTTTGCATCTATATTCATCAAAAATATTGGCCTATAATTTTCCTCTTTGGTAGTGTTTTCATCTAGTTTTGTTATTAGGGTGATGGTGGCTTTGTAGTATGTCTTTGGGAATGTTCCTTCCTCTTCAGCCTGAAGGATGGGTGTAAGTTCTTCTCTGTATGTTTGGTAGAATTCCCCTGTGAAGCCATCTGGGTCCTGGACTTTTGTTTGTAAGGAGTGTTTTTATTACATAACTTTTGTTTGTAAGGAGTGTTTTTATTATATACTCAATTTCATTTCTATTGATTGGTCTGTTCAGTTGATCTATTTCTTCTTGATTCAGTTTTGGCAGGCTGTAAGTCTCTAGAAAGTTGTCCGTTTCTTCTAGGTTGTCAAATTTGTTGGCATACAGATGTTCATTGTATTCTCTCTCTCTTTTTTTTTTTTTGTATTTCTGCAGTATCCATTAAGATTTTTCATTTCTTATTTTGTTTCTTTGAGTTCTTTCTCTCCTCTTCATGGCGAGTCAGGCAGAGGTTTGTCAATTTTGCTTACCCTTTCAGAGAACCAGCTCTTGGTTTTATTGATTTGTTTTCTATTGTTTTTGAATCTCTATTTTATTGATTTTCTCTGTGATATTTGTGATTTCCTTCCTTCTGCTAACTTTCAGTTTTGTTTGTTCTTTTTCCAATTCTTTTAGATTGTAGGGTGAGTTGACCATTTGAGAATTTTCCTCTTACTTACCTCTAAGCACTGCTTTTGCAGCATCCCATAGATTTTGAATTATATTTTCATTGTCATTTGTCTTGCGGTATTTTTAAACTTCTCTTTTGATTTCCTAATTGACCCAATTTTTTTTAGTAGCATGTTGTTTAATCTCCATGTAGTCAGTTTTTTTTTCTCATTTCTTTTCCTTTGGTTGATTTCTAGTTTCATGCCATTGTGGTCAGAGAAGATACTTGAAATCATTTCTGCACTCTTAAATTTGTTGAGGTTGGAGTTCCCGTA
>PVHT020000144.1:820002-891158 GCA_004024745.2 Catagonus wagneri
AAATAAATAAATAAATAAATTTGTTGAGGTAATTTTTGTGCCCCAGTACGCGGTCAATCTTGAGAATGTTCCATGCATGCTTGAAAAAAATATACATTCTTATTTTTTTGGCTGTAATGTCCTGAAAATGTAAATTAAATCTAACTTTTCCATGTATCCTTTAGGACCTCTGTTGCCTTATTGATTTTCTGTCTAGAGGATCTGTCCATTGATGTAAGTGGGGTGTTAAAGTCTCCTACTATTATTGTATTGCCATCAATTTTTCCTTTTATGTCTGTTAGTATTTATCATATGCATCTGGGTGCTCCTATTTTAAGAACATATATATTGATGATTGTGATATCTTCTTATATGATCCTTTTATCATTAAACAGTGTCCTTCTTTGTCTTTCTTTATGGCCTTCATTTTAAAGTCTATTTTGTCAGATATGAGTACTGGAATGCCTGCTTTCCTTTCTTGTCCGTTGACATGGAATATCTTTTTCCATTCCCTCACTTTCAATCTATATGTGTCTTTTGTCCTAAGGTGAGTCTCTTCTAGATAGCATATTGTAGGTTCTTGCTTTTTTTATCCAATCTGCCACTCTGTGTCTTTTGATTGGAGCATTCAGTCTATTGACATTTAAGGTAATTGTTCATAAATATGTATTTATTCCCATTTTAAACCTTGTTTTCTGGTTGATTCTATATTTCCCCTTTGTTCCTTTCTCTTTTTTTTGTTGATTTCCTTTTATTTCATGCTTGTTTGTATCCTCTCCTTTTTAGCTTTTGTGAATGTAATGTTTATTTTTGATTTGTAGTTGCCCTGTTTTTCAAGTATGTTAACCCCTTCATATATCTGTTTGCTTTAACTTGATAGTCATATAGGCTCAAACACATTCTAAAAAAGAGTCTAGGTTTTCTTAATTTCCTTCCTCACATTTTATGATTTTGAAGTCCTTTTTTAATATCTTTGTATTTGTACTTTTGCTGTTCCTTGTGTTTATTATCACTTTTACAATAGCTTTTTTTTCTTTTAGATCTATATACTGTATTACTTAAGCGGTTGCTTTCCAGTTGTGATTTCCTCCATCCTATTTCTTCTTACTTCTTTTTCATTTAGAGCAGCCCTTTTAGCATTTCTTTTAGAATGGGTTTAATATTGCTGAACTCTTTTTAGTTTGTTTGTTGGAGAAAATATTTATTTCTTCTTCTATTTTAAATGATATTCTTGCTGCACAGCAAATTTTTCACTTTTAGAACTTTCAATATATCTTGCCCTTCTCTTGTGGCCTGTAGTGTTTCTGTAGAGAAATCAGCTGATAGCCTTATGGTTGTTCCCTTGTAATTAGCTCTATTTTTCCCTTGCTGCCTTTATAATCCTCTCTTTAACTTCTGCCATTTTTATTATAATATGTCTTTGTGTGGGCCTGTTTGGGTTCAACTTGTTTGGGGCCCTCTGTGCTTCCTGTATCTTGATATCTGTTTCCTTTAGGTTTGGAATGATTTCGGCCATAATTTCTCCAAATATATTTTCAATCCTCTTTTCTTTTTCTTCTCCTTCTGGAATCTCTATTATGCTTAGATTGGCCCAATTTATATTATCCTATAGCTCTCTTATGTTGCTTTTTTTTTGTCTTTTTAGGGCTGCATCTGCAGCATATGGAATCAATTGGACTAGGAATCAAATTGGAGCTGTAGCCTCTGATCTGAGCCGTGTCTGTGACCTACACCACAGCTCATGGCAATGCCAGGTCCTTAACCCACTGATCAAGGCCAGGGATTGTACCTGGGTCCTTATGGATACTAGTCAGATTTGTTTCTGGTGAGCCATGACGGGATCTCCTCTTATATTGCTTTAGTGTTTTTTCATTTGGTTTTCTGTTTGGTGTCCTGATTGGGTGATTTATATTATTCTAGCTTCCAAATCACTAAATCATTCCTCTGCACTATTCATTCTGCTCTTCAGTGACTTTAACTCAGCTTGTGTATCTGCAAATGAATTTTATAATTTTTCTTGGCTCCTCTTTATATTTTCTAGTTCCTTTCTTTATATTTTCTAGTTCCTTTCTGCATTACTGTTCATATTCACTCTTAATTCCTTCACATTCACTCTTATTTCCATCAGTATATTCACTATTTCCTTTTTGAACTTGGTGTCAGAATGCATAGGTCTGTATTCTTATTCTCTCCTTCAGGTCAATTCTGTTCTTTTAACTGGGATTGCTTCCTGAGCTTCTTCATTTTGCTTATATTTCTTGTTCTGTGAGTTTAGGGAAAACAACTACAGTAGTCTTGGAGGGCTATTTATATGTGTGAGCACCCCTGGGTATTTTATGAGAGCTTACTCTTTATTTTTAGTACATGCTTCCAGGGAGATGGAAGGGCTAGTAGCTAATGCCTGGTTGCTGGGCTCTTGACAGTGGCAAGGACCCATGGGAAGGTGGCACAGGCTGCTCCTAGTTACAGGGCCCTGGGAAATGACAGTGATCAGGCAGGTATAGGTGGTTCCCAGAGCACCTGGCAGTGGCAGCAGCAGGATGTATGTATTCCCAGGGGAGTGAGAGGAACTATAGATGGTACTCGGTTGCAGTGCCCTTCTCTTTGCTGACCTCTGAGGTGACTGGGGTGCAGGAGGTGCCTGTTCATAGACGCTAGTGGTGGCAGTTCATGCCCACCTCTGGTGTCTGAGAAGACTGCTGTGGTTTGCCCCCATCACCTGTAGACCACACAGGAGGTGCTGCTGCTGTGGCATGCCTAGCCCCCCACTTCCTGGAGCCCACCCAAGAGGCTCCCAGCCACCTGTAGCCCACACAAGAAACACTAGACCACCTGTAGCCTGTGCCAGAGCACCCCACCTTCTGAGAACTCATGTCTGCATGAGAAGGATTCCTATGGTGGTCTGCCTCACCTCCTCTCACCCTCCCCAGCAATGGTGCTTTGCTTCTCCTGTGGGCCCAGACCTCCTTCTATGTTCCCTCGGCTGTGGCGCTGGACTCCCCAGCCCCTGGCGCACTGCTTCCTGGTACCTCAGGCTTTCCCCACACAGCCATCCTAGTCCTCTCCCTGGAATTGACCTCTGGAGCCTGAGTCTCAGCACCCAGCCCCCTCCCCAGCCTCTCAGGCTGTGGTGTCCAGGGGCAGTGGTGTAGACAGTCTGTGTGGCTCTCTGCTTTGCCGTCCTCAATCCAGCTGCTGCATTTTTCTCTGAGACTTGAGGTCCCTCAATCTCAGCTAACCTCCCCATTGGTAAAGTGGCTTCCCAGGGTGTGGGTTCCTTTCCTGTTTAACAGCTCCTCTTAGGAGTGCTGGTTCTGTACTGAGTCCTTTTCTCTCTCTTTTTCCTTTTGTTCTACCCAGTTATGTGGAGGGTTTCTTGCCCTTTTTCGAGGTTTAAGTTCTGCCAGAGTTCCACAGATGTTCTGCAAATCACACTACTTGCAGTTTTTTTTTTTGATGTGTTTGTGGGAGAATGTGAGTACCACATCTTGCTCCTCTGCCATCTTGATCCTTCTAATCTGACACAGAAGCAAATCTCTCAAAATCCAACTCTCTTTGACAAATTTGTCATTTCTAGATGAATTCATTTTTGAATTCCTGAAGTTCTAGTGTTACCAAAGTAGGTTCCTTTTCGACTCATAGCAAGTCAAAATGCTGAGAAGCTGAGTTTTTCAGCAGAGAGAAGGCTTATTCACAAAGAGGCCAAGCCGCAAGAAAGCAGTGTAAGATTTGCCTCCCTGAAGGCAAGGAGCTCCATGTCTTTCAGGGATAAAGATTAAAATAGCACAGTGGTCTGAGGTGTGGGAACACCGAGAAGCATGGCAACTGGGAAAACACCCCAAAATCATCATTTTGCATGGGTGTAAAAAGCTACACCTCTGTGCCTTCTAATTGTGTTTTATTTAATTTTTTAACAGCAACATATAACATTTTTTCTGCTCATAAGCAATTGAATGTATTAAGTGTACAGTTTATATATTTTCTACTTTATTCGAAAACACTACATAGTTATTAAAAAATATTTTAGCATTTGCATTTAGAATTATGCTAGATTTGCAACTATTTGATTTATTTCCTGATTTAATTGGTTTCAATGTCTATCGAATCTTTTGAGAATACAACATTATCAAAATTTTTGTTTTCTTTACCTCAGTCTATTGAATAGATCCTCAAAATTACTTTTCAACAAAAGGACATGGATATTACATAACTTAAGCCTTTATATTGCCAAAGATTACCTTCATTTTGCCTTTAAAGATTAAATACAGACTTTTATTTTTTATAACAATGAATATTATTTCAATTATAGGTGTACAAAAATCATCACAAGTCAATTTGAAAGATTTTGTGTCCCAAATACACAGTGCATACCCCCACCCCCCCAGATTGTCTTATTTGAAAAACCAAGGTTTTCCAAAGTCTGTGAGTCATTGTCGGTTCTGCAAAGAAGTTCATTGTGTCTTTTTAATTTCCACATGTAAGTGGTGGCATTGGGTGTTGCTGTCTAATTGTCTGACTGGTTTCACTTCACATGATAATTTCTAGGTCTATCCATGTTGCTATAAATGTATTTCATTCCTTTTAATGGCTGTGTGTATGTACCATATACTCCCTATCCACTCCTCTGTCGATGGGCATTTAGGTTGTTTCCATGACCTGGCTATTGCATAGAGTGCTGCAATGAACACTGGAGTACATGTGTCTTTTCGAGTCATGGTTTCCTCTGAATAGATGCCCAGGAGTGGGATTGCTGGATCAAACGGTAATTCTATTTTGAATTTTCTGAGGAATCTCCATACTGTTTTTCAGTGTGGTTGCACCAATTTGCATTCTCACCAACAGTGTAATAGGGATCCTTTTTCTCCACACCCTCTCCAGCACTTATTATTTATAGACTTTTTGATGATGGTCATTTTGGCCGGTGTAAGGTGGTACCTCATAGTGGTTTTGATTTGCATTTCTCTAATGAGGAGCGATGTTGAACATCTTTTCATGTGTTTATTGCCATCTGCATGTCTTCTTTGGATAACTGTGTGCCTAGATCCTCCGCCAAACTTTGATGGGGTTGTTTGTTTTTTTGGTATTGAGCTGTAGGGGGTGTTTGTAAATTTTGGAGATTAATCCCTTCTCAGTCGATTCATTTGCAAATATTTTCTCCCATTCTGTGGGTTGTCTTTTTGTTTAAGGTTTCCTTAGCTGTGCAGAAACTTTGAAGTTTAATGAAGTCCCATTTGTTTATTTCTCTTTTTATTGTCCTTACTCTGACACATGGATCTGAGAAGATGTTGCTATGAGAGTGTTTGGCCTATGTTTTCCTCTAAGAGTTTTATAGCATCTGGTCTTATATCTAGATCTTTAATCCATTTTGAGTTTATTTTTGTGCATGGTGTTAGGAAGTGTTCTAGTTTCATTTTTTTACATGTAGCTGTCCAGTTCTCCCAGCACCACTTATTGAAGAGGCTGTCTTTAGCCCAATGTATATTCTTGCCTCCTTTGTCATAGATTAGTTGACTATAGATGCGTGGATTTAATTCTGGGCTTTCTATCCTGTTCCACTGCTCTATATTTCTGTCTTTGTGCCAGTACCATATGGTTTTGATGACTGTAGCTTTGTAGTAGAGTCTGAAGTCAGGGAGCCCAATTCCTCCAGCTCCATTTTTCTTTTTCAGGATGTCTTTGGCTCTTCTGGTTTTTTTGTGTTTCCATACAAACTTTAAAATATTTTGTTCTAGTTCTGTGAAAAATGTCCTTGTTAATTTGATAGGGATTGCATTGAATGTGTAGATTGCCTTAGGTAGTATAGTCATTTTGATAATATTGACTCTTCCAATCCACGACCATGGTATGTCTTTCCACCTGTTCATGTCATCCTTGATTTCTTTCATCAGCGCCTTATAATTTTCAGAGTACAAGTCTTTTGTATCTTTAGGCAGGTTTATTCCTAAGTATTTGATTCTTTTTAATGTGATGGTAAATGGGATTGCTTCTCTAATTTCTCTTTCTGATCTTTCATTGTTAGTATATAGCAATGCAGTTGATTTCTGTGTATTAATTTTGTATCCTGCAACTTTGCCAAATTCATTGATGAGCTCTAATAGTTTTCTGGTAGAGTCTTTAGGATTCTCTAGGTATAGTATCATGTCATCTGCAAATAGTGATAGTTTGGCTTCTTCCTTTCCAATTTGGATTCCCTTTATTTCTTTTTCTTCTCTGATTGCCGTAGCTAGGACTTCCAGAACTATGTTGAATAGTAGTGGCGAGAGTGGACATCCCTGTCTCGTTCCTGATCTCAGAGGGAATTTTTTCAGCTTTTCACCATTGAGAATGAAATGAGCTCTGGGTTTGTCATAGATGGCCTTTATAATGTTGAGGTAGGTTCCCCCATGCCCAGTTTCTGAAGGGTTTTTATCAGAAATGGGTGTTGGATTTTGTCAAAGGCTTTTTCTGCATCTATGGAGAGGATCATATGGTTTTTATTCTTCAGTTTGTTAACGTGGTGTATCACACTGATTGATTTGTGGATATTGAAGAATTCTTGCATCCCTGGGATAAATCCCACTTGATCGTGTTGTACAATCCTTTTAAAGTATTGTTGGATTTGGTTGGCTAGTATTTTTTTCAGAATTTTTGCATCTATATTCATCAGTGAGATTGAAGAGTTTCAGAAGGATAGGCATTAGCTCTTCTCTGAATGTTTGATAGAATTCACCTGTGAAACCATCTGTTCCTGGACTTTTGTTTGTTGGAAGTTTTTTAATCACAGCTTCAATTTCAGAACTTGTGATTGGTCTATTCATATTTTCTATTTCACCTTGGTTTAGTCTTGGAAGATTCTACTTTTCTAAGAATTTGTCCATTTCTTCTAGGTTTTCCATTTTATGGCCATATAGTTGCATATAGTGGTCTCTTATGATCCTTTGTATTTCTGTGATGTCTGTTGTTACTTCTCCTTTTTCATTTTTAATTTTATTGATATGTGTCCTGTCTCTTTTTTTCTTGATAAGTCTGGCTAAGGGTTTATCAATTTTGTTGATCTTTTCAAAGAACCAGCTTTTAGTTTCATTGATCTTTTCTATGGTTTTCTTTGTTTCTATTTTGTTGACTTCTGCTCTGATCTTTATGATTTCTTTTCTTCTACTAACTTTAGGCCTTGTCAGTTCTTCCCTCTCTAGCTGCTTTAGAAGTAAAGTTAGGTTGTTTATTTGCACTTTATGTTGTTTCCTGAGGTATGCTTGTATTGCTATAAACTTTCCTCTTAGAACTGCTTTTGCTGCATCCCAAAGGTTTTGGGGTGTCGTGTCTTTGTTGTCATTTGCTTCTAGGTATTTTTTAATTTCCTCTTTGATTTCTTCAGTGATCCATTGGTTATTTAGTAGCATGTTGTTTAGACTCCACGTGTTTGTATTTTTGGCCATTTTTTTCTTGTTGTTGATTTCCAGTCTTATAGCATCGTGGTCAGAGAAGATGCTTGAAATGATTTCAATTTTCTTAAAGTTACTGAGGCTTGATTTGTAGCCCAGGATGTGATCAATCTTAGAAAATGTTCCGTGCACAGTTGAGAAGAATGCGTATTCTGTTGCTTTTGGATGGAATGTCCTATAAGTATCTATTAAGTCCATCTGATCTAATGCTTCCTTCAGGGCCTGTGTTTCCTTATTGATTTTCTGTCTGGATGACCTGTCCATTGCTGTAAGTGGGGTGTTAAAGTCCCCCACTATGATGGTGTTCTTGTTGATTTCTCCTTTTAAAGTTGTTAGCAGTTGCCTTATATATTGTGGTGATCCTATGTTGGGTGCATAGATATTTCAAATTGTTATATCTTTTTCGTGGATTGATCCTTTGATCATTATGTAGTGCCCTTCCTTGTCTCTTAAAATGTTCTTCATTTTAAAGTCTATTTTTTCTGATAGGAGTATTGCCACTCTGGCTTTCTTTTGATGCCCATTTGAATGGAATATTTTCTTCCATCCTCTCACTTTCAATTTGTATGTGTCTCTAGAAGTGAAGTGGGTCTCTTGATGGCTGCATATATATGGGTCTTGTTTTTGTATCCATTCAGCTACTCTATGTCTTTTGGTTGGGGCATTCAGTCCATTAACATTTAAGGTAATTATTGATATATATGTCCTTATTGCCATTTTATTAACTGTTTGGGGTTTTTGTTGCTCTTTTTTTATTCCCTTATTCTCCTGTTGTCTCCTCTCACAAGATGACTATCTTTAATGTTGTATTTGAGTTGATTTTTCTTATTTGTTTGTGTATCAATTGTATCTTTTTGTTTTGGAGTTACCCTGCAGTTTTGATATAGGAGTCTATATATAAATGAGATTAATTTGTTGGTTCCTTAATTGCACGTGCTTCTACAGTGACCTGCGTTTGTGCTCTCGTCTCGTTATTTCTGATTTTGGTAGTATAATTGTGCATGGATGATTTAGTATCTTTACTGTATATATGCCTTTGCTGGTGAGCCTTGTCATTTGTGGTGTTTTTGTTTCTGGTTGTGGCCTTTTCTTTTCTGCCTATAGAAGTTCCTTTAGGATTTGTTGTAAAGCTGGTTTAGTGTTGCAGTAATCTCTTAGCTTTTGCTTATTTGTAAAGTTTTTGATCTCTCCTTCAAATCTGAATGAGAGCCTTGTTGGGTAAAGTAAACCTTGGCTGGAATTTTTTCCTTTAATCACATTAAGTATATCATGCTCCTCCCTTCTGGCCTGCAGAGTTTCAGCTGACAAATCTGAAGATAACCTTATTGGGGTTCCCTTGTGTGTCATTTGTTTCTTTTCCCTACCTGCTTTCAGTATTTTCTCTTTATCTTTAATTTTAGTCATTTTGATTAATATGTGTCTCGGGGTGTTCCTCCTTGGGGTTATTTTATATGGTAGTTGTTGTGCTTCCTGGATTTGACTGAGTGGTTACTTTCCCATATTAGGGAAGTTTTCAACTACTATCTCTTCGAATATTTTTTCTGTCCCCTTCTCTCTCTCTTCTCCCTCTGGCACCCCATAATACAGATGTTGGTGCATTTAACATTATCCCAGAGTTCTCTGAGACTCTGCTCATTTCCTTTCAATCTTTTATCTCTTTTCTCTTCTGCGTTAGTGATTTCCACAAATCTGTCCTCCACCTCACTGATTTGTTCTTCTGCCTCCTGTATTTTACTGTTGGCTGCTTCTAATTAATTTTTTTTCAGTTATTGTATTTTGCATTTCTTTTTCTTTGCTTTTTACATCTCATATTTCTTTGCTCAGTGTTTCCTGTAAATTATCAGTCTTTGCCTCCAGTTTATTTCCAATGCCTTGTATCATCTTCAGCATCAACAGTCTAAAGTCTCTTTCTGGGAGGCTGATAATCTCCTCATCCCTGAGCTGTTTATCTGGGCTTTTCTCTTTCTGCCTTATCTGAGTTATAGTTTTCTGTCTTTTCATTTTTATAGGTTTTTGGTGTGGTGACCTTTTTGTAGACAATAGAGTTGTAGCCTCTCTTAGTTCTGGTGTTTGCCTCCCCTGTGGCTAAAGTTGGTATGGAGGGGGCTTGCTGTAGGCTTCCTGATGGGAGGGAGTGATGCCTGCTCACTGGTAGGTGGGGTTGATTCTTATCCCTCTGATGAGTGGGGCTTTGTCTCTGGATGAGATTAGAGGCTGGCTGTGTGCCTGAGGGGTCTTTAGGCAGCCTGTTTACTGATGGGTGGGGCTGTGATCCCACCTGGATTATTGTTTGGCTTGGGGCTTCTCAGCGCTGATGGGAGGGTCCAGATTTTCCCAGAAATGGCCACCTTCAGAGAAATGCAGGCTGATGAATGTCCCCAAGAGCTTCACCTCCAATGCCCTTCCCCCACAACAAGGCACAGTCACCCCTGTTTTCCTAGGAGATCCTCCAAGAATTGCAGTCAGGTTCCACCTGGATTCCTCTGGAGACTGCTTTGCCCTGGGACCCAGTGCACCTGAAAGTCTGTGTGTGCCTTTCAAGAATGGGGTCTCTGTTTCCCCCAGTCCTGTGGAGCTTCTGCACACAAGCCCCGCTGGCCTGCAATGCCAGATACTCCGGGGGCTCTTTCTCCCTGTGCCTGATCCCCAGGTGTGGGGTTTTGACGTGGGGCTCAGAACTCTCAGTCCTGTAGCTAAGTCTCTGTGATACAGTTACTTTCCATTCTGTGGGGCTTCCCACCCTATAGGTATGGTCTTGCTTCTATCGCGTAATCGCCCCTCCTACCTCTTGATGTGGTCTCCTCTTCGTCTTCTGGAGCAGAATATCTTTTTTGGAAGTTTACAGTCCCTTTGGTTGAAGGTTCCTCAGCATTTGGTTGTAGATTTGTTGTTTTTTGGGGGAGAAGTCGAGCTCCAGTCCTTCTATTCCTCCATCTTAATCCAATCTCCCCTACAGACTTTTAATACAGATTAAATGCAAAGATAGTTAACGGTATTGGAGAGGACTTTTTATGTAAACATTTTAGAAATACTTACCTATCAAGTATGAATAGACAGCATAGAAAGTACAAGAGAAATGGAAACTGGAAAGGAGGAAAACCATCAAACAAAAAAGGAGACAAACACATTCAAGAAGGTAAGGACAATCCAACACATCTATGAAAACAATCTACAAGGAAGAAAAGAAAAATCATAGAGCAAATACTAAAGACTAATATTGAAGAAAATTTCCTGAGATAAGCCAAACCTACTTATTGAAAGGAGAATCTGAAAAACTGACTCAATATTGTCAACACCACAGAATATGCCAATGTAACTATTATACTTTAAAAACAAATGGTGAAGGACTTTTGGATATCTAGATAAAAAGACAAGGGAAAGAAAGTTAGACTGACCTCAGACTTTATGACCAGACATTTTATGCTAAGAAAAATGCAAGCAAAAGATTTTACACACAGCCAAAATTACCCTCAAGAATAAAATTCATGGGAGTTCCTATGGTAGCTCAGTGGTAATGAACCAGACTAGAATCAATGAGGACTTGAGTTTGATCGCTGGCCTCGCCCAGTGAGTTAAGGAGCTGGCATTGCTGTGAGCCATAGTATAGTTTGCCAGCTCGGCTTGGACTCCATGTTGCTGTTGCTGTGGTATAGGCCGGAAGCTACAGCTCTGATTTGACCCCTAGCCTGGGAACTTCCATATGCCTCAGGTGTGGCCCTAAAAAAAAAAAAAAGTCTAAAATTCATGAAGAATTCAGAGGATATTGACTCACATAAGAATTCAGATAAAGAATTCTGAGGCTATTGTTCGCAGTGGCTGTCCCTGAAGACTATACAAAAAAATTTTATCTATACCAAAAAACAATTGGAGAGATTTCTGGATAAGAAGTGTATTGGCATTGTATCACAGGATCAGAGGATCCTTAACTACAACATTCCCAGCATGAACAATGGCTGGGGAAAGGTGTTGATATTTTGGAGGAAGCTAAAAAACAATTCAATTGAGAAGACTTTTTCTACAGTCAGTTAATGCTGGAACAAGTCTTCCAGGCCTTTGCTCACTTATAGAAACCAGAAGATGATTATTAAGAAAAGATGGAGCAGGAGTTCCCTCATGGATCATCAGGTTAAGGATATGATGTTGTCACTCTTTGTGGTGTGGGTTCCATCCCTGGCCCAGGAACTTTGACATGCCACAGGTGCAGCTAAAAAAAAAATACCCGAAACCAAAAACCTAAAAAAAAAAAAAAAAAAAGGGTGCCCCCCCGATAAAGCAACATGAAAAATTGAATAACTGCTCCAGATTCATGGGAAGATGAGCAGATGAACAGACAGGTAAGATTGTCCTTGTTGAACTACATGATGGAAAGAGTCCCTGAGGATGGTTTGTTCAAGGTTTTTATATCCTCAGCTGTATATTGTGAGTAATAAAGTTTTTTAATAATAAATACAAATGTATAAAAAATTCCCTTTGGTCACTTCCAACTCAAAAGAACCTCTGTTTTCCTCATTTAGTATTACAGAGGAGTCCAAAAATAACCTGATTTTATTTACGTTGTAGAGAAATATTTTTTTTTTGCTCTGCTTTGCTTTTTGTCTTCTTCCCAGATGCTTATATGCTTTTAAATTTGTTTTTTTTAAAACAACAACAATATTAACAACACAGTACTATCTTGATCTGTCTTACAATCCAAGCAATCTCTCTTTTGAAAAAAAAAATGGAGAGGCAGGACACTTTTTTCTATTAAAATACATATTCTTGTTTCCATTTGTTCTTTAATTTGTAAACTGGCTTAAGCGAGTCCTGTTTCCATCATCGCTTTTCCTCA
This sequence comes from Catagonus wagneri, assembly GCA_004024745.2. Lineage (NCBI taxonomy): Eukaryota > Metazoa > Chordata > Mammalia > Artiodactyla > Tayassuidae > Catagonus > Catagonus wagneri. The sequence continues at coordinate 832,231 of PVHT020000144.1, forward strand.
CTCAGTCGTTTCCTTTGTGTTCTTTCTGAGTCTATACCAGGGCTACTGAGCATTCTCACTGGGATACAGACAGAGGGCTTCCTCTCCCTAGAGTCTAAAATGGCTATAAATTTCTGGGCTCCAAACCCAACTATCTAACCTTTCTTCTGTGTTCTGGTCATTCCTCTCTCTCATGTTCCCGCTGAAGTGCATTCCCAGTGATGACCTGGCCTCCCAGTTCCCACAGACAAGACAAGCTATCCAATCAAATTTCAGACTTGCATTCAACAGCCTTGCTTGCATCTGCCCTCATCTCTACTCTTTCCCATCTATACGTCCAAGGAGATCTCCATTCTACCAGATGAAGATGCCCCTTTAATCCATTTTCTCTCTAAACACTCTTCCTGCCTAATCTGAGCCCAGTGCCCACACTTATGGTCTAGGTGCTGATGACTGGAACTTAGAGTTCCTGTCCAGCCAGCTCTCCAAACTTCAGATTCCTGTCTCCAAATACCTCCGAGACATTTCCACTCAAATATTTCACAGAACATTCCAATTCAATATGTCATAAATTTCACTCAGCACCACCTCACCATTCATCTGATCTATATTTGCTCCCTGTCAGAGGAGATGACATCTCCACCATGAAGTTACCCAAGTCATACAAGTCCAAGTTGTCCTTGATTCATTTGCCCATCTTATTATGCACATCCGATAACTGCCAAATATTTTTGTTTACTCTTGCTAATTGTCAATTCCAGCCATTTCTTTCCATGTCAGTATCATTTAGATATTATTTGAGGCCATTATCATTCCCTCTTCCTTGGTCTCTTTGTTTCCATTTTACCTATTGCTAAATAATCCTCCATGCTGCAGCAGAACAATGGTTTCAATGATCAGGTTACTCTCCTAGGCAAGTATTTATGACTTTATATTGAGCTCAAAGTTTTTGTTCTTTAATGTCTCACTAGGCTTCTCCTCTTCTGTCTCATTTACCTCGACTGACTCCTCCACCCCTGACATGCCGAGTCCCCTTACCAGCCTGTCCCTATCTACTTGCATTGCACTCCACATGGCCTATGCTCCAGCCAGCCTGAACTACTGGCATGTCTTGTTTTCCAATCATCATCATCTTATGCATCTATCCTCTTTTGCCATTTACCAAATTAACCCCTACTTTATTTAATACTTCATCTCTGACCAAGTCTTCAAATCTCCCAAGTTTGGATTAAGTGCTCTTTGTGTCTTTCTGTAGCAGTCTATAATTCCTCTTTTACAAAATTTACTACATGAGATTATAAATGCCTGTTTATTTGGCTATGTCTCCACCTAGACTGAACCTTTATGGGGGCAGGAATTATTTATATATTTTTTAAATCAAATCTTCCAGAGACCAACAATGCCGGGGTATACTAGGCACAAAATAAACATTTGTTGAATGAATTAACCTGAGTAAACTACTTTCCTAATTTCAAAACATCTGCTCATGCTCTAAGTCTTTTTATTTTCTTTAGACTCTTCTCAGTACTTTCCCAGATGCGTCTTAATACAGAGCACATATAGCTTCCCCTTGCCCAACTCACTGTCCACTTAGCTGACCTACTCTATATCTGAAGAGAAGGCTGCTGTACTATATAGATCCTAGCACAGATTTAGGTTTCTTTTGGGAAACCTTATAAGTGGGATTGTGATCCTTATAAGTGGGATCCTTTCCTACTCTCGCACCCTGGTTCTCTGAGACTTTGACCAACTAGAGCACATTAGAAATCACAGTTCTGAAAATGTGTTACAGCTGAGACTCCTCCCCTGATACAAAAACTTGCTTGTGACTACAACTCTCACCAGACAGCCTGATGCCATTTGGTACCCACCCTTACTTTTTATCACATTGTTTCCTAGAAGATCTTGTCTCTTGAAGGATGTAGAAAAAAATAGGAGAGAACTGTAAGGAGAATACATTGGACTGCAATTTTCATATTTGATGGGAAAATATTAGCAGAATTTAGAAGAATTTCAATAAGAGCATAGTTCACTGTATGGAGTCAGACTGAACTGGTTATAGTGTTTCCTGGGGGTGAGAGTTTCTCTGTCCTCTTTCTGGATAAGCTGTTAATGAAGCAAAGCTGAATATATTATAAAAGTGAAGAGGGATCATTTCTCCTCCTCGGTCCACTGCTTTGGTTGAAATGCCTGATTCTGGCATTCATTTGCCTACCAGCTTTCATTTTTGGTAGCAGGGGTATTCTTCTTTTTCACTTCCTTCTTAATTATTTAATTTTGAATTTGTTGGCTTCTAGACAGAAAACTTTTTTAAGGTAAAAGACCATCATTTCTTAGCATATCTCCTTAGAACTTTGGAAGGTAATAAATGTATTAAATAATCTGAATTTTTAATAAAGTGAACATGACTAATTTTGCCATGCCTCAAATCATTAGAAGACTGGTGAGTTATCAACAGACAAAACAGAGCTGCTCTACTTTCACACCCCAGCCTCCAACATCAGCTCTTTGCAGAGTACCCCTGGTCTGAGCAAGCAGGGCATCTTTACAGAGCTGCACTGCTTAGCATCACACTAAGCTTTCTTCCTTTGCCGAGTTCCCAATTTACCTGTAGAAATAGTAATAGCAATTGACTGAATCATCTAAGGATAAAACAATTACCTGGAAAAATGAGATATTTTCTTATAGGAATAGACAGAGTCGGTTCTGCTTTTCTTTCCTGCCATGTGTGTCTTAACCCATCTTTCATGGATTACTGAATGTTTTAAACACAACTAAGGTATTTCACACCTATATTATTCTAACCAAGAAACTTGCTTTTCAATAAAAAAGGCATTTGATTAATTTCTATTGGATTCTACTGCATTTATGTATCCTATCTTCCTAAACAGGTGACAGTGGGTCTGCTACCAGGATGTGAAGCAAAGCCAATCTGACATTAGGTTGTAGGGAAGGAAAGTATAGCATTCCTTGAAGGGCCAAGCAAGAAAAGGTGGCTCATGCTCAAAAGACCTGAACACCCAGGTTTTCAGGGGAGGGTTTTAAAGACAGTGTGAAGGAGAGGGTTACAGGATATGTGATCAGCTCTCTGATTGGTTGATTCAGGAATCTGAATCATCAACCTTTTGATTCCAGCTTGTCTTGGGTCTACCTGCTGATGGTCAGCCTGCAGTTAACTTCTTCCTCCCAGTGGAGGTTTTAGTATCTGCAAAACAACTCAAGGATATGGCTCAGTTTATTATCCTTGAGGATGGATTAAAGGTCCTTGACTTTGTTTTATGGCTAAACTATTCTTATTTTGTCTTGCTTAACTGTTTTCCTTTGTTTTTGCATTTCCTTGCTTCTCTGATTAAATTTACTCTTTAGCACTCAGGGAAGGCCTAGGAAGCTAAAGCTTTTCTATAAACAACAGGTGAAGACACAGTGTGGAGAGTGGGGGTGTCTATCCCTGGGAAAGCCCCACAGAATCCTACTTGCTTTCACTTATAGAATAACAAGATAGCCATTTAAGACTCTGTTAAGATGTCAGATGACAATCACTCTGCCAAGTTGGACTGCTCTCCTATAAGGTTCTAAGTATCCTCTGAACTAATGTATAAACATATATGTATAATATATGTTGCTGTTTCTTCACAAACTCTAAAGGAATGGCAGTGGGGTGGCACATTTCATAATTAAAATTAATTACCCATTGGCAAAATGTTTCCATTTCTGCTCTATAATTCTTGATTCTGCTTTTTAGAGATTTTATCATCTAAAGGAGTAATGCTACCATTAAGAGATATAAAAATGGTTTTATTGATTTAGAAGTGACTACTTCTACTTAGCCTTTCTGGAATCTTCAAGTCCGGAAAAATAGGAAGGAAAGAGATGCTAAAAGCAAACCGATAAAAAACCACTAACAATAACGAAACATGTACTCTCATACAATACTTCTTTGTACAAGTAGGTCCAGTGGTTGAATTCAGTGGAATGCCATACAAATAGGAACATCAAGATACAGATGCCTCAAAAATAAAGGCTTAGGTTATGTCATTGAATAAAGAACCCCAATAGGCTGAGATCTAGGTTGGAGGTAAAATGGAAAGGAGGAATGTTATAAATACTGTAGATACTGTTGTGGCCAGCTATTGAAATACATACTATAACTTTTACCTCTTTGCTGCGTCATGTATATATCTTAACTATTTTCCCTTTTCATTCCTCTTGGCTCTCATTATTGAAATTTCAAGGGTGTGGTGATAGATAACTCTAAAATCTATCATATATGTACCAGAATATCCTATCAGGATTGTGGCAAAACTAGAAGAAGAATGGATATTGTTCCATAATCCTGTGCTGATAGAGGCATTAGCTAATGAAATTTTGTTTTTCTTTCCTTGAAGAGGAGGCTTGTGTGTTTTTTGAGTCTGCAAAGGAGTAGCTGTATTATATTTTTGGAGCTGCAAGTTTAAGAAAGGTGTATATAAATATTGGAGAACTAAAGGGGAGGAGCTTAGTGGAATTTCTACAACTTCGGCAACCCAGAACCTAAATGCATTTCCTTTCTGAGGAAATTCCGGGAGCAGTGATAGAAAAAGCACCACATTCCTTTTTGGAAACCGAAGTAAGGCAGTTCTTGCAATTTTTGAGCAAGGGTATGGATTTGACCTAAATTTATCCAATCCAGTGGCTATAGTGACAGAGAAGTTAAGGGACCTGAAGCTTGAAAGAGAGGTCTACTTGCAGTGCCAATGACATCACTAGTAAGTAGTTCAGTGGCTGTTTCCTGTTGCATCATCTAGTGACAGTGTCTATGGTGTGGATGAATTAGATTCTTTCTGCCTGTTCTCCCTGGTTCTCCAGTTTTCTTAGCCTGGTTCTTATTAATTCAGAAGGCTTCCTGTCATCCTTCTAGTGAATTATTTATTCTGCATAAGTATGCCAGAGTTAATATCTACTGTTTGCAGCTGAGAATCCAGATTGGTACTAGCACTAAATCCAGGGCCTAAAGAGCAGTAGAAAAGGGCTCGAGTTCAAGCAGATTGGCTGACAGGAGCAAATGACTGTGAACATAGATCCTGCATTTCCAGCCAGAGTGCCTGGTGTGAATATGCCTGTTACCTCAGAGCCTTCCCACTCCTTTACATTATTGAAAAAGGAATATTTCAGGTCTTTCAGCATGAGCTCTTTCCAAAGCCCTGTTCTCCTTAACTCTTTTTTGTAGCATGAGTTTTACCTTTATGAAGAATTGTGCCCATATGAACCTAAATTATATAAGAAGGCCTATTTTGATGAAATAATTAATGAGATGGTTATAACTATGACTTTCTAAAAGAGCAAGCTTATTGATTCTGTAAAAGCAAAAACTGGTAAATAACTACACAACCAAGCAATTCATCTCCTATAAATATAAGGCCCAAAACAAAGCAAGGGATAGTGTTTTATAGGCAATTTCAATTTTCATCTAGAGCAAAGCATAATCTGTCTGTTGTGAAAATATGCAGCAAACTTCCAAGAGAAAGGAAGTGAGAGGAATTTCCTATTCATAGTTTTATTCACTCTAGAGATAGACATTTGTGAAAATCTGCAAGCTGAATTTTTATAGATAATACAGAACCTCCTCATGCAATTTTAATAGTTATAATTAGCTACTTTAAAAACTTTCATATCTCAATTCGTTAAAGTGATAGATTTTCAAAATATAACAAAAAAGTTTTTAACTCTCTTACCCTAAAGTGTTCAGTTCAACATTTTTCCTAATTCACAGTGAAATTTCATTTTATTCCTTTTTTTCTTACAAATATACACCATATCATCATATTTTTATATTCACTGGAAGGTTAAAAAATTGATATTTTGTAAACAAAAATCATCCTGAATATTTTACACTTTTATCGCCATCTTAATTATTTATAACGCAATATGCAGAATAAGATGTGTATGAATGAAGTTTGACTAAATATTCACAGTTTGGGAATATCTGGGTTCATTTGCTAACGCTCTTCAAAAAATTTAAGCACAAAAAAACTCTTCATTACAATTAAATGACTTCAGTCCTCAGAGGCCCCCACAAAAGCTTATTCACTGTGGTGAATAACCTTGAGGCCTTCTCTGTACATAATATTAATACATATTAAGTGTCAGAACAGACCAGGTTAGGAAACAGGTGCAATAGGAACTTAGTGGAACATTATTCACTTATACAAATGATGTTATCTATCATTTATAAAAGTAAGTAATTCTGATCTTGGTCAAATAAGTGGCTTAACCTTCAGGAATCCACTGCATACCACTTAAGAGCAGGAACAGCTGAGATTCCAGGACTAAAGACTGAATCAGAGTTATAAACTTGTGACCCATGAACTGGGTGTGTAAGTAGGTTTTACATGGACTAATCCATGGATTAAGTTAGACAGTGAAAATACTTTGTATGATACTATAATTATGGATACATGTTGTTATACTTTTGTCCAAACTCATAGAGTGAACACCAAGAGTGAACCCTAATGTAATCTCTAGACCCTAGGTGATTACAGTGTGTCAATATGGGCTCATCAGTTGAACAAATGTATTAGTCTGGTGAAGGACGTTAATAACAGGGGAGGCTATGCATGTGTGGGGGCAGAGGATATATGGAAAAATATGTTCTTTTCTCTAAATTTGCAATGAACCTAAAACTGCCTTTAAAAAGTCTGTTTAAAAGGAGTTCCTGTTGTGGCTCAGTGTGAGCTATAGTGTAGGTTGCAGACATGGCTTGGATCTGGCATTGCTATGGCTGTGGCGCAGGCTGGCAGCTGCAGCTCCAATTCATCCCCTAGCCTGGGAACTTTCATATGCCACGGGTATGGCCCTAAAAAGGAAAAAAAAAAGTCTTAAAAATTTGTTTTAATGTAAAGTATCACTAACACTTTAAAATCAGTAACTTGTGTTAGTAGTTGAATAGTTTCTCCCAAAACACATATGTTGAAGTCCTAACCTATATTACCTTAGAATGTGATATTATTTTGAAATAAATGCAGGTGTCATTGAAAATGTAAATGTGAATGTAAGTAGTTAAGATGATGTCATGCTGGAGTAGAGGGGACCCCTAATCCAATACAACTGGTGCCATTATACAAAGGGGAATTTGGGACACAGACACACACACAGGGGCATCACTGTGTGAAGACGAAGGCAGAGAATGGGATGATGCTTTCCACACAACAAGGAATGCTGATTGCCAGGACACAACCAAAAGCTAGGGGAGAGGCCTAGAGCATATTCTTTCCCAGAGTCCTCAGAAGAAACCATCCCTGCTGAAACCTTGTTCTCAGACTTAGCCTCCAGAACAGAGGCAACAAATATCTACTGTTTATGCTACTCAGTCAGGTAAGTCACTCAGCCACGCAGCCCTAGTAAACTAAGGCAACTTGCATATAGAATGTCTGGTTTTCAGCTTCTCTGAAAAGTAGCCAGATTTGGCAACAGTCAGTTGATCAGCTAGAACAGAGTGGTAGATGCCCACTTTCCTTGGGAAGTTCTACATTTCACCAAATCCAGTCCATGTTAATACTTTAAGTTGCATGTTTGCTGTCTAATAACCACCTCAAAGGAAAATGGGTCAGGAAGTTTGGAAGAACCTAAATAAACATAATATGACAATACAGTCTCCTGTGGTCTTTAAAGCAAACTGAGTTGAAGGTATCTGAGCTTAAAGAAGAAAAAAAAAATAAGTAAAACAAAATTAAAAGGCCACCCAGGGAATGTCTGATAACTTCACATTTTAAAGAACTGTTACAAAGATTAAAAAGAAACACAGAACATCAAAAACGATATGGAAAAGTTAAAGTAACATAACTGTGATAATGATGCTAGGAGGGTCCTCAGATCCCCTAAACCAAGACTTTTTTTCTGAACAAGAGGCAGACAGAAAGGGTATCCTAACTGAGTTAATGCTGAGAGAAAGCTCTGGAAAAGGCACTATGGACGCAGTTGAAAGAGAGGACCCAAGAGACATGCATCTGGTTGGAGGGGATGCTTCCCCACTTAAGCTCCACTTTGAACAAATTCAGGCCATACAATCGAGACAAATTACATCCCCAGATTCTCAGCAATGTTGACCACAGAGTCACTGCTCATAACCCTGGAGGAATAGTAGTGGATGAGAGAGGGTCCAGAAGCCTGGAAATGTACAGTAATATTACAGTGTTCAAAGAAAGAACCATGGAAAATCTTTAGAACAGGTAAACAATGTGCCGGATAGTAGCCATCTCTGGGAAATAAAATAATTACGACTTAAATGTATTTTGGAAATTAAGAGGAAAAAGGTGATTAGGATTTGGAATTGGTTTAGAAACAAGAGGTAATGATAGAGGCACCTGGGAAGTTACCCACCTTCTACCACTCTGGGCTTCTCTTACTTTTCCAACCACACTGGGCTCTTGCCCTGGCCACGCACACCCACAAACTCCTGCTTCACAGCCTTTGCATCACCTGTTCCTTCATTCTGGAATGCTCCTCTTGAAGGGATCTGCAAGCCTTGTGCCCTCATTCTTTTAAGGTTCTATTCCAGGATCACCTTCTCTTCAAGGTCTTCCCTGACAACCCTACCTCGTGTTTCAGCCTCCCCACTCCTCTCCTCAAGACTTACCCTGGCTTTACGTTTCTTCATAGCACTATTGTTAGTTTTTTTTATTTAATAAACACTACATGCACTTCATCACACCAGTGACTGAACTAGCCTTTTAAAATAATGATTCATTTAATCCTCTGATAACAATAGCAAGGAAACACTAACCTTCTCATTGTGCAGTTGGTAGAACCGAGGCATAGAGAGACTACACTTAACTTGTAACAGTGGTAAGCAGTGGAGTTGTGTTTGAATACAGGAAGTCTGGCTTCAGAGTCTGTTCTCTGCTGCTCTGCTCTTCTGCCACCATCTAATATATCTTGTATTTAACTTATCCGTTTAGCATGTTTTCTTTCTCCATTCCATTCCCACCAAAAATGTAAGCTCCATGGGGGCAGGATTTTGCTTTTTTTCCTATGTTGCTTTTGCTCTTAGAGTGCAGCACATTGTAGATGCTCAATAAATATCTTGTTAAATGAGTACAAGGCAAATATAAGAGGCTGGAAATGTAAGAGTCTCCCTTTGTAGAGAATGACTCTTTTCTTGTTGAGACTAGGGATTAAAGGCTATTAATCTTTGAATCCGAGGCTCCTGGCAGAGAGCCTGGCTTGCGTAGTGAGAGAACAGAGGAAGAGAAGAGCTGGAAAGGAAGCTGGAAATACGAGGTACTTGGCAGAATGTGAACTATGAGAGCTCGACATCCCAAAACCCAGAGAAAAGAGTTTTGTCGGGGATGAGAGAGTGGCTCTTTATTAAAGCAAGAGACAACATTGTGCCTATTTGAACCACTTTGGTAAATGCAGTGAGGCTGCCCAGCTCTGAAAAGGCTTGCAAGGGAGAATCTGATATTCAAAGTGGGGCATCTGGGTTCCCGTGATCAGTGCCAAAAGGTAAATGCTTTGAGAAAAGGGTAGGGGTAGCCGTCAGCAGGCAAAATACATTTCTGGGGATCTCTGTCTCTCATTAGCATAAGTATGTGTCTTCATGAGCACAATCAACTTCAGACAGGATTACTAAAATAAGTGTAAGAAAAATATTAATAACCAAATAGCATTAGATGCCCACATAACCCTACCCAACGCTGTTAGGGTTTGAAGGGAAAACATTCAGATTCCTAATCTGTTGGGGAATATTAACATAATGTGGCTTTGAAAATTTTAAAAAGACCTCATAATTAATTTAATCACCATTTTGCATAGCATTCCCACTTGTAATCTGCATTTTTGCTTTAAAACTCTTACTATATAGCTGTCATTCTGATCTAATGAAATGCCTCTTACTTAGGAAGAGAGGAAATTTTCCAATGTTGAGGCTACACAGACATGAAGATTGAAACATGTGTCTGTCGCTGTAATTTCACCATGGTAGACTAATTGCAGAGGCCTGTGGGTATGGATTGATGTTGCTGAGTAGTCAGCCTTTACTGCCATCACTTTCAGGGCAATTTGCATAGCATGGCTCATAGTGTTTTATGATTTTTCTTTTAAAAATAATCCTACTTGTTAGTCCGTAAATCTGCTTAACTCTTCCGGTGCTGACTAGCATCTGGGGCACGTCTGCAAAACAAATGCACACATATCTCTCACTTGGCAAGTGCCAAGGAAATTTGGAAAGGGTATCCCAGTGGGTACAGTGCCATCTTTTTGTCCTGTAGGAAGATTATTATCATAGGCTGGTCTCTCTAGGAAGTAGGCCTTGAGGGAGAGAAGAGTGCTTGAGGGGTTTTTTTACGGGAGTGCTCATGGGATCAACCCCTGTAGAAGGGAAGGAAGCAGGATTAGGCAGAGGGAAGAGCTGGACTACGATGCAGTTTCCATGGAAACCTAGAACAACTCTCAGGGGAATGCTGAAGATGAAATGGTGTCTCAGAGTTAACCCAAGTTAAGACAATAGGGCTGGGCTTTTATAACCACCCACCGGCCACAGCCTTTATTGATCAGTCACTGGGTGTGTGATGCTTCAGGAAGGGGCACGACCTGGAGAAGGCAACTAGCTGAGGCAATTCCTGAAGCTGGCTGATAGCTCACGGTCTAGGGAGGACACTCCCAGCAGCTGGGAAAATAAGTCGTTTATTCCTGGAAAAGGACAAACCTGGGTGGGACATCACAGTGTCTGCCATAATTACCATATATCTCCTAATAACAAAGGCTCAATCGGATACTGCCTAAGCAACAGAGCCTGCCCTCCTTTTCTGAGAAAGTCTTTCTGTAGGATATTCAAGAATCTGTTCCCCACTGCCTAATAATTCAATGTACTTTTTGTTTGTGTTTGTGTTTGTTTTTAGGACCACACCTGTGGCATATGAAGTTCTTGGGCTAGGGGTCAAATCCAGCTGCAGCTACTGGCCATGGCCATAGCAATGCAGGATCTGAGCCATATCTATGACTTTTGCCACAGCTTGGGGCAATGCTGGATCCCCAACCTGCTGAACAAGGCCTGTGATCAAACCCGCATCGTCATGGATACTAGTTGAGTTCTTAACCCACTGAGCCATACCAGGAACTCCTTAATGTACTATTACTCATCAACATTAATTCCTTAACCACAAGAAACTTAAAGAGGTGGTTGGAAATTTCAGTCATTTGTCTCACACCTGAGAGAAACCAGGTGATTGTATTACTGCAAGTTTATATGGAAAAATATTGGCTTTTTTATTTTAACCAGCCAAGGCATGGAAGCTTAGTATTTGCATGGTCTTTTTGGATTGAAGATGATGTTTTTTTCCAAGGGACTTACTAGTGGTCTTGTTTTCTGGTTATAATGCTTTTTCTTTGACTTCACTACAGGGAAGTTTATATACTATGAGATGAAGTTCCCTGTAGAATTTTAGAGTTTTTACTTTGTAAGTAAGTCAATACAGTTACTCTTTTAAGAAATTTCTGAAGAAAACCATGGAAGAAGAGTTTTGAAATGACACATAAATCATAGAGGCACTGTAGCTATACTTGCTGTGATTCACAATGGAAATTTGTTCACCTCATGGAATGTTTGCATTTGAGTCAAGGGGAAACCTCTAAAGCCAGCCCAGGCGAAGGCTCTGAACGTAGCTCTGATTTAAAAACAAACAGGAGTTCCACTTGTGGTGCAGCAGAAATGAAATCAACTAGTAACCATGAGGTTGAGGGTTTGATCCCTGGCCTCGCTCAGTGGGTTAAGGATTGGTGTTGGTGTGAGCTGTGGTGTGAGTTGTGGATGTGGCTCAGATCCTATGGTGCTGTGACTATGGTGTAGGCCAGTGGATGTAGCTCTGATTTGATCCCTGGCTTGGGAACCTCCATGTGCCGCGGGTGTGGCCCTAAAAAGGAAAAAAAAGGCAAAAAAAAAAAACCCCACAAACAAAGGGTAATCTGGCCTGGCAGTCTGGCCACCGCAGCAGTGTATCTGAAGGTTATGGTTTATGTTTATTAGCATCCAGATGGCGTTTTATGTCCTTAATAACTTTGTCCCTGACTAAGCCATGAACCTACCAATTGACAAGCACAGAAGGAAATGTCAGCAGAAAAGTCATTTTATAATCAGAAACACCACTTGAACCATTCGGAATACATTTTGAAAGAGTTTCATTCCTTTTCTAGGTCAATGCCCACAGATATTTATTGACAAACACAGAGCTTTTCCAAATTGAACCTGCATTCAGTGAGTACTGGGAATTCCTTTTAAAGGCTACATATGTATGCTAATATTTTATATGAGTAGTAACTATCATGATAAGAGATTAGATTGCTTTGATTCACATTTATCATCTTTACATGTTTATATGTCTATAAAAATTAGTGTATAGTATGTATTAACATTCCAGTGTTACAGAGACTGAAGAGCAACAGATTTGAAATCATCCCATGAACTTCCTACCATCCTGGTTTTTCCTGGCTCTGTGCTCAGAACTCTGTTGTGATCAATGTACATACACACTGTTAAAACTGCTCTTTGGGGAAGTTGTAAGTAAGTGGGCTTTTTGTGATGGTTGTTTATGTCATTGACTAAATTCTGCTTCTAGAATTCAACCTCCTTGAGGGTAACTATTCTGTTTTATTTTTCTGTGTCTCAGAGCACTTATTTTAATGTGTATCTTATTAAAGTAATCACAACTTTTATTCTTAAACTCTGGTCTTTAATGCTCTTGTGACAAGTGAAGGGATTATTTTTAATGTTAAAGAAATTCTTCTGCATTACCATTCTGCAGATTTCTCAGTGAGTATAAAAACTTATTTGGAAATGAATTTAGAGCAGAAAAATGATGACAGTTTTATTGTCTATTTTACTTTTAATTTAAAAACATTTGGTGTTATTTAATTAGTTTTTAATTTCAAATCCCATCCATTTCTTCCTTACTTCCTTCTTTGATTTTTTTTTTTTTCTGTTTAGGGGCATACCTGTGGCATATGGAAGTTCACAGACTAGGGGTAGAATTGGAGCTGCAGCTGCTGGCATACACCACAGCCACAGCAATGCCAGATCCAAGCCACATCTGTGATCTACACTGCAGCTAGTGGCAACCCTGGATCCATAACCCACTGAGTGAAGCCAGAGATCAAACCCACATCCTCATGGACCCCATGTTGGGTTTTAACACATTGAGCCACAAGGAGAACTCGTCTTCCTTCATTCTTTGATTCACTAAACAACTGCTGCGTGTTTACTATGAACCAAGAACCATTCTAGGCACATAATCATTTAAGAAAATTGTCAGTGTTCATTTTCACAGAACTAGAACAATCCAAAAATGTATATGAGACCCTAAAAGACCCAGAATTGCCAAAGCAATCCTGAGGAACAAAAACCAAGCAAGAGCAATAGCTCTCCCAGACTTCAGACAATAATACAAAGCTATAGTAATCAAGACAGTGTGGTACTGGTAGCAAAACAGACATACAGACCAATGGAACAGAACAGAGAAACCAGAAATAAACCCAGACACCCATGGTCTATTAATCTTCAACAAAGGAGGCAAGACTATAAAGCGGGTAAAAGGCAGTCTCTTCAGCAACTGGTGCTGGGAAAACTGCACAGCTGCATGTAAATCAATGAAACCAGAACACACCCTCAACCTGCGCACAAAAATAAACTCAAAATGGCTTAAAGACTTAAATGTAAGAAAAGACACCATCAAACTCCTAGAAGAGAATATAGGCAAAACATTCTCTGACATCAACCATACAAATATTTTCTTAGGTCAGTCTCCCAAGGCAACAGAAATAAAAACAAAAATAAACCAATGAAACCTAATCAAACTGATAAGCTTTTGCACAGCAAAGGAAACCATAAAAAAAAAAAAAAAGACAGCCTATGGAATAGGAGAAAATAATTTCAAATGATGCACCTGACAAGGGCTTAATATCTAAAATATGCAAACAACTTATACAACTCAACAGCAAAACAACCAACAACCCAGCTGAAAAATGGGCAAAAGACTTGAATAGACATTTAGACATTTCTCCATAGAAGATATACAGATGGCCAACAGGCAAATGAATTATGCTCAGCATTGCCAATTATTAGAAAAATGCAAATCAAAACTACAATGCGATACCACCTCACACCTGTCAGACTGGCCATCATTAACAAGTCAACAAATAATAAATGCTGGAGAGGGTGTGGAGAAAAGGGTACCCTCCTTCACTGTTGGTTGGAATTTAAATTGGTATAACCACTATGGAAAACAGTATGGTGGTACCTCAGAAAACTAAATATAAAACTACCATATGATGCAGCAATCCCACTCCTAGGCATATATCCAGACAAAACTTTCCTTGAAAAAGAATGCACCCCTATGTTCATGGCAGCACCAGTCACAGTAGCCAAGATATGGAAACAACCTAAATGTCCATTGCCAGTTGAATGGATTAAGGCGATGTGTTATAAATACACAATGGAATATGACTCAGCCATAAAAAAGAACAGAATAATGCCATTTGCAGCAACATGGATGGAACTAGAGACTCTCATACTAAGTGAACTAGGTCAGAAAGAGAAAGACAAATACCATATGATATCACTTATATCTGGAATCTAATATATGGCACAAATGAACCTATCTACAGAAAGAAAACAAATTCATGAACATGGAGAACAGAATTGTGGGTGCCAAGGGGGAGGGTCAGGGAGTGGGATGGACTGGGAGTTTGGGTTTTATAGATGCAACTATTGCATTTGGAGTGGATAAGCAATGAGATCCTGCTGTATAGGACATGGAACTATATCTAGTCACTTGTGATAGAACATGATTGAGGATAATGTGAGAAAAAGAATATTCATATATATGTATGACTGGGTCACTTTGCTGTACAGTAGAAACTGACAGAATGTTGTAAATCAATTATAATGGGAAAAAACATAAACAAAGAAAATTGTCAGTTGTCAGTGTTCAAATTTTCTTAAAGCAGTCATTAATTTTTTTTATAAATAATAAACACCTATGATGTTCCAGGCACTGTTTTCCTCTTCCTACTCTATACATGACCCCTTTTCCTTGGCTCTGGTCAGCCTTTCTCTATATTCTCTTATCTCCTCAAAAAAGAATCTAAAACCTAATTAAATACTGTGATTACAGTTCATGGGATTTAACTTCAAATTTTATTAACAAATTTAAAATATTGTACTAATGGAGTTCCCATGGTGGCTCAGTGGTTACAAAGCCAACTAGGCTCCATGAGGATGTTGGTTCAACCCGTGGCCTCACTTAATGAGTTAAGAATCTGTTTTGCCATGAGCTGTGGTGTAGGTTACAGACATGGCTCAGATCCTGCATTGCTGTGGCTGTGGCATAGGCTGGCAGCTGTAGCTCTGATTCAACCCCTAGCCTGGGAAATTGCATATGCTGCAGGTGCATCCCTAAAAAGAGCAAAATAAAATAAAATGTACTAAAATAGTAAAACACTGCCTCAAAGATCACTCCATAGTTGTCGATATTTTAGAAAACTTTGCCCAGATCCTAAGGCATGGGATCTAAATCATTTAAAGGGGTAACTCATCCTCCATAGAAAAGGGTTCACACTGTTCACACATTTAATTAGTCAATACTAACCAGGATGCATTTTTAAAGGTTTGAGGTAAAACTCTAGGGAATTTAATTTGATTATAAGAGAGGTTAAAAACATGGCAATGTAGAGATGGGATTAAGATGGCAGAGTAGAAGGACTGGAGCCCAGCTTCTCTCATAACAGCAACAAAATTACAACCAACTGCTGAACAACCTTCAACCAAATAGACTGCAAACTATCAGAAAAGATATCCTACTCTAGAAAACAAAGAGGCGGTCACATCAAGACAGTAGGAGGGGCCATTATGTGATATAAGCAACCCCATACACACTGGGTGGTCAGCCCACAGACAGGAAAGTAACTGTATCACAGAGACTTACCTATAAGAATGAGAGTTCTGAGCCCCACATTAGGTTTCCATGACTGCGGATCTGGCATTGGGAGAAGGAGCCCCCAGAGCATTTGGCATTGAGGGCCAGTGGGGCTTGTGTGCAGGAGCTCCATGGGACTGGGGGAAACAGACTCTACTATTGAAAGGCTTACACAGGCTTTCATGTGCACTAGGTCCCAGGGCAAAGCAGAGACTCCATAGCAATTTGTGTCCTACCTGACTGTAGTTCTTGGAGGATTTCCTGGGGAAACAGGAGGCAGAGTTTTCAGGAATAATTATCAGTGTGCAGTCCTCACCCATCAGGGCTGAGAAGCACCAGGCCAAACAATAGTCCAGGTGGGAACAAAGCCCAAACTCATCACCAAACAGAGTGCCTAAATAGCCCCATGCACACAGCTGCCTCTAATCTCACCCAGAGACAATACCCCACCCATCAGAGGGATAAGAATCAGCTCCACCTACCTTTCAGCAAGCACCAGTCCCTCTCATCAGGAAGCCTACAACAAGCCACTGTACCAACTTCAGCTACAAGGGGAGCAGACATCAGAAGCAAGAGAGGGGAGTTCCCTTCGTGGCTCAGTGGTTAACTAATCCAACTAAGAACCATGAGGTTGCGGGTTCGATCCCTGGCCTTGCTCAGTGGGTTAAGGATCTGGCGTTGCCGTGAGCTGTGGTGTAGGCTGCAGACACGGCTCGGATCCCGTGTTGCTGTGGCTGTGGTAAAGGCCGGCAGCTACAGCTCCTGTTAGACCCCTAGCCTGGGAACCTCCATGTGCCGCGGGTGTGGCTCTAGATAAAGGCAAAAAGGCAAAAAAATTTAAAAAAAATTAGAAGCAAGAGAGGCTACAACTCTACTATCTGCATAAAGGATACCACACTAAAAATCTATACAAAATCAAAGGGCAGAGAATTATGACTCAGACAGGGGAGCAAGAAAAAAACCCAGAAAAAAGATGCTTAGTGATCTGGAGATTATCAACCTCCGTGAAAAAGACTTTAGACTAATGATAGTGAAGATGATTCAAGATCTTGGAAATAAACTTGAGACAAAGATTGATAAATTACAAGAAATGCTGAGCAAAGAAATACAAGATTTAAGGATTAAGCAAGCAGAGATGCAAAATACAATAACAGAAATAAAAAAAATCATCAGAAGCAACCAACACCAGAATACAGGAAGCAGAAGAATGAAGAAGCAAGGTGGAGGACAGGCTAGTGGAAATCACTGATGTGGAACAGAAAAGAAAAAAGACTGAAAATAAATGAAGACAGTTTAAGAGAACTCTGGGACAATGTTAAATGCACCAACATCTGTATTATAGGTTTGCCAGAAGGAGAAGAGAGAGAGGAAGGGCCAGAGAAAATATTTGAAGAGACAAAGGCAAAAACTTCCCTAACATGGAAAAGGAAACACTCACTCAACTCCAGGAAGCACAGTGAGTACCATACAAATAAAACCCAAGAAGGAACACCCTGATACACATATTAATTGAGCTGACCAAAATTGAATACAAAGAGAAAACCTTGAAAGCAGCTAGGGAAAATAAACAAATAACATACAAGGGAATCCTGAAAAGGTTATCAGCAGATTTCTCAGCAGAAACTCTGAAGGCCAGAAGGGAGTGGCACAATATATTTAAAGTGATGAAAGGAAAAAACTTCCAAATGATATTACTCAATCCAGCAAGGCTCCCATTTAGATTTGAAGGAGAAGTCAAAAGCCTTACACACAAGAAAAAGCTAAGAAAATTCAGAACCACTAAACCAGCTTTACAACAAATACTAAAGGAATTTCTCTAGTTGGAAAAGACCACAACGAGAAAAAAAATATTACATATGATAAGGCCCACAAATATAAGCATACATAAAGGTAGGAAATCATCCACACACAAATATGCTACCAAAATCACAAATCGTGAGAAGAGGAGGGTATCAATTCAAGACACTGGAGATGCACTTATAATTGAGACCAACAAATTAAAACAATCTTGTATATATATAGACTCCTATATCAAAACTTCAGGGTAACTGCAAACCAAAAATCTCCAGTAGATACACACACAAATAAGAAAAATAAATCCAAATACAACACTAAAGATAGTCATCAAACCACAAGAGAAGAAGGGAAGTAAAAAGAGCAACAAAAACAAATCCAAAACAGTTAATAAAATGGCAATAAGAACATACATATCAGTAATAAATTTAAATGTAAATGGACTAAATGTCCCACCCAAAAGACATAAACTGGCTGAATGGATACAAAAACAAAACCCATATATATACTGTCTTCAAGAGACCAACTTCACTTCTAGGGACACATACAAATTGAAAGTGAGAGGATGGAAGAAAATATTCCATGCAACTGGGAATCAAAAGAAGTTGGAGCAGCAATAATCATATCAGGAAAAATAGACCTTAAAGAATATTATAAGAGACAAAGAAGGACATTACATAACAATCGAAGGATTTATCCAAGAAGAAGATATAGCAATTATAAATATATACGAACCCAACATACGGTCACCTCAATATATAAGGTAACTGCTAACGACCTTTAAAGGAGAAATTGACAATAACACAATAATAGTGGGGGACTTTTAACACCCCACTTACAGCAATGGACAGATCATCCAGACAGAAAATCAACAAGGAAACACAGGCCTCGAGTGATGCATTAGACCAGATGGACTTAAGAGATATTTATAGAACATTCCATTGAAAAGCAGCAGAATACACATTCTCCTCAAGTGCACATGGAACATTCTCTAGGATTGATCACATTCTGGGCCACAGATCAAGCCTTGGTAATTTTAAGAAAATTGAAATCATATCAAGCATCTTTTCTGACCACAATGCTATACAACTAGAAATCCACAACAAGAAAAATTTGCAAAAAACACAAACACGTGGAGACTAAACAACATGCTATTAAACTACCAAAGGAAAACTGAAGAAATCAAAGAGGAAACTGAAAACAAACAAACAAACCTAGAAGCAAATGATAACAAAGATACAACAATCCAAATCCTAAGGGATGCAGCAAAAGCAGTTCTAAGAGGGAAGTTTATAGCAATACAAGCCTACCTCAGAAAACAAGAAAAAGCTCAAATAAACAGCATAACTATATTTATAAAGCAGCTAGAGAGAGAATATACAAGATAAAAAGTTAACAGAAGGAAAGAAATCATAAATATCAGAGCAGAAATAAATGAAATAGAAACGAAGAAAACCATAGAAAAGATCAATGAAACTAAAAGCTGGTTCTTTGAAAAGATCAACAAAATGGATAAACCTTTAGCCAGACTCATCAAGAAAAAGAGAGGACTCAAATCAATAAAATTAGAAATGAAAAAGGAGAAGTAACAACAAGCATCACAGAAATA
Organism: Catagonus wagneri; assembly: GCA_004024745.2. Classification (NCBI taxonomy): domain Eukaryota; kingdom Metazoa; phylum Chordata; class Mammalia; order Artiodactyla; family Tayassuidae; genus Catagonus; species Catagonus wagneri. The sequence continues at coordinate 851,554 of PVHT020000144.1, forward strand.
CAAAGGATCATGAGACTACTATATACAACTATATGCCAATAAAATGGACAACCTAGGAGAAATGGACAAATTCTTAGAAAAGTACAATCTTCCAAGACTAAAACAAGACGAAATAGAAAAGATGAATGGGCCAATCACAAGTATTGAAATTGAAACTGTGATTTAAAAACTTCCAACAAACAAAAATCCAGGACCATATGGTTTCACTGGCAAATTCTATCAAACATTTAGAGATGAGCTAACACCTATCCTTCTGAAAGTATTCCAAAAAATTGCAGAGGAAGGGACACTCCAAAACTTATTCTACGAGGCCACAATCACCCTGATACCAAAACCAGAGAAAGATACCACAAAAAAAAGAAAATTACAGGCCAATTTCACTGATGCAAAAATCCTCAACAAAATACTAGCAAACTGAATCCAACAGTACATTAAAGGATTGTACATCATGATCAAGTGGGATTTATCCCGGGGATGCAAGGATTTTTCAATATCCTAAAATCAATCACTGTGACATACCACATTAACAAACTGAAGAATAAAAACCATATGATATTCTCAATAGATGCAGAAAAAGATTTTGATAAAATCCAACACCCATTTCTGATAAAAACCCTCCAAGGTGGACATATAAAGAACATAACTCAACATAATAAAGGCCATATATGACAACCCCACAGGTAACATCATTCTCAATGGTGAAAAGCTGAAAGAATTCCTGAAAAAATTAGGAACAAGACAAGGATGTCTGCTCTAGCCACTACTATTCAACATAGTTTTGGAACTCCTAGCCATAACAATGAGAAGAAAAAGAAAAGGAATCCAAATAGGAAAGGAAGTAAAACTGTCATTGTTTACAGGTGACATGATACTATACCTAGAAAATCCTAAAGATGCTACCAGAAAATTGTTAGAGCTCATCAGTGAGTTTGGTAAAGCTGCAGTATACAAAATTAATACACAGAAATCAACTTTATTTCTATATGCTAACAATGAAAGATCATAAAGAGGGAATCAATCCCATTTACCATCACATCAAAAAGAATAAAATACCTAGGAATAAACCTACCTAAAGCGACAAAAGACCTATACTATGAAAATTATAAGATGCTGATGAAAGAAATCAAAGATGACACAAATAGATGGAAAGACATACCATGCTTTTGGATTGGAAGAATCAGTATCATCAAAATGATTATACTACCCAAGGCAATCTACAGATTCAAGCAATGCCTATCAAATTACCAAGGAAATACTTCACAGAACTAGAATAAAACATTTTAAAGTTTGTTTGGAAGCACAAAAACCCAGAATAGCCAAAGCATCCTGAGAAAGAAAAAATGGAGCTGGAGGAATCAGGATCCCTGAGCTTCAGACTATACTACAAAGCTACAGTTATCAAAACCATATAGTAATGGCACAAAAACAGAAATATAGATCAGTGGAACAGGATAGAAAGCCCAGAATTAAACCCATGCACCTGCAGTGAACTAATCTATGACAAAGAATGCAAGAACATACAATGGAGAAAAGACAGTCCCTTCAATAACTGGGGCTGGGAAAACTGGACAGGTACATGTAAAAGAATTAAATTAGAACACTTCCTAACATCATACACAAAAATAATCTCAAAATGGATTAACAACCTTGATATAAACCAGATACTACACAACTCTTAGAGGAAAACAGAGGCTGAACACTCTCTGATATAAACCACAGCAATATCTTCTCAGATCCACCTCCTAGAGTAATGACAATAAAAAAAAAAAACAAATAAATGGGACCTAATTAAACCTAAAAGTTTTTGCACAGCAAAGAAAACCCTAAACAAAACAAAAAGACAACCCACAGAATGGGAAAAAATATTTGCAAATGAATTGACTGACAAGGGATTAATCTCCAAAATTTATAAGTACCTCCTACAGCTCAATACCAAAAAAAAAAAAAAAAAAAAAAAAAAAAACAAAAACAAAAAAAAAAAAAAGAAAAAAAAAAAAAAAAAAAAAAAAAAAAAAAAAAAAAAAAAAAAAAAAAAAAAAAAAAAAAAAAAAAAAAAACAAAACACCAAAACCCATCAAAAAATGGGCAGAAGATCTAAACAGAAAATTCTTCAAAGAAGACATACAGATGGCGGAAAAAAGCACATGAAAAGATGTTCAGCATCACTAATTATTAGACAAATGCAAATCAGAACTACTATGAAGTACTACCTTACACAGCCAGAATGGCCATAATCAAAATGTCTACAAACAACGAATGCTGAAGAGGGTGTGAAGAAAAGAGAGCCCTATTACACTGTTGGTGGGAATGTAAATTGGTGCAACTACTGTGGAAAACAATATGGAGATTCCTCAAAAAGTAAAAATAGAATTACCATTTGATCCAGCATTCCCAGTCCTGGGTATCTATCCAGAGAAAACTATGACTCGAAAAGATACATGCATTCCATTGTTCATTGCAGCACTATATACAATAGCCAAGACATGGAAACAACCTAAATGTTCATATAAGAGGAGTAAATAAAGAAGATATGGTACATATACACAATGGAATATTACTCAGCCATAAAAAGGAATGAAATAATGGCATTTGCAGCAACATGGATGGACCTAGAAATTATCATGCTAAGTGAGGTGAAGTTAGAGAGTGAGACACCAATGTCACATGCTATAACTTATATGTGGAATCTGAAAAAAGGATAGAATGAACTTATTTGCAGCACAGATACTGACTCACAGACTTTGAAAAACTTATGCTTTTCAAAGCACATTGGGGGTTGGGGGGTGTGGGCTGAGGGTTTGGGATTGAATACTATAAACTTGGGTTGAGATGATTGTTGTACAACTATAAATGTAATAAAATTCATTGAGTTAAATAAAATAAAATTGCCTCTAAAGCCAGACTACCAAGAAAGGCCAAAAAAATGGCAAAGCAGTAGGAAATAAGTTTAAAATCTCCCTCATTAGAGCATCAGTGGAAGAATAGGCATGTATTTTCCTTGCTATACTTATGTACTATTGAGTGCAAAAGGTCATTTCCTTTCTATCATGCTTCTCTGTAGCCTCATCTATGACTTACAATTGAATGATGTTTAAATATGCAAGTTAAATGAATTCTGTCATTTAACAGAATTTAGAAATCTAAGCTGAAAACTGAAGAGATTAATTCCTGTGCTCAGTTCCTATGTATGGGTTCCCCCCCACCACCAAGAAAATCTCCTGCAATTCAAGTGAATTCTAACACTGGAGACAGTGGTAGGTCCCCCAGGTTAAAGGCTAAGTACCACAGGACTACTGCTCCACCATCCCAATTCAGAAGCCAACCCCAAGTCCAGGACGCTACCTGTACTTCTGACCAACCTGCTCTAGATCAGAAGTTCCAGTGACCCCTTCCTTGGGTTAGATTAATCTGCAAGAGTGGCTCACAGAACTCAGTGAAATATTTCACTTACTAGATCACCAGTTTATTATAAAAGGATATAACTCAGGCACAGCAAAATGAAAGAGACACACTGGTGAACTAGTTAAGTGAGATGTTTTTCTTTCAGTTCACAGCATAGTTTTCTCACCAAGATGGAATGGAAAGAACAGCTTGACCTGTTTATTGAAAACCAGAACTTGAGCGGGTAGAAGGCAAATTTCATTCGCATCTGGCTCTGGCCTTAGACAAATGATCTTTTCTGCCCTTCAGTCTCCACATCTATGTCCTGATGATCATACTATCCACATGTCACAAGGTGTGGAGAATGTAAAAGTGGATCATCTGCTAGTCACCTGCTCAATGTGCAGTACAATGTTAGAAGCCTTCCTTCACATAGTCCTCCCCTCGATTCAGACAGTGGCAATGGCAAAGTTTGGATTTACAAGGTCACACTGACTAAAAAATTACATTTAGGGAACAATGCATAGGAAATGTCAAGGACCAGGAGAAGAGATCAGCAAGTGAACTGTGAATCACACTTGTGAAAAAACAATTAACAGTAAGAAACATCAAGCAAACTGTAGCAGTCCCAAGCTTACCACAGAGGGCACTTGGACCTATCAAAAATAGTACCTTTGTATAATATGCCAAATTTTCAATTAAACAATTTTGCAATTTTGTGTGTAGATGGAACATTGGAAAACAAACAAACACTGATGGAAAATGAGCTGAGCCCAAACTAGCTACAGAAAATGATTGTAAGCTTGGATGCTAGAAACCCCAAAGAGGAAAGAAATCAAGGGCAGAAAATGTTCTCTGCCTGATCTGCCTTTTGCCTGAGGAAACTGGAAATATTTAGCATCTCAAAACCACCCACCCACCCATCTCTGCCTCTATGCCACACTGTGAACAACCATGAAATAGCCGATTATTTACTATTTGGCTTCTTACACGGAAGGTGCTGAAACCCTGAGCTGCATCTCACTCAGTTTAGACTCTTGCTTTGTTTTTCTGAGTGACAGTTTGGGAGACAGCTGCAGTACTTACAAAGAGGGCCATCTTTATAAACAAAAACAAAATTAGAAGGATGGATTCTTTTGCCCCAAAGAAAATGTTCTGAGTCCTAACTTAAAGAAGTAAATGGATGAAAGAATGTGTTAAGGTAATAACAGAGCTGAACTCTAAATAGTTAATTTGGGCCCATATATATTACCTAGCATAATTAATGAAAGTGGTAGCAGAACAACCAAATTATTTCAAAGACATTTGAGATAGTGGGACAGAAAGATTTCCTATTCCCATCCAAATGAATTAAAAAGGAAAGAGATGGCAATTACTTGTCTGTGTTCTGCAGAGCACATGCCACACCCATGGTCCTTCACACAGCTGCGACAAACCTTGAAAATGCCCTTGTTAAATGGGAGATGGGGAAGTAGCCCTTGGCTTCTTACCTCTAATTACCTTTTGTAGCAAGGACTAGGAAAAGGAATGTTTGAATTTTCATCTCTTGATGAAATGAAGTCCATTCATTTCACATTTGTGGTTCTAAATGTGGAATGATCTGAAGTGGCATTGCCTTGTTATTAAGATATGCCATCAGACACTTTGATTTCATTGTAATACAGCTACTAGGAAAGCAATCCCTCTTAGGTGTCCTCTCCACAGCTACCCACTGGCTCCCAACAATTTTTGTTTTCAGATAAAATGATGACCAACATGTTTTTCCCCCCTATACTATTTCGATACATCTTTAAAAATAATTAATGATATCTAGGTAATTTATATTTTCTGTTAAAATAGCATATGTATAGTCATTGCTTAGCATGTCCAGTGAATTACAGTTCATTTGGGATCTATTTTAAATATAAGGATCATGAATAAAATACTAGGTAAAGCCTGTCTAAGTGAACTAAAGTTAGTGTGTATGGTATCCAGCAAAATATATGTTTTTTTTTAAGTAATAAGAGGGAAGAACTATTGAAACTGTAATCATCTTTTACAATAAATGCTGTTTTTCTTGAAGGCTATCATACAATGAAGTTAAATATCTTTTTTTTTTAAGTTTTTGGGTTTTTTTTTTTTTTTTGGCTGTTCCTGTAGCATGTGGAAGTTCCTGGGCCAGGTATCAAACCCACACCACAGCAGTGACGTCAAATCTTTAACCACTAGACCACCAGGGAATTCCTAAATATTTAAATTGAAGTGTCACTCTGGACTGGTGGAGTCATCCAACTCTTACTTAAGTGTTTATGGTATAATATGAAATGTATTATTTATAATGCATATGGTATAATATAAAATGTATAATAAAATAATATATTATAAAATGTTTAGTAGCTCATACAGTTAATCATAAGTTATCATCTAATTAATATTATATAATAACACTCTTGGAACATTTAGAAAATTTGTTAATAATACTAAGCCATGACAACAGCCTACAATAGTAGAAATTAAATGTAAAGTTATCCTGTGTCACTTAATTTTCATGTGGAAAATACTACTTAAATGACACCTTTCATTAAAGGAGAAAGAAATGTACCCCAACTGATATAAGGAGCCCTTAGCATTCTGGAATGCCAGGAGCTCTTGGCTTTCTACTAAACATCAGTGATGGCTGAAAGGTAAAGAGCTTTGTCTTTTTTTTTCTTTTTTCTTTTTTAGGGCTTCACTGGAGGCATATGGAACCCAAGCTAGGGGTTGAATCAGAACTGTAGCTGCTGACCTATACCACAGCCACAGCCACAGCCACAGCAACACGGATCATGATTCAAGCTGCATCTGCAACCTACACCACAGCTCATGAAACACCAGATCCTTAACCCAATGAGGGAGGCCAGGGATTGAAACCACATCCTCATGGATATTAGTTGGGTTCATTACCCCTGAGCCACAATAGGAAATCCAGGTAAATAGTTTTGAATAATATTTACCCTTCTGTGTTTTATACAAAGAATAAGGATCTAAAAGTACTGAACTTCCCAAGATCATTTCCTTACCAACTTTTTCTATGAGTTAGAAATAGAAGAGATCCAAAGCCAAGTCCTGTTTTTAGAAATAATCCTCTTCCCTTTCAGAAATAATAGAGAGTAAACGCAGCACAAGCACTGTATTCCTAGCATCTACCCTCTAATACTAAAACAGTTTACTGCATTTTGATGTTGCTATTTCCTGGGGACGCAAAGTGCTTCTGTGTGTGACCTGCACCAGGCTTCTCCACACCACATGCTTAAGGAGAGCCTCATAGGAGTGAGCTGAACTATTTCGCTTCGTCCAAACCTGTTTGCTCCAAATCGTGGGACTGCTGACATGAGTTGACAAATGAACACGTTAATGAGTTGATCCAGTTCAGTGTACCCAAAAGGCTGTCTGTGAGATCCAGGACTGGAAAGTTCATCTGCATCTCAGCCCTATGGAGCTTGTGATGTGGCTTGTCACAGAGTTTCCTTTAGCTTATGTGATTGCTCGCTCCACATGCTGCCATTTACAGTACACGGTATACACTAAAGCTATTTTTTGTCAAGGCGGGCTGGGTTTTCACAGCTCTGCACATGACATCCAGTCACTCTTCTTGGCTCTTAATGCTTAACATGGTGTAGTCTTGATTTTTGGCTGATTGCCTCCAATATGTTCAATTTTGGATGATTTTTAGTGTAGGTTTGTGAAACGATGCCCTAGAAATGTGAAAAATGTATAGGTTTCCTTAAAGGGCTTGCAGACATCAGTCTGCTTCCCTGGGCATCATTTTGAAGCCGTGATAGTTTCTCCAGCATTTGTGACGTGCCCTCAGCGGGCACTGGAGAACATTCAGAAGGCAGATAAAAGGAGACTGAATAAAAATGGGTGGCTGTCTCTGGGGCGTGGAGTTAGGAGTTGAGGTAGATAGGCGCTTACTTTTCATTATGCAGTTTATCTGTTGGCACCGTTTTTCTTCCTGGTTTGTGTCTCATTTTGACAATTAAAACATTTAAGAGAACATAATACATCTTCCCAAAGCTATTGTCATTGTTAAAATTACGTCTGTCACCCATGTCTTTATAGCACTGATTTCCATGAACACGAAATCCGTCGTGTGCTCTGTGTCTCTTCCTGAGCTTTAACCTTGCCAATCTCATTTCTCAATAGTTTTACTATTTCCACATGGGCATTGTGTTTTTAGATCCCTCCTTCTCTCCATTCCCTTGGTTTCCTTCAAATGAAGGACTTCTTTTTGATATATAAAATTTGTTATCTATGTATTATTGATACAGTTTGCAGTTATTTGACTTGCCCAGGATAACATTCTCAACTGAATGGCTTCTAGATCTTACTTGATAGAAACTTAGGTCAGTTGGTTATGAATCTGCATTATCCAGGCTATCATGTCAGTAAAATAATTGATAACTTAAGATGAAATATGAGCCAAAGATGCAGTATGAATGAGAACCCCCAACTGAGTCATAGCAAATTTGATGATTTAATTCTTTTAACGTTTAAAACTATCACATATGAAAATAGTCTGCAAGAAACCAGAGACTAGGCATGGTGGAAATTCAGTATTTAATACTGGATCTCTTTTTTCCTTCATGTTTCCATCTTTGTTTGATTTGTATTTGAATATTTGTGAGGCAATTGTGCATAGGAATTCAGTTTCTCTTTTCTTTTTCTTGAGTCAGATGATATTAACATATACAAGGATATCCATCCAAGTAATAAGAGGATGCTGATACTTGTGGCAAAAGTGACATGTTATGTACCCCAGATTGACTATTTTTAATAGGCCTAAATAAAATAAATCCTCTCATTAAAAAGATAGATGGCAAATCATATTTTAATTTGGGGGGAGTCCTATGCCTAACCCCTTGACCAGAGAAAGTGAAATGGAGGCAGAGTGGGAAGGGAAGGGGAAGAAACTCGGGGTTCAGCCTTACCTGCCATGGGGGGGGGGTCTGCTAATCTCTTTACCTGAATGATTAAATGATTAAAGGGTTGGACTGAGTGTTATTTCATGTTCTTTCTAATTCTAAATTGTACAAGAGAGTCAGAATTCCACAGCTAGGCGACTTTTAGTCTCTCAGGATGCATTGCCTAACACAGTGGCACTTAATAAGTGTGCATTTAGAAAAGTAAACAATTGACAAGGTAACAAGAGAGAATGAGCCTGGACTAAACTGTAAATAATGGATCTAGAAAATTATGAACCAAGCAGATCTGACATGATCCCACCATGCCAAACTCTATGGCACAGTGTTGTCAGCAACACATTCAAACACACACACACACACACACACACACACACACACACACACACACTTCATCAAGGTCTTTACCCTCAATGAAAATCTATAGAATATGTGCTAAAGGCAGAAGTACAAACTGACTTGGAGATTTCATTAAAATTGCTTAAAATCACAAAACTCTTTAGATCGATATATTTGTCAGTTACTCTGTAATTAAGAAGTTGGAACTGTGGTTGTTGAATGTTACATATGCAGCCATTCAATAAGCTGAGTTCCCTGAGTCTGAGAAAAACTGAGAACAAGACCAGTTTCAAAGATCCTTCTTGGATCATCTGAATAGTTAATCTAGCCCCGCCCCACCCCTTTTTCTTTATAGCTGTATCTGCAGCATATGGAATTTCCCAGGCTAGGGGTCAAATCAGAGCTGTAGCTGCTGGCCTACCCCACAACTATAGTAACACTAGATCAAGCTGCATCTGCGGCAATGCTGGATCCCTAACCCACTGAGTAAGGCCAGGGGCTGAACCCACATCCTCATGGACACTATGTTGGATTCTTAACCCCCTAAGCCAAAAGGGGAATTCCTAATCTAGACTTCTAAACTGCAGAACTATGCTTGTAATCATAGCAATAGGCATTTAGAAATGTTATTTGCATTTAACAAATATACGCCAAGCATCATAGTAAGTGTTCTACATACATTTGCAACTGAGAGGTAGACACTGTGATTTAGGTCCATTTTACAGGAGAGTAAACAGAAGCTTCACCCTTATTCATTCAACAGATCTTTCTTGAGTCACTGTTATGTTACAGGACCTGTGCTGGATGTTGAATTCACTGTGATGAATTAGATAGACTGAGAGATCTTGGTCAGGCCTGCCCTGCTCTGTCCTTCGTGGGCCAATCATGAAGCAGATACATCAGTACACAACCACCTGAACCGGTTGGTCCCTGGTCACCGCAGTGCACCTTTCTGTGCATGTAGCTGTTAGCTGACTGGTGAATAACGCAACACAGAATATAGCTATAACTGAAATGTGAAGGTTAGATTTAAGCATAAGAGGTTAGCTGCTGATCTCAACAGTGTTTTGGGATGGCATGGCAGGGAGTATAGGAGTAGAGATTAATGTCTTTGCATAGTGTGCCAGCACTGTCATCTCATTTAGCTTAACTAATACAACCACCAGAGTGTCTCATGAAGGAACTCATAGAGATTAGAGAATCACACCCATCCAACTTAATGTTATCTCCTGTCCCTTTTTTTTTTCCAAGACTGATGCAGTAAAGTGTAATTTACGTGAAATCTATGTGTATTCCTCTCAGTTCTCAAACCCAAGCTCCTGTTGAACCAACCCAGTCCATGATCTCAAAGAGCTTACACTCTGTTAGGAAAGATAGATGGTGAAAAACAGTAAACAAAATCAAAATCCTATAAAGGGCAAAACTACAGTGATCAAAAGCAGAGGATGGAAACTGACTGCAAATGGGCACAAAGAAACTGCCTGCAGTGACAGAAATGATCTATATATCCTCATTGTCGATAAGGTCATGAGACAATACATTTTTCAAAAGATATGAAGATGTACACTTAAAATTGCTGAATTATATTTTAAAGAAATTATATTTCAACAAAGCTGGCAAAAAATGCCACAAACTTTGGAATTTTACTATTGATTTAAATAAAAATATTTGAGACTTTTAATTTGTTAAAAATTTTATGTACATGTATATCTACCTATACACATACAAATATACATAATATAATTAAAAATGACAATTAAAAATATGAATATGTACATATACATGCATGTACATATTTTAAGACATTTCTAATTTGTTAAAAAATTATATATAATTGTATGTACATATGTGCATACATATGTATGTATATGTACATTTGTATATCACATATTGAAAAAGTGAAATGTAAAACTAGAATTCAGGAGGTCTTGAAAAAAGTCCTCCCTCAGAGTTAATGTAAGCAATAAATCCAAAATGTAATATTTTTGAGAATAATCAAAAGTTCCTTCCACTTTTCTTCACTGAGTACTAAAATCAGTTAGGAAAGGTTTTCTAGATTGACTTCTAAAACTGTGAATATATTACTTACTCAAATATTTACACGTAGTTAAGGAAAAAGCAAATAAACAAATGAGACCATAATTAGAAATTTTGATAAATGCTTTGAAAGTAAAATAGCAGGGTGTTAGGAAAAGGCAGGCAAAAGGAACTAGTAATATATTTTTTAAAAATAGCAAAGTATCTTCAGTATTAATGTCTACTGACTTAGTAAAAATAAGTTCTGAGAAGAAAAAAAGTTATAAAGCAAGGATTTAGAAATAATGCAACCAGTTTTCCTGTGGAAACTTCTTCAGAAGCCTTGGATGTTCTAAACTTGCTTATAGCTGATTTCCCCTAAAGATGCTGCTCAGAATTATTTTTTCTTGATAAGCTTCCTTTTTACTACATCTCTTTAACTCCAGATCGGCAACAAATGGGCCACTAAGGCTAGTACTGAGAAGCATGCGTATTTTTCACTATTATCTTGTTTCTTTTTATAAAAGCAATCATGTAAGATATTAAACTATTTTAAAAGAGTTTCCATCTTTAACATAATGTGCTAATAACTATCACACACTTGCCTGAAAAGATGCTAAGAATATGAAGACTCTGGCTTCATTAGCCAGTGACTATTACCGAGCAGACGACAAGCTCAATATTTCATTAAAGGGTTACATACTGTGAAACAGAACAAGGTAATACTGTGTGATTTTATATAGAAAAACATTATAGGGTAAAAACATTGACGTGTTCAGTTAAAAATAATCCTTCAAAAGGCCAAAGTTAACAGTTAAAACCATTTTTTATCTAGAAATTGGCAAAAGATTTATCTAAAATGTTTATATTTTTGTCACTCCATAAATCAAAATTAGTTTTCCATTAAAAAAATTGGATCAGATATGATGATCTTCTTGCCAATTTTTAGCTAAATGCAAATGGAAACATCTGAGATTTTAAACTGAAAACTGAAGTTTATAGATATGTAGTAAAACTACTGCCTGTGAGCGTTACATTGTGAGATCTGAGTAGCATATGAGGTTATGAGTTAACAATAATTTCAGATACATTAATTTCCTTCTACTAAACTTAAAAATACAAAATCAAGGCCTAGCTTTGTTATTAATGTGTCTGCCTTGTTATTTCTACCCTTTAATGTTGACAGAATGATAAAGGAACTTCTACTTATTCTTCAAGTCTCACTTAGAACTTTTTCCAGATCCACAAAACAAGACCAGGTGCTGTTTTTCTGCCCTTCATAGCATCATGTGTCTTCCCTTTGTACTTAAACTTTTACCTGCTGTTGTGTTACTATACAATGAACCTGTCTATACAAGAGAGATCAGGAGTGGTTTTCACTCATCATTTCATCCCTAGGACCTAATATAACATCCAATGCCTATACTTATTAAGTGAATGAAATCTGATTACCATAGTGTAATTTCTATGACTTTTTAAAAATATGACCATTGATTTATTAACAACTCTATCAACATCAGGTTTTCCTTTCTGTATTTTCCAAGTGTTATCTGCCTGAAATCTCCATACCAGTAAACTGCATCTTGTGCCTCAGAATAATGGTTTTGTTTCTCCTGCATGCTCTGCTTTCCACACTCTTTTCCTAGCCTGTGAACGTGACCATGGACAGAAAGTGCTGAGGTATTAGCCCTTCTGCCCCTATTACAGTACACAGCATTATTTCCACCATGACTACACTATCAGAAACTTCTCTCCTACCTCTAGTGAAGCTGTCAAAATTTCTGGAAGAGAAAACACAGCCTTTCCTCCCCAAAACAATATTGAGATACTGGAATCCTAATAAAATGGCAGGAGACTATTATATAAAAACGTTTTTGTCTCTAAAGAGAGACTATACTTTTTAAATGAAGTAGCTTCAGATCACTCTGATCAAGATTTACTAAGGTCTATGCAAGCTACAAATGACTCTCAGGATATAGATGGTCTTTGAGCTTTAATGAATTGGTAGAAAAGGATGTCTACTGACATCCTTTCCATTAAAATCATTTAGTCAGTAGATGCAGTGTGTATTTACATGACAGGGCATAACCAGACAGGGCATGTATAAACTCCATCACCAGGTCCTAATATTTTGATGGTCAAAGCAAATTTGATGAGGTGGAAAGTCAATGAACATAGAAGAGATTATTGGCAACAGTGTAACAACAATGAGATTCTGCTCTTTCCCCCAGGACAGAAACAGAACGCTAACATGGAAACCAAAATATAGCTTTACCTCGGGCCATAAAGACAAAGACAGCAATCGAAAAGATTCATTCTTGATGATCGATTTCTTTTACCCACTGCAGGTTCACTGTGGTAAGAGAGATGATTTTTTACCAAAAGACAAACTTTGACAAATGAGCTCATTTCCATCCGGTTGACAAGTCTTAAGTCATGAGATAGGCTGAAACATGCATCCCAAAGCTCCATTATAGAATCATTAAGCTGATTTCTTCATGAAAATATATATTTTTTTCTTTTTAAATTTTAAAGGAGAAGACAGGTGGTTAAAGACTAATACATTTTAAAAGCCAGCTCCCCCCTTGTCACATAACTCTTTGAATGATTAGGGGTACTGACTGCCAAATGTGTTTTAAAACTCATTTGAAATGAAGAAAAGACTCAGAAATAAACAAAAAGGGGAGGGAGGAAGGGGACATTTTAATTTTACATTTTTTCTTGCTTTATTTTTAAGAAGAGAAGTAAAATTGTTCTTTTATTAAAAAATGGCAAAAGTTGTACTGAAGTAGGTCGACCACTCATGTTTTAATTCTCAAGTCTGAAGGAATTTTTAACTGTCGCTACTGACCCACAGATTTGAAGTTAAGAGAATCAATGGTGTGATTTTAACATTTATAATACTGTAAAACTGTTTTCTTACAGGTTAAGATGTCTACCTAATTGTCTGCAAGATCAATAGCTCTGTAATTAAAGTATGTAAATAAAGGATGATAGCATTGAAGTATAAGGAAATAATGCTTTTATATGTTTCAGTATATAAATTACACGCATCAATATGTGTCTGTATTGAAATGCAGAATATAAACTTGTCAGTGTAAAGATGTATTCACATATAGACAGAAAGATAGGTAGATATGTAGACAGATAATAGATTATAGATGTATGATGACATACATAGTTTAAAAGCCATGTGTGTCTCTTCCAGTATTTTCACTATTCGATTGCTGTCCCTCCAGCCCAGAAGACAAGGAAATACTTTTCAAGGCAAGTTATAGAACCTTTGAAAATGGATGAAATCCTGAGTTTTCCAACAAGGTGGAAGAAATGTTGATCTTATGTAAAGGGTATTTTAGAATATACTTGAGTATTTACTGTTGCTGTAAACAAAGGATGACACATGCTCAAGGGTTGGGGTCAAGAATGTTATCAGTGCCCCTGTGCATAGGACCAAAACCTGCCACGGTTCATTTGAACTCTGGCACTCCTTACAAATAAAGGACATGCTTTGCAATTACCAATCTGCCTGGGCATGTACATAAAGAGAGCTGACAAATGATAAAGGAAATTGGAAAGGTTGAGAGGATGAAGTCAATAATAGATTTATCTCCAGACATTTAGCACTGAAAGTGCATCTGTTATACAATATGTAGACATATTTTACAGCAAATTTGGAGATACTGTGAGCCCACTGGGAAGGGACAATATCTAATTTTATATTCTATATAATTCTGAGCATAACTTTGGTGCCTCATCAGTAAGAAGAGGAGGTACCCCTGTACTTACAAAGGAGAAATGCATGAAAAGGATATGGAAACATAACCTGGATGCTTGTATGCAGTAGCAGTGTGGAAGATCAGAGCAAAAAAGAGCAAAGCCAAAAGCAAAAGAAGGGAACTATATTTTGTGTGCATCATGGGAAGATTGTATTCTGAAAGTTTTTTTGATCGTTGTTAAAGTTTCTATTTTTTCCCAAATTCAAAAAAACTTAATGCAAGTTTTTATTCTGAAAGAGTACTAAGTTCAGTTATAAATTGAAAACAATTTTTTAACTAGCTTTCATCAGACTGCATTTAGGAAACAATTTCATGCTGGCTTAAACATTATTTCCCCCCAAAGAATTCATCTATTCTTTCGAAAAATTTATTTTACTTCATGAATTCTGTAAATACTGTTAATCACAGATATTGTAAAATATAAAGTAGTTTTATATTTACAGTATTTATAATAATATTGCCTCATTTATAATATGCATGGAAAATAAACAAATTATACCTATTTATGTAAATATGATATGTATGTATAGTTGACAAATTTCTATTTTACTATCGATGTTTTACTCTTCTTCTCTCTGTTTTGTTTCTTCTAACACACATGTATGGAAAAACATACATCTTAAGGCTTTATTTAATTTTGTGTAAATTTAACTTTATCTGGTGCAGTTAAAAACAATGTGAAAAGATTAAAAAGGAAACAATATTTTAAAATAGTCTTTCATCATAGCTTAATGCCCAAAGAAAGAAAAAAATATGCTTTAGCCCTGTTGTTACCTTTCTATAGTACGTAATGCTAAATCCATCAGTCATTTCAGCTCCAAAACGTTTACCCAAATGAGTTACTTATGGCCTTTTAACTGAAACAGGCAGTTGGCTGCCCTGCCATCTCCACACACACTCAATTTTGTAGCCACTATGTGGATTTCTAAAGTCTCTGTTTTAGTTGTCAATTAAAATGAATTATTTCCCTTAGTTGTTGTAGAAGGCTATTTCTGACCAATATGAAGAGGACTCGGTGCACAGACCCTTGCTGTAGGAGGGATTTCTGTGGTTACCGAGAAGCCAATTGCTTAGCATTAAGTGGTGTAATAGCATTCTTTCCCCAAACCATAGGACTCTGTTCTGTCTTGAGAGTTCATAGGTATACATTTTAAAGGCATTTCACATCAGAATAATCTGTCTTAGATGGTGAGTTATCCAAGATGGAGTGTGAATAGGCATAGTTTATTACAGTCTCTTCACTTACTTTACTGCCTATAGCTCACATTGTACTAAGTTTCTGGCCAGAAAAATGACAAACTTCTCACAATTTGATGTATATATTTAAAAAGATTTACTGAATTTTTAATTATTTTTAGTGCTTTCTTACAATTATATCAATTCATTTATTTCCCCCTACTTCCCTCTTCTCAAAAATCAAATATATAGACACTGTCCTTTGCATAAATAACAAAGAAATAATTTTAACATCTAAGATTTAGTCGTAAAAAATTTAAAGTCTTCTGATTTTAATATTTAAAATGGGTATCATGATCTTGTAAATTATGGTTAAAATAAATAGTTTCTCTTAAGAGAATTTTTTAAAAAGGAGAACCAGAACCTGGTATTTTCTCATCAGAGCTTAAGCTAACATCCTGGAAAGAATACAGAAAACAGAAAGACTTGTTGATTCTTTTTTCTGTAGCAACCCCTTTGGAATTTTTATGCTGATAAAGTCCAGTTACATTCTTGGACAGTTGTCTGAAAGAGGAGATGTACAACACTGTCTTCAAGGAAGAATTTTTCTGATTGACTTAAGGCCATTATGTCTTACATTAAGAAGGGATTCAAGACAACAGTTCTACCATAGCTTAACTGTATTTTATTTTAGTTTCAATAGTTATGTGGATCTAAGCAACCTTAACTCACAATGCAAACTCTTAACTACACTCTTGATTATTTTCTTCCAATCAAGAAAAAAAGTAGTTCTTAAAAATCTCTGTAGGTCAATATCTGAAAATATAAATATTTACATGTGGAAAATGTAATACACAGTCAGATATACTCTTAAGAAAATACAATAACTCATGGAAACTTCCTCTAAGGCTTTTAAAACAGGTAGACCTCTAACCCCAATTTTTAAGAAATGTACACGATTTAAGGGACTAAACATCAGAAACAGCAGTGAACTAAGGAAGATATAACATTCAAATGTGTCCTGGATACCAGCTATATTTTGCAGCTGTATACTATTATTTTTAAATAAAATATGAGGAAAAAGAGCCAAATACTACTTTCTAAAAGAAATAAAGAGAGAACAGAATGCAAGTTCAATAAGCTGAGATTTTAGTGTGTTTGACATAAAATTAAAATGCACAACTGTGATTTGGAGAATAGTTAGGCAAGATTATTATATGCTCCTGTATATTCAGAAAACTGTGTCCAGATCTATTTTATGTTATAGGTCCCTGAGGTCCTGTGTGTGCCTTCTTATGTGAACATGAAGAATTCTAAACTAGGCACTGTGGATGCAACAAGAGAGAATGCATTTGGAATTATCTTCTAAACAAAACTTCAGTAAGAAAAAGAAGCCATGTGAATTTTTATTATGAAATTTTGCAAGTAGATAAGGAAGAATGAGCCAAAATAGTCACTTCCAGCCTTTCTCATTGATCAATTTACGGTTTCAAATAAAAATATTCCTTAAGACTTTCAAAATAAGTAAAATATGTATATAAGTATATATTTTTCGGCATGTTTCCAATATTAGCAATTACAAAATTGTTTTAAACATTGCTTCTTCTAGGAATGGATTCTGATCCTTTCATGATGAAATATGGATTTACAGGAATTTTCTCTGACCTTCACAAAATGCTGTGGCAGATTATATTGTAATGTTTTATTCTATATACAATATGAAGGTCACTTACATTCTGTAATGAGTGAAGTCTCTCATTTACTAGTGTTTTCCATATCACGTTTACAACCTGACATTCTTTATCTTTGTAGTGTGGAAGTTGTTTGGTGGACCAATTTATTGTCTAGGGCTAAATTAAAGCAATTCTAAGAACAAACTGCAGTTAAGGAAAATGAAGATTAAGAGAATGATTTAATTTTAACATTAAAAAAATCAGGTGTTTGGTTTCCTTTCTCTTTAATATATATTTGACTGTGTGAACATTTCATAATTATTTTCCAACTTGATTATCAAGAAAGCTTATGCCCTTACTATTTTAGAATATTCTAAAATATTCTATAGTAACTTTTTCTATGTTCACGCTCTTCCTATCTTCTAATAAATCCCTACCAACACTTCTTTCCATTTAGTGTGTTTTCTTCATGCTTTTTAGCTGCTATTTTTGATCCTTTTTCCCTTCGTTTAGAAGCTCTCTTTGATTCTTCAGAGTCTAGATGAATCAAAGAGGACCTCCATGGATGCATGGTCCACTCAAGCCCAGACAAACTAAGTTATATGGCTGAGTTTCTCAGTAGATAACATTCTGTTCTTTTATGTACTACATTGTGTCACTTGCCCCCCCCCAAAAAAAAATCAAAATAGGGTTTTTTTTGAAAAGGGTAACAAAATTATACACGGTAAAATTAAATTTCATAAGGGAAGTCTATTATTGATGGTGTGGTAAGTCATTACAGTGTGGATCCTTCACATGTTCAGTGAGAAGAGAATGAAATAGAAATCTGTTTTACTGGAGTTCCCACTGTGGCACAAGGGGATCAGTGGTGCCTTGGGAACACTGGGACACAGGTTTTATCCCTGGCCCAGCACAGCAGGTTAAGGATCTGGCATTGCCATACTTGTGGCTTAAGTTGCAACTGATGCTAGCATCTGATCCCTGGCCCGGGAACTCCATAAGCTGTGGAACAGCCAAAAAAGAAATCTGTATTATTGCTATCACCAAATATCTTTTCCAAATAGAGCACCTTCCTTGTGGGTGGGATGTAGGAAATCAGGTATACTTTAGGACACACGGGGAAAGTATAAGTTGAAAAATTCTTTAAGGCTTTTGATTTTTAGTGCCAAATATGTTTCAAAATTGATCAGAAATCAGAAATGATTTTTTTCCCTTTGGTCATTCTTTTCCTAATCAGAGACCAAGGCTGGCAAAAGCATGAGGTCAGCCTCTGAGGAGTCATCAACATGAGTAAATCATTCATATGCACGACCATGATATTTGTGGGATCAAGGGTATTTAACCATATACATCACACAATGTAGAATTTTCACACCCAAAAGAGACGGCTTGGGCAATTTGAAGAGCTACCATAGGAAAAAATTCTGGCCTTGGGTGTCTAAGGCGGTTGCCACCAGAGGGCGATTGTTGTAGCAAAGCTTCATTCTATGCAATTGCTTTTTTTTTTTTTTTTAATCTTAGTTGTCCAGTTAACAAACATGTAACATACAATGGAAACTTAAACATTGTGCAGGATAACTCAGCAAGTTTGTTTTCAATATCAAAAATGAAGTTAATATTATTGATAGTGGCTAAAGAAGAGAAGAAGGAAAATGAAATTTCTTTCTTATTTTTTTTTTTCTTTTTAGAGCTGCACCTGTGGCATATGGAAGTTCCCAGGTTAGGGGTCGAATTGGAGCTGCAGCTGCTGGCCACAGCTTCACCAGATCCCAGCTGCGTCTATGACCTATGCCGCAGCTCGCCCACTGAGCTAGTATACTAGTCGGGTTTGTTACGTCTGAGCCACAATGGGAACCTCAAAGTGAAATTTCTTGATGGTAGATTTGCTAGCAGATTTTTATATAACAAATTGAAAGAAGAAAGTAGGGTCTTATTAGATAATTGAAGCTCCACTGTACTTCCCCTCAAAGAGCTATTTATTTACTCTATTTTACTCCTGTGTTTTCCTTAGGAGTGACAGAGCAAGTTGATGCCTATTGCCAAGGGGTTTTGAAGCCATTAATTTTTAAAGGATTTTTTTCTTCTCCTTGCCAAGAGGCATCTTAGTGAGCTATTTTGGATTTGGTCCTAAATATCCTTTATAGTTTAGTATACATTTTTATCTTAGTCTGAACATCAGCCTATATAAGTATAGAGTGATGCATTTAATGGCATGAAATGTAACATAATGCAAGCTTTAATACCTGGAATACAGTAAGCCAGTAGCTCCGAGTTATATTACCCGTCATAAACTTCTTTAACCTGTGGCTCATTTTCAAAATAATAAACGTAACTATTCCATAAAAATATCTCAACACAGAAGAGCCAGAAAAGTGAAGGACATGAACAGATGGTACATCAATCTTCTGCATTTATACAATTTGTTTTTTAATGCAAATAGTGTGGGTTGCCTGCTCATGCCTTGGATATTTGTTCCAAAGATGAGCACATTTTCTTATCTTTCTGGATCAATGTGACATTTGCAGTTATCATAAAGTGGGAGCCCATTTAATGATGTTAATGCTTCCTTAATGTAAAAATAAAATCACCTTCTTTATAAAAGCAAACAGATTAATAGTCCCAAAGAGACCATTGAAATCTGTGACATTTGCAGTTACTGGTAACTAGATGGCTTGATTATACACAGGTTAAAAAAAAATCTTAAAACCATTGTTTATGATCATTAATCAGGACATTAAATGTGAATTCGAGATTCCCTTATGAGCAAGAGGGTAAATAAGAATCTATTTGAATAAAGAAACCAGCAAGTTAAAGACTTTTTCAAAAGAGTTACCGCAGTTAAATGTTAAATAAGCATCTCTAAATTTTAAGAGAGCTTGCAAATTTTTACTCTTTGAGGATCCTTAAAAATAAATTATGGTATTTCTGCAATGTAATGCTTTTCTAAAACAAAAAGCACTTAAAAATAGTAAAACAGCTTAGGTAGTAGTAGTAAAGCAGTGTAGGTGTGGCATTGATTTTTTTTTATCTTAATTCACAGAATGATTCTAATGTTTACCTCCTCCCCACCTCCATATATTTCAACTTTCATGAAGAAAAGCCATTTATGGGAGAGAAGAATGATGTTTCTAAGTCTTATTCAGTTCCATCAGCAGAGCACACTTGGCTACTTCATGGGGAGCCTGCTTTGGGAATTCATTTCTTTTTTGTGTGTATTGTTGTGTCTGTTTTCGATGTTTCATACACATGCCCAGAGGCCGTCTGGCAGCATATACACTTTTTAAAGCCAATTTGAAAAAAGCAAATCATTTTCCTTCCTGCTAAGACAGCTGGCTGTTGCATACAGCGTTTTCCACTAGGAATGAGTTATGGTCACTAACTAATTCCAGAAGGTCCAAAGAGTTGGCATTTGATGAGAGCAAATTTTGATCACTATCAAATTGGCATGAACTCCAGTAATGGGCCAACATATGAAATGGAACACACGGGAGTGTCCTATAAGTAACCTAAGCCACTCTGTGTAACTCCCCCCAAATGGGGAGAAAACAACCACGACAATACCACCTCAGGGACATTCTGTAAAACAAGTGGAGGTAAGTCTTAGGTGTGTGCAATTTGTATAGATCTCATTTCAATGGGATCATAATCAACTCCCTTCACTGGTGGGCAGGGCTGTACTGACAGAGGCCATCTATATATTTGCCATAGATCACACACCCATTTTAATCTAGAGCTGATGGAGTGAGACAAACTTAAATCTGAGAAACAGGACATTTATTGAAGCAATGAAATATTTTTTTCAGACTCAGATCTATGTGTCCAAGACTAAAATGAAGTCATGGTGATTTGAAATAATTGAATCATATTTTGAAAAAAAAATGTACTAGATGAGATTTTAGTCTCCGAGTAAGGCTGTTCATCCATTCACTCATCCAATGACCTATTTACCAACACATATTTACTTCACACATATTTGCAAGCCAGGTACACATAAGGGCAGGCATTAAGGATGCAGTACTAAATGACATGGACACAGTCTCTATCTCCCCAATGCCTGTAGTCCATTGGCTGGAAATGTCAGGCCAGTAATGAGAATAAATGATAATAAAGATAGTGATAGAGGATATATAGGGTGTTTATGGAGGCATGAAGTACGGCGATGTAATCTATAGCCTAAGGGACAAAAGGAAAGAAAAGAGTATTCCAGAAGAGGGAGTGGTAAGTGTAAAGGCTTGGTGATGGGGCAGCAGGTAGTATATTAGTGGAACTGAATATAGTGCAGGAAGGCTCATGTGGGTATAATGGGAAAGAGAGGGTTGTAAGCAATGAAGATGGAGGGACAAGTAGGGGCCAAATAGTAGAAGGTCTTGAGAAGAGAGGCCGCTGAATGGTTTTACCACCTGACAAAGCAGAAGGGATGGAAAACTAATGACCTAGATTGGCTAAAGGATCTGGGAAAGACCGTATAAGGCTTGACATGTCTACAGCAGAAGTTTAGTTGGTACATCTTTACTTTCTGTAGCTAAAGAATGTTTCAGAACTTTACACATTCCTGCAGACCTGGTTCAAGTCATATTCATTCATCATGGCTTACCCATAAGTCCTTTATCAATTCCAACCCGGTGACTAGTAAATAGTAGCGGCTCAATAAAATGTTGTAAAATTGAATCCAGAAGATGTATTTGTACCTCTGACTGAAGTATCAAATTACCACAAACTTAGTGGCTCAAAAGAACAGAAATTTCTTCTCTTACAGTTGTGGAGTTTGTAAGGCTTAACTCAGTCCAAAATCAAAGTGTTGGTAGCCTATACTCCCTCCAGAAGCTCTAGAGGAGAATCCACTCCTTGTTTCTTCTAGCTTCTGGTACCTGCTGGCATTTCTTGGCTTGTGTCACATCACTCTATTCTCTGTCTGTTTCTTCACATTGCAATCTCCTCTGGGTATCTGTCTAATCTCTCTCTTTGCCACTCTGTTATAAGGACATGTGCAGCATTTAGGGTATATCCTGATTATCCAGGATAAACTTCCCATCTCAAGATTCTTTTTTTTTCTGAATTATTACATTGCCACTTCATTTTAGACATGGTAATTCACAATTTTCCCCTACAGTTTTCGCTCATGTTGATATGATTAGATCCCTTCAATTTTATTTCAACATGTAATCGATATAAGTAAAACTTCACAATTTACTTTAAAAACCCAAATGATTGAGATATTTTATTTTTAAATTTTATTGGGGTATGGTTATTTTTTTTCTTTTTATAGCTGCATCTGTGGCATATGAAAATTCCCAGGCTAGGGGTTGATTCAGAGCTGCAGATGCTGGCCACAGGCACTCAGGATCTGAGCCACATATGCAACCTACACCACAGCTCATGGCAACAAAGGATACTTAACCCACTGAGCAAGGCCAGGGATTGAACCCACATCTTCATGGATACTAGTTAGGTTCTTAACCCACTGAACCACAGTGGGAACTCTAGTACAGTTAATTTAAAATGTTGTATTAGCTTCAGGTTTAGAACAAAGTAAATCAGTTATACACATACATATATCCATTCTTTTTTTCCCATACAAGTTATTACAGAACATTGATTGGACTTCCCTGGGCTACACAGTAGGTCCTTGTTAGTTATCTGTTTTATATGTAGTAGTGTGTATGTGTAAATCCCATCCTCCCAATTTATCCCTCCTCTCACAGTTTCCCCTTTGATAACCCTAAGTGTGACAGAAACAAACTCACAGATTTTGAGATCCTTAACTTAATCACATCTGAAAAGACTTTGCCATATATAGTAACATTTGAAGTTTCCAGGGATTAGGATCTGATATCTTGAGGGGGGAGGTATTTTTTAGTCTACTACCATAATTATTCACAGTTTTTATATTTAGGATGTCAATGTTGGGGAAAAAAGGTAGATAGTCTTATATGCAACCATTCTAGGATTTCAATCTTAAATGCCAATGTGGAAAGACCCATTTATCCTTGGTCTGGATATGACTGTAGAACTCTGGAAATTCTGTTCTCTAAGGGCCATGCAGGCATCAGAATGGTCTCTAGAAACAAATTATCACAAAGATGCTTTTAGTAATTTAGGGCTTACTTATAGTGGTTAGGTGGATTACAAGAAATATGAGGGCAAAGCCAAAGTCATTTTGTGGTTTCCATAGGGATTAAATCCAAAGGAGCTTCTCTGTGATCTCCAGTCCTTTCACAGTTCCACTGAGATGGGTTTAAGCTTCCAAAGTAGGGTCTTCATTTCATTTAAACCATAAATCCAGTTCTGGGAGGTTTTTTTTTCATTTATTTATTTTTTAATTAAAAACAAACAACTAAAAAACTATCCAGGAGTTCCCGTTGTGGCTCAGCTGTAACGAACCCGACTAGTATCCATGATGATACCAGTCGGTAATGAACCCAACTAATATCCAGGAGGATGCAGGTTCAACCAGTATCCACAAGAATGCAGGCCTCACCTGGTGTGTTAAGGATCCAGTGTTGCTGTGAGCTGTTGGTGTAGGTCACAGATACAGCTTGGATCCCACATTGCAGTGGCATTGGCTCAGGGCAGCAGCTGCTGCTTCAATTTGACCCCTAGCCCAGGGAACTTCCATATACCCCGAGTGCAGCCCTTAAAAGAAAAGAAAAGAAAAGAAAAGAGAAGAAAAAAAAATCTCCAAGATTAATTCCATCTATATGCCAAGTGATGTCGTAGGTTCCAGTTCACAATTACTAGATCTCTGGGGAATAGTTCCACTCTAGAAATAAAGTAAACTAAAAATAAGTTATAGGTATTCTATGGTATAACATTATATCATCTGAATTACATCAGTAACCTTGGGGTCAGTCCCAGTCCAGAACATGATAGAAGGGAAATTTAGAAGTATTACATGTGCCATAATACTCAATTCTCATCACTACTCTGTGAAATAATATTGTCTCCATTTAACAAATAATAAATCATGGCTTAAAAATTTCACTATATTTATGAAGTCATACAGCTAATTTGGAGTAGATCTGTGATTAGAATTCAAATCAGCCTGACCCCAATGCTTATGATTATTTCATTATACCAATCTTAAGCCTCCGAAGCAGGGCCTGGAGGCTAGATGTCTTTGGATCCAGTTTTGGATTTTGCCATTATGCTACACACGACACAACCAGTCCACAAAGGAGCCCTTTTCAGAATAAATAGGAGGAGAACATGTCATTTTACCACTGTATTTAAGGAGGTCATTGCCTTAAGATGGATTATAGTTCAAAAAAATCTGTTCGAGTAACATGCAGCTAAACTTGTGGGTCACAGGGCCGTAAACATCAAGAAAATGATCTTCATGGAATTTTGCTCTCTTTTTGAGGCTGCTCTCAGGAAGAATGGCCATGACCTTACCCAAAATATCCTTGGAGGCACCGATAAAACAGCTATATTTCTGATTTGTCTTGTTTCAGATGGGAGATGAGAAATTTGAACTATTTTTGTTTCTTCTTCGTGTAATCAATATGACTCGCTAATATTAGCAGAGCTCTGAGAACATATTTTTCTGATTTATAGGGCTTTTACATGAGTCAGAAGCACAACTACAAATAGTAAAATTTTCTTAGTAAGTCATGGTAGAGTAAGCGTTCTGGGTATGCCAAGGACATGGCTACTGCCTTCTCTTCAATAATCTTTGGCACCCAAAGATGTCACACGGTTTCTTCCTACAGCGAAGGACAGATTCATGCTGTTACTTTCTTTTTTTTTTTGAGAAATCTTGGTTGAAAGCACCAACAGTGATACAACTTGGTTCATTTTGTCATTTTTTTACTCCCTTGAATTACTACATAAATATTAATAGCTAAACACATTGCAAACAGGTGGAGCTCATTCTGTCTCTGGAGCGCTGCCACCGTTATGTGATATCTCAGATGGGTGACGAGATTTTCCATGTGGGGAGGGCGGTCTGTCATTCCATGCCAACCCCATTGGACACACCCTTGGCTTGGAGTTCTTTATTTCCTGTGATATCTCTATGACAGCCTTCTTGGTCTTTTAACAGTTCATTCAGTAGAGTGGGAAGGAGTAACACACTCCATTTAAAATCCACATTCACTCCACTGTATATCTGGGCCCTTTTTCTCAGAGAGTGGCTGTTACCGATAAGAACATGGAAGAGAGCCCCCAATATTTAAAGGTACACATCAGCTATGCATGAAATATTTTTACCACACATCCAAATTTGTGTACGCTTGATGAACCCTTCAAATGAAGGGAGCCATAGATTTATTATTGTAGATAATATGATAAAGTCCCCCTTTTACGCCCTGATTTGCAAATACAAAGCTTAAACTGTATGTTCTTGTGAAGTAAAACTGTATTATCTTACAGTCATCAATACATAAGCGGCATGATTGTTTTCGAAGGCCTTAGGTATGTAGGCATATTTTCTACCTTTCCATGCTGAATTGTTTTGTCTATGTATATCTGCCTTCAATGTGCACACATATTTCAAAAGAAAATTCAGAAATCAGGCTGGACATAATGACTAGAATATTCTTCCAGTGTCAGTAAAATAATCACCTAAATAGATGTGTTTTCACAGGAAGCAAGCACATTTAGAATTGTCTTGGAATATGTTGAATATATGTGACTGTGTGTGATTCATTAAACAAGAAAATGTATGAGGCTTAGTGTACTTGAATTCCTCAAATGGTTTACAACAGATTTACTATACATTTTATTATAAAATTTTTAAAAACTGATTTATAAACCCAAATGACATCTTCAAAACCTTATAAATAGAGAAGTTTCTGATTTACCCCCCCCAGTTAGATAAAATTTAAATTCTATAATTTCATGGAGGAGGTTTGATTTGGTCCAAATCATGAAGCAGACATATATTTTTCTTTCTTTCTCTTCCTTCCTTCCTTTCTTTCTTTCTTTCTTTCTTTCTTTCTTTCTTTCTTTCTTTCTTTCTTTCCTTCCTTCCTTCCTTCCTTCCTTCTTTTTCTTCCTTCCTTCCTTCCCTTTCCTTTCCTTTCATTTCCTTTCCTTTTTTATTTTGCTTTTTAGAAGCTCACATGTGGCATATGGAAGTTCCCAGGCTAAGGGTCAAATTGGAAATGCAGCTGCAGGCTTATGCCACAGTCACAGCAATGCAGAATCCAAGCTGTGCCTGTGACCCACACTACAGCTCATGGCAATGCTGGATATTTAACCCACTGAGCGAGGCCAGGGATCAAACCCACATCCTTGAGGATACTGGTCAGGTATGTTACTGCTGAGTCACAATGGGAACTCCCATAGAATTGTATTTATATTGTTATGTCATTGGTTAGTTATCATATATTAATTTAAAGCCAAATATTAATGTAAAATCATGTTTTTTTTTCAATGAAGCAGTAGCATTAATACTTTTAATAGCCTTTTAAAAAATGGCAGTAAAAAAGATTAGTTTTCTGTTACACTTGAAACAGTTTAGTCAGTCTTAATGATCTCTTTCATTCTCTACTTTTAGCTTAGATTCAGCACCTTCCTTCATTATTCCCTATCTAATGCTCATTGTCTTAGAACAGGCACCCTGTTCAAGGTGGTTTATTTACATATGTAATTCACTTTACATGGGGACAGAGGCCATAATGTCCACTGGTTTGTATAGGAACCTGTGACACTCTACTATAGGAACCTATATACTTGAATAACTCAAGCCACAAAGTATGCAGAGAGATATAAAAGAAGTAATAGGAGGAGGGCGGATATAACTTCCATTTTCATCAGTTTTCATGCATACAGGCAGTTTTGATACAGGGAAGATGAGAAGCACCAACACAATTTATGGCTCACAACATTAAGCACAGCCTTTTTGCTCAGATTATCAGACAGAGAAGGGACTGTATCCCCAGTTCCTACCCACCCATGTGCCCTCCCCCATCCTTTACTGGAATCTCTTAAAAATTGAGTCCTATATTTAAATTCAAAGACTTGGGTTGAAATGATTCTATGTGAACTTGACATCTGAGGGATAACAGAGTTCAGAGAGGTACCATTTTATGTAATGTTTTTCCTGACTGGGGGAAAAAATAAGAGCAGTGGAGAAGAATAGGGTAGCTTCCTACTATGGTAATTTGAAATTCCACTGCAAGTCTTTCCTATTTAGCTATTCGAATATGATATACAATATACATAACTAATAAGAATAAACTGTTTAGCCAACTTGAAGCAAAAATTAATTGTTTTTTGAAGCAAAGCTTTTAGACTAGTTTTTCAGTTGCTACTTTCTTATTTTCATATGAGTTTACATAGGATATTGGAATGGTGTCCTATTTTTGACTCTTCAGTTTAGTACAAATCATAAAAAAGACATATCAATTGCAAAAGATTTTTCTGGATGCTGAATGAATAAAAATACCTGCATATAGGATATATGTGTATAAATGTAGAAAGTGATATTTTAGATAAAATATTCTTTTGAGAGTTTTTGAATTTCATTTTTAAGGACTCTACTTCTAATCAATAGCATTAACAAAACATTGAGGATTATTTCTACCATTAACTATTAAGAGGCCATAAATCAAGTGTAGTTGTTGACATCCTGTTAGGTGCCATGATTTCATGTTTCCGGTAATGTTTTATATATTAACAACAGTGATGAAAGAAGACAGGGAGAAGCCCTTAAAGAGGAAAAGTTTAGAAAGGCATGCTATAATTTATTAAGATATGGTTGCTCTTGGTTTTCTCCCTGTCCTCTCTACCACCACAAAAAAAAAAATTAAAAAAAATAAAAAAAGAGAGAGAGAGAAAAAAAAGAAAAGACTGGTTATCTAGAAAACATCTAGGAAATATTCTCATTTCTGCCATACATATTTGTAGCATATCTTCTATGCTATTGAAAGACCTACTTGAAGATAATAAAGTTCAACACAAAAGAGATGTTAAGCCTTCTATGAGAGGGGTTTTGTAAAGAGATTTCATTTGCAGAATTTATACAACACTGGCTAAATACACATCACTGAATTTTATCAGCATTAATAAAGTATCAGAGTTCTGCAAATATTTTGTCAGATATTCAGGTGTATTTTAATTTCCCTTATTATCATGATTTTGGTTAAACCTGTCTCCTTCTAAACACCAGTTGCACAAACTTACAGAAATATAACTTCTTTTTAATACATGTCCAGTAACATCATGGAAACCCCTCCTGGAAGCAGTAGGTCTGATATAGTACTGGACCACTAATCAGAGAGCTTGAGTTTCAGCTCCAATTCTACTTCTGGTTAGTTGGTAACTATCAATGTCATCTTTGGGGCCTCAGTTTCCTTATATGTTTTATGAAGAAGAAACTAGATGTAGTATCTTCCTTGGATTCAAATTCCAGGTCTGTCACTTGCCACCATGTAACCCTAAGCAAGCTAAGTATCTTGATTGATTCAGTCTCCCCGTTTGTTGGAAAAAATGTACATTTTGGGGTTATTTTCAGAAATAAATGAGGTAACATGAATAAGGAGCTAGCCTAGGACCTGACACATGGTAAGTACTATAATTATTATCCATAAAGGATCATTTAATGGCTGATATTAAGAATTAGTTTTGTTGGAGATTGGATTAAGATGGCGGAATAGAAGGACTGGAGTTCAACTTCTCTCCCCAAAAACAACAAAACTACAACCAAATGCCGAGCAGCCTTCAACCAAATGGACTGTAAGCTTTCAAAAAAGATATTCTACTCCAGAAGACAAAGAGGAGACCATATCAAGAGGTACGAGGGGCGATTACACGGTAGAAGAAATCCCATACCTCCTGGGGGGGGAAGCCCCACAGACTGGAAAGTAACTGTATCACAGAGACTCAGTTACAGGACTGAGAGTTCTGAGCCCGTCAAAACCCCATACCTGGGGATCGGGCACAGGGAGAAAGAGCCCCTGGAGCATCTGGCATTGAAGGCCAGCAGGGCTTGTGTGCAGAAGCTCCACAGGACTGGGGGAAACAGAGACCCCATTCTTGAAAGGCACACACATACTTTCACATGCACTGGGTCCCAGGGCAAAGCAGTCTCCATAAGAATATGGGTGGAACCTGATTACAATACTTGGAGGATCTCCTGGGAAAACAGGGGTGACTGTGTCTTGTGGGGAAAGGGCATTGGAGGTGAAGCTCTTGGGGACATTCATCAGCCTGCATTTCTCTGGAGGTGGCCATTTCTGGGACAACTGGTCCCTCCCATCAGCGCTGAGAAGCCCCAAGCCAAACAATAATCCAGGTGGGATCACAGCCCCACCCATCAGTAAACAGGCTGCCTAAAGAACACTCAGGCACACAGCCAGCCTCTAATCTCATCCAGAGACAAAGCCCCACCCATCAGAGGGATAAGAATCAACCCCACCTACCAGTGGGTAGGCATCAGTCCTTCCCATTGGGAAGCCTACAGCAAGGCCCCTCCATACCAACTTTAGCCACATGGGAGACAAACGCCAGAACTAAGAGAGGCTACAACTCTATTGTCTACAAAAAGGTCACCACACCAAAAACCTATAAAAATGAAAAGACAGAAAACTATAACTCAGATAAGGCAGAAAGAGAAAAGCCCAGAAAAAGAGCTCAATGATGAGGAGATTACCAGCCTCCCAGAAAGAGACTTTAGACTGTTGATGCTGAAGATGATACAAGGCATTGGAAATAAACTGGAGGCAAAGATTGATAATTTACAGGAAACACTGAGCAAAGAAATGCAAGCTGTAAAAATTAAACAAGAAGAGATGCAAAATACAGTAACTGAAATAAAAAATTCATTAGAAGCAGCCAACAGTAGAATACAGGAGGCAGAAGAACGAATCAGTGAGGTGGAGGACAGATTAGTGGAAATCACTAATGCAGAAGAGAAAAGAGATAAAAGATTGAAAGGAAATGAGCTGAGTCTCAGAGTACTCTGGGATAATGTTAAATGCACCAACATCCGTATTATAGGGGTACCAGAGGGAGAAGAGAGAGAGAAGGGGACAGAAAAAATTATTTGAACAGATAATAGCTGAAAACGTCCCTAATACGGGAAAGGAACCACTCACTCAAATCCAGGAAGCGCAACGAGTACCATATAAAATAACCCCAAGGAGGAACACCCCGAGACACATATTAAACAAAATGACCAAAATTAAAGTCAAAGAGAAAATTTTGAAAGCAGCTAGGGAAAAGAAACAAATGACATACAAGGGAACCCCAATAAGGTTATCATCAGATTTTTCAGCTGAAACCCTGCAGGCCAGAAGGGAGTGGCATGATATACTTCATGTGATGAAAGGGAAAAACTTCCAACCAAGATTGCTTTACCCTGCAAGGCTCTCATTCAGACTTGAAAGAGAAATCAAAACCTTTATAGATAAGCAAAAGCTAAGAGATTTCTGCAACACTAAACCAGCTTTACAACAAATCTTAAAGGAACTTCTCTAGTCAGAAAAGAAAAGGCCACAATCAGGAACAAAAACACTACAAAGGACAAGGCTCACTAGGAAAAGCATATATACAGTAAAGATACTAAATCATCCATGCACAATTATTCTTCTCAAGTGCGCACAGAAAATTCTCTAAGATTCATCGCATCCTGGGCTACAAATCAAGCCTCAGTAACTTTAAGAAAATTGAAATCATTTCAAGCATCTTCTCTGACCACAATGCTATATGACTGGAAATCAACAACAAGAAAAAAATGGTGAAAAATGCAAACACGAGGAGACTAAACAACACGCTACTAAACAACCAATGGATCACTGAAGAAATCAAAGTGGAAATTAAAAAAATACCTAGAAGCAAATGACAACAAAGATAATGACACTCCAAAACCTCTGGGATGCAGCAAAAGCAGTTCTAAGAAGAAAGTATTTAGCAAAACAAGCCTACCTCAGGAAACAAGAAAAAGCTCACATAAACAACCTAACTTTACATTCAGAGCAGCTAGAGAGGGAAGAAGCCAGGTCATGGAAACAACCTAAATGCCCATCTACAGAGGAGTGGATAGGGAAGATATGGTACATACACACAATTGAATATTACTCAGCCATTAAAAGGAACAAAATAACAACATTTACAGCAACATGGATGGATCTAGAAATTATCGTGCGAAGTGAAACCAGTCAGACAATTAGACAGCAACACCCAATGCTACCGCTTACATGTGGAAACTAAAGAGACACAGTGAACTTCTTTGAAGAACAGACAATGACTCACAGGTTTTGGAAAACCATGGTTTTTCAAATAAGACAATCTGGGGGATGGGGGGATGCACTGTAGGTTTGGGACACAAAATCTATCAGATTGATTTGTGATGATCTTTGTACACCTATAATTGAAATAAAATTCATTGTTATAAGAAAAAAAGAAAAAAAAGAATTAGTTTTGTTTCCTTGAGTTGTAGTTATCTCATCCTTTTTCCCTCATAAGCTCAAACAAGGTAAAGAAGTAAGTATTATCCTTCACTTGTAATAAGTGATGTATGTCCTTTTCTTCTACACATTGATTTTGCTTCCACTATGTGCAAACCCTAAAAGGACTTTCTAAATGAAAATGGAGCATGGTCAAGGAAGTGTAAGGAGAAGGCTAAATGAAGGGAAACCATGTTACAGAATAAATAACTGGTGATTGGATCTGGAGATACTCAGCTTGAAAAGTCTGTGGCTCAGAGCAAACATGAGCTTATCATCTAGTGTTACAGAAGTCTCAGGACATATTCCCATGATACTCAGGAGTAGGTTGTGACAAGATGAATGGAAGATACTTGAGAACAGAATCTGGCTCTTGAAAAAAAAAAGGAATTTGGCTATATCTAAACAAGATCACCTTTAAGGTCAGAGCTCATCTAAAAATGAAATGGTCTATCTCAGAAGCATCAAATTCCTCAGGGGCACACTGTTGTTTAGTGGTGAGAGATTTTAGACCTAATTCAAGCCTCATCAAAAATTTGCTATTGAAGAAATTTTCTCTATATTTAAACCAAAATTTCTTTTTATATTTTCTATTTCTTTACTTCAAAATTTTTGCATCTATTTTCTAAATTAACCACTTGATTGTTCTTTGTGCTGCCATTAATGACTATCTAATTCCATAATGTAATAAGCAAATTTTCAGTCCTTATATATGTTACATCTGGTTTTAAGTGGGCACTCAACAAATGTTGTAATAATGACCCCATCTTAAACCTAAGACTTTGATATAATTGACTTTCTTTCTTGAAACTTTCTCTTTCTTTGGTTTCCACAAATTCATTTGTGAAGTCCAGATTTCAAACATCTCAACCATTATTTGGCCATTTTTTAGCATCTTTTGTGGTTTCTGCCAACCCTGATATATGAGAGCACACAGCTCTTAACTCTTTTCTCCTTGAATGAACTCCTATCATTAAAACCAGAGTACATAAAGAGAATAAAAACTAATGACCTAATTTTCCATTCTATGTAATGTCTTAACTTCTGTCTTGTGCATGTGGAATGTTATCAGTTATATACCATCCTTGGGACGACTGAAAAAGTGGTCAGATCATGTTTTGTAAGCCTTAATTCCATACTGGAACTCAGTTAAGACAGCTCTCCAAAATCTCTCTTGTTCAGATCGTCTAAGATCCATGTTTCCAACGTCTTATCAACCATCAGCAGGTTAGAGCAGGGCCCCTCAAACTGATCATTTTCCCTTCAACGCTTTCTTTTTATCCTCATATGTAATGATACACAATTGCTCAATCCCTTGCTCCACAAGCTCAGGAGGAACCAAGTTCTTTTCTCTCTGAAACTTGGAGTGATTACCTACTAAATATAATACACTACCTACTAAATCAGTTGCCTTGTTTTCTTTCTCACCAGCTCAGCTTAGCCTTTTATTACATTTTATTTGGACTAGAGAAGTAGCACTATGCTTTTATTTTTCTTTCTTTCTTTCTTTCCCTTTTTTTTTTTTTTTTATGGCCACATCCATGGCATATGGAAGTTCCCAAGCCAGGGGCTGAATTGGAGCTGCAACTGTGACCACCACCATTGCAGCAATGCCGAATCCATTAACCCACTGCACCAGGCTGGGGGATGAACCTGCACCTCTGCAGCAATCCAAGCCATTGCAATGGAATTCTTAACCCTTCTTAAACCACTGAGACACAGTAGGAACTCCTCATTTTTTCTTAAATGAAATCTCATCTATCTACCACCACCATCTTCAATCTATCCTTCTAAATTGTCAAAAATATTTCTTTTGAACATAAACAAAATCTTTGTGTTCACTTGGCTCAATTTTAGCTTATAAATTAGCATGGTACACAAGTTTTTTTTCCCTCACCCACGAACACACAGTTTTCTATCTTCTAGCTCAGCTTAACTTATCCAAACCCCTAATACAACGTCTTCTTCTGTTGTACTCTGAAGTTCTTTGAAAGCACAATGCTTTTGTTTAAAAAAAAATGTTCTTAGCTTTTATCTTTACTATTACCTTTTCTTAATTACCATTCACTTCTTTATCTGTGAACTTTACCTTTCTTTCATTATTCAAGTAAAATTCATCATTCTAATGAAAACTCTTGAATACCCCAGTTTATTAGTAGCTAGCAGAATGGACATAGCCAACAACAAGTGTCAAATTTTAAATATTACTGCTAACATGTGTTATTTTATTATTATATTGTTGAAGATGGGACGCAGCCTCTGGATAACAGGTTTTATCAACAGAACTCTGGGTTTCCTCCAGTGTGAGATCCTATGGGCTTATGATTTATTTTAAACTAAGTGTTTAGGAAATCTCAGACTAATCTCATTCTATTTTCCTTCAGTTTATATGACAATAACATATTAAGACATCAAGAATATTTCTCAATTGGCCAGGCTTGAATTCCTGGAATTAATACTGCAATCCTAACTCTAAGACTACAATGTCACATTGACATTTCAAAAAAAATACATCTTTGAGCTCAACAGAATTCTTTATTCATGAAGTTTCCTCATTTATTTTGTACTCAGGATAAGGCATATTTTAGAGCATTTCAATGTTAAATCATATTTTATCACTTCCCTAATCTAGCCCTAAGATCTATTTTAAGTTTGAACAATTTCAGATAACTAAAGTCTCACCTTAACTTATGGAGGAAGAAGCCTGGAAAAGAAAATCCTGATTTTTTTTTAATCAAAATGAGTTCTTAAATCTCCATCCCACTGTGGTGCTCTGTGTTTTTACTTTTCTCTCTCCCTCTCTGCTGACATTAGCATAAAAATGTGCTACCCTAACTAAGCAGTCTGTTAACTGATAAGCTATCAAAAAATCATCTGTTATTTTTACAGCTTAAAGGCAGATGCCATTTCAAGAATTAGAGTTGAATGAGTAGGATTTGTTAGTGCTTTTTAGATTCATCATTGTAAACTGGACGTATTTTTAAATGGAATGATTGGAGGTTTGAAAGATATCCCATGAGCAATCGAGCTTTAAGAATTTTGCTAGCCTTAAATTTTGTCTGCATAAAATAATTTCATATCACATTGTATCATAAAGAATCTTGGTTGTTGTCTAATGTTTGTATTTGAAAATCTTTCCTGCATTAAATTCAGACCAATGTGATTATCTAGGAAAACTCAGATCAGAACATCCCTTTCTATTCCAGCAGGGGCCCCCTTTGCTATAAGATGCTTTTTAAGGGTCTCCAAAGAAGGAAATGTGTGCTTGGTAAACACTTATTTTCTCAGGCTAGGTTTCTGAATTGCTTTGGGCACAGTAAGGTGGCAATCAGGTTAGAAGTGGGTCTGCACCAGATCCCAGGCCTTAGGATACCTGGGATTGTTCTTGGAAGTTTAGATTAGAAATCAATTTGAATAAAAAAATGTTAAAAAAATAGAGGATACTTTGCTGAAATTTTTTTACTGTTATGAACTGCTTTCTTATTGCAAGAATTAAGCATTGATTGAAAGATCACCCATTCACAGAAAAAAAGAAGTCACCCATTTACGGAAAAGGAAAAGGAAACTGCAAGTAGTGGAAAGAAAGATAAACTATTTAATAACACAGATATCAAAGCAGTGAACATGACATTGGATCAAGATGTATATATTATTACGCTCTGATATATTTTGTATCATATAACTATTCAATAGTGGCTTGACAGATGGAATTTGAATATGGTTTAATTTATTGATGAAGTATATGATCTCATCAGTTCTTAACTTATAGCCATTGTTGTCATAATCAGTATATAATTTTTCATGAATAGCCAACATCTTACAGAAAGTAAGCTGAAAAAAAGTATGTAAATTTGTGTGTGCATAATGGTTAGAAGATTATTTTTAAATTAAATATTTTCATTACACTAGTATTAAGTAAATACATACTTGTTGTAAAACTTCAAATAACACAGAAATATACTGAGTAAAAGACATTCTCTCCCTCTCCACATTTATCTTGAAACCAAATACCATTAATACATTAATATAAATTCTTTGAAACCTTTTATCATGCAGTTATAATGTGTCTATCTAGCTATAATCTTTCCTATCCCTGTGGAGCTCTAGATATTATAAATTTTTATATCCTTTATTTGGTTTTTAGGTAGGCATCATCTCATAGGCACACAAGACTCAGAAGTTAGACTGCCTGGATTCAGAATCTTTACAGTCACTTGTCATCTTGGTGCTTCAGTTTCCTCATATTTAAAATATGCACAATAATAGCACTTACCTCAAAGAATTGTAGTGAGGAATGAGTGAACGTATGTATGTTTGTGTGTGTGTGTATTCTACAGTTCTGGATGTTTCATATGCTAATTATGTATATATGAAATAAGAATTATTCTTAGCACATAGTAAGCATTACGTTATTAGTAGTACTATTTGTATTATTATTTTATATTGCAACATCTCCTTTTCACTTAACAATATATCTTATGATCTTTCCAGATCACTTCATGAAGAGCTAACAGATTCATTTTAAATGCTGAATAGCATTCCAGACTCTGGAAGTAATTTATTTAACTATTCTCTTGTGGAAGGACCTTAAGTTTGCTTCCATTTTTTTGCAATTAGCATAATGTAATGAGCATCCCTGTGTGTGTATGTATCTGCATTTATTTGACTATGCCTATAACATAGATTTTTAGAAATAGACTGGTTGGGGCAAATGGTATCACAATTAATATTTTTAAGAACACCTCTGAAATTTGCATTTCTTTAGGTGGTCCAATTGGGTATTATCCACTAAATGAAATGTTACAACTTTTAAATGTGTAATTTGATAGGCAAAAAAAAGGTTTTTTAAAAAAATTTTGCACTGTTCTGATTAACAGTGACATTATGCATGTTTTTATGGATTGTGTTATTTCTTTACCAGTGTACTGGCTATTTCTTTAACTTGGTGATTGTGATCTAACATATTATAGATATTAATCATTTGAATCATACATGTAAAATATTTTATCCTGTTCTTGTACCTGCTTTTTAAAATTTTATGAATGCCTTTTTATTACTATAAAAGCTTTATCTTTCAATGTAGTAAAAAATATATTATTCTTAATGGCTTTCACATCTTGTGTTCTGTATAATGTATATTCATACTTGCCTAATTTTGGTCATTTTTAAGTGTATAACTATTGAAATTCATTATTTCTGTAAGAGAAAGTATGATATTTACTTGTATGAGAAAGCTATCTGTCTTACTTTCACCATGTAAATAGTCATGTCCAATACCAGTTATTAAATAGCCTA
Source organism: Catagonus wagneri (assembly GCA_004024745.2). Taxonomy (NCBI): domain Eukaryota; kingdom Metazoa; phylum Chordata; class Mammalia; order Artiodactyla; family Tayassuidae; genus Catagonus; species Catagonus wagneri. The sequence goes on from PVHT020000144.1 coordinate 888,540, forward strand.
TCTTTTCCCTAGTTATTTAACATACCATCATATTACATAATAAATTCCCATGTGAAGTGAATGTAATTCTTCATTTTCTGTTCTGTCCCATTAATATTTGTCTATTCTTATACCAAACACATATTTCTAATTCAAATACATTTTGCAATGTGCTTTAATAATGTTAGGACTTTACCACTACTACCACTTTTTTTCCCAAAACATTTTCAGCTATGCTATGTCCATGCATAGTCTCTTCCAAATTAACTTAATAATCAACTTACAAAATTCTGTAAAACTAAGCTGTAATTTTAATTAGAGTTGCATGAAATTTGTAGATTAATTTAATTTTTTAAACCTTAGATTCATTTGAATTATTTCAGGAGCATGTTATTCATTTTCACTTCCTTCTATTACATAAAACTTAGGTTATTATCCTAGTTATTTATTTTCTATTTTTTATTTTTTTGTCTTTTTAGGGCCACACCTGTGGCATATGGAGGTTCCCAGGGGTCTAATCGGAGCTGTAGGTGCAGGCCTACACCACAGCTACAGCAATGCCATATTCAAGCTGCATCTGTGACCTACACCACAGCTCACAGAAACGCTGGATCCTTAACCCACTGAGTGAAGCCAGGGATCAAACCCACAACCTCATGGTTCCTAGTCAGATTTGTTTACACTGTGCCACGACAGGAACTCCTTTATCCTAGTTAATTTGAATTTGACTTTATCTACCCTGGAACATGGTAGATAAAGTCAAGTTCTTTTTTTGAGGGGGGTGAGCTATGGCTTGCAGTGGCTTGATGTGGGATCTCAGTTCCTAGACCAGGGATTGAACCGAGGCTGCAGTGGTGAAAGTGCTGAGTCCTAACCACCAGACCAACAGGGAATTCCCTCTATTTCCATCTCTTACATAATATCCCCTTTATTATCTTTTTGTTTGTGATTTCTTCCTGTGATAATAACAATAATAATAATGAACTAACCCAGCAATAGCACTTACTCTTTGTCATTCACTTTTCCAACTGCTTTACATATATTTACTCATTTAATCAATTCAACAAGTCTATAAAATAGTTATTACTACTATATACATTTTTAACACATGATGAAATTGAATTACCTTTAAAAAGTTGCCATGGAACCAGAATTCCGACCCAGGCAGTCTAGCCCCAACGGCCCATGTCCCTAAGGACTATTTAGATTTTTTTATGATTATATCTGCTATGATACTTGGTAGTTTTTATTGCAACTGTTATTTTTTCTATTATTTTTTTCTAATTGCTTATTGATATTTCATATAGAAAGGTTTTTTTTTTTTGTTTTTTTGTTTCTGTTTTTTCTTTTTTGCTAAGGTTTGGTATTACAAACATAACTATCATAGGCAGGTTTGAAATCAAATACAGCTCTGTTTTATGTCCAAAATCAGGAAAATTTTTAATCCGTGTATATTTAGTTTTAACTTCAACTTGCAAATTAGATGGCAGGTATCTTATCAATAAAATGAGAAAAGAAAGAGCTTGTTTCTTACTGTCTTTTAAAGGATGATGGAATCCTTCACTCATTTACCAAATATTTATTGAACACAAAAGCTATGGTCATTGTAGCATACAGACAATATGAATTTGAAATATGATTGTAAATTGGTAGTTTGTGACTAACGAGGTTTTAAAAAAAAATCAGTATTGAACAATCATTGTGGTATTCATATGAATATTTGTTGATCCTGTATTTAAAAAGCAGGATCAATGTTAAACTTTGGTTTTAACACTATTATTAGTAAACTTAGGTGGTTTGTGACTATATGACAGTATTCAGAAAGAAACATCCATGATTTTTACTGCTCTAACCAATCTATTATTCTTTTTTCTTATACTTATTTCTGTTCCTGTTCCTAAGTTTTCACTTTATTTAGAACACATTAAAGCTGAAAACTTTCCTAATATGGGAAAAGAACCACTCACTCAAATCCAGGAAGCGCAATGAGTACCATATAAAATAAACCCAAGGAGGAACACCCCCAGACACATATTAATCAAAATGACCAAAATTAAAGAAAAAGAGAAAATACTGAAGGCAGCTAGGGAAAAGAAACAAATGACATACAAGGGAACCCCAAAAAGGTTATCAGCAGATTTTTCAGCTGAAACCCTACAGGCCAGAAGGGAGTGGCATGATATACTTCATGTGATGAAAGGGAAAAACTTCCAACCAAGGTTACTTTATCCAGCAAGGCTCTCATTCAGATTTGAAGGAGACATCAAAACCTTTACAGATAAGCAAAAGCTAAGAGATTTCTGCAACACTAAACCAGATTTACAACAAATCCTAAAGGAACTTCTATAGTCAGAAAAGGCCACAACCAGAATCAAAAACACCACAAATGACAAGGCCCACCAGTAAAGGCATATATACAGTAAAGATACTAAATCATACACGCACAATTATGCTACCCAAAACAGTAATCATGAGAAGAGAGCACAAATGCAGGTCACTGGAGAAGCACGTGCAATTAAGAAACCAACAACTTAATACAATCTCAGTTATATATAGACTCCTATATCAAAACTTCAGGGTAACCGCAAACCAAAAATCTACAATTGATACACAAGCAAATAAGAAAAATCAACTCAAATA
>PVHT020000144.1:904365-1058991 GCA_004024745.2 Catagonus wagneri
TTTTTTTTTTAATTCTATGGCCATACCTGTGGCATATGGCATTTCCCAGGCCAGGGATTGAATCCGAGCCACGGCTGTGACCTACACTGCTCATGTGGCAATGCCAGATCCTTTAACCCACCATGGATCAAACCTGCAGCTCTGATGTGACCTGAGCTGCTGCAATTGGAATCTTAACCCACTGCACTGCAGAAGGAACTCCAGAATTAAAAAACTTTTAAGATGCTAAAAGAGCAGTACAACCCTTATGGAGTATACAATATAATATCCCCAGCAGTCTGGGGCAACATCTCATCATCAAACACAGTAACTTTTCTGCACTGAAATAGGTGAATAGTTACAGAAAAAGGAATAAAGTCTTGAAATAGCTTCACATGGGTTAAGGTCACCAAATGGTTTGCTACAAATTTAAGAAAGAGTGATCAGTTTCCTGAACATTTTGGATTTCAAAACTGTAAATAAAAGATTGTCCCAGTTTAACCTATGAAGTTGGTATTATTATCGTGCCATTCTAGGGAACCGAGGCTCAGTGAGGTTAAATAATGTGTCACCCATGTAGGAAGAAGCCAACGAAGGCAACCTGGCTCCAGAAAGATTTTCTGAAGCAGATCACGTCAATGATAAGGTAGAGTTAAGAGGAACTCAGGAAACTCAGAGTCTAACTGGAAGAGACAGATGTGCAGCTGATAGGTACATAGCACAGTGGCAAGAGCAGGTGCTGGTGTGTCCAGGGTGCTGTGGGGACCAACGGGAGGTGCAGAAGCCCTGCAGGGCTGCTGGGCTGGTAGTCCACACCCTAGAGCAAATAGGACCACCGTGCCTCTTAAATAATCAGGAGTCTAAAATTTAACTTACAATCTATGGTTTCTTGTGGTATTAAGTTTGCAGTGTTAGAATCTTGACTTCTAAAAGATACTCTATTTGTTTTAAACAAAACCTGGGAATTCCATTGCTGAGGAAAGGAGGCCAGAAAACCTGAGGCATTTGAGGGCAGCCAAGTTAAATATTGTATCTCTTTTTAAGAAGTTAATCCTCCTGAGTCTTCGACCTTTGTTCTTTGCTCCCAAAGGCAAGGACATATGATGTTTATCTTGCCAGAAATAGTTAAAAGTCATCTAGAAGCTCTCTGCCGAGAGAGCCAACCCGCTCTGACCTTTTTGACTAGACCAACTCTTGTTACGTTAACCTCTGACTTCAGTTCTCTTAATGGCAATATTCCCCAGCACTGTAATTTCCCTCCCACTGTGTTCTCTCAGGCAAATATTTACTACTGAGGTTTCACAATTTATTTTTCAAACAAAGTGGCAGGGACCACCCCATGCCACCACATCCTCATTTCATATTAGAACCCATCATTCCTGAGATATAATTTTACCAGAACAAATGTGCTTTAGGGACTTTTGACATGAGATGAAGGCTTGACTTCCTATCAAAACCAAAGCGGGCCCTTGTCAGCTTCGAGATGGATATAAACAAGAAATGCAAGCCTGTAATTGGTGATGGAAATCAGATAAGACCCCTTTAAATACAACCATTGATACAAAAATGTGAACTTGAATTACCTTTGATTAAGTCACTTAAGAAAATAAAGCTGGGGTGGGTTTAAAAGAAAGTTTCTGAACAGGCTTGTGAATAAGATCTTGCAGTTTCCAGCCTCTCAAAGGCAAGCGGAAGAAAATTAAAGTCAGAACCAAAGGTTTATGAAATGAAACAGAACTCATAACAGAGCTCCCCCAAACTTTAACATTTTAGGTCTCAATAATGAAGGGAGGTCAGTAATGATTCCTTGGGAAGTGGCAGACTGACTTTCTACACAGAGAAATCCAAATATCTATGCAGTCTATGTTCTTATTTAACTCCTTTGTGAGCTGTGAGAAATTCAGTTCAACCAGTGAGCAACAAATTAACAAACCATCCTCTACTTAACTGCTCGACAGTAGTCATTCAATAATAATCTTTATCCCTGATGAGTCATAGGCTTTTCTCAGACAGTTTATATTCCTCTCTATAAGACATAAAATGCAAAAGAAAGAAGCTACTGCCTGCTCTAATTTTTACTCTTTGCTTTAAATTTCACAACTTAATTCACCAGGCAGAATTCCTTGAGTGGAAGAAAGACTAATTAAATACATTTTCTTCAGTTAAAAAATATTATCTCCCAAATAAATAAAATTTAAAAATATTAAAAAAAACTGACACAAGTATACTTTAATAAAAAACATTTCCAAGTTATTTTCTGACCCAAAGAGAAATTTGTAGCATTTTTTTAATAATCATCCAAAATGCTCTTGAAAAAAGGAGGCTATAGATGTAAATATAATCATTTCAAATCATTAGTTTATCAATTAATAGACATGTAGGCAAATATAAGAGGAAAACAAATATATCATATGAAAACATGTTTTAAGTTATTTGGATTTTTTAGCATTTGAATATTGTCTTCCTATCATTATGTTAAACAAGCCAAATCCTATTATCTCATTGGAGATCTATCTTAGAAAGAACTGGGAACATTCTACAATACATATGTAACATTTGAAAGTCTGCGCAGGCTTCACAGATAATGTCAAGCAGAAATTTTACAAGAAAGAAAAGAAGAAAGGAAGGAAGGAGGGAAGGAAGGAAAGAAGGAGAGAGAAAGAAAGAAAGAAAAGAAAGAAAGAAAGAAAGAGAGAGAGAAAGAAAGAAAGAGAGCGAGAGAAAGAAAGAAAAATAAAGGAGACAAAATCTTTTAACAGACGGCAATCTAACTGTTAAACTGAAACTTTTGAAACTCCATATTATATTTAGAGCATTGCTTTAAAAATAGTAAATGCTCCATTACCTACCCTCCTCATTTTTAATCACTACTTGTAGCCTAAATTATTGTATATTTATAGTTATTATTAGAAAATAATTATATGTTATGCTTTAATCCACACATGTATCATATTTATGGAGTAATTTTCTGTCAGAACAAAATTACATTCCTACAAAGCAGTTGTGTGAGGCCAACTTTTGCAGGAGAGTAGACAACATATCATATTAGAATGTTCTCTGAATTACATAGAGAAACATTACATGAGCTCGAATTTAACACAGAACTGTGAGCACTGGTATAAAGGAAACACTCAATATACAAATGAAATAAGATTCTCTAAATAATAAAATACACTTATTTAGATTTGTCTTAATATTTACCAAGAGGAGGTAAATATTAAATTTCTTTCTTTTCCTTCCTTTTCTTCCTCCCACCCTCCTTCCTTCCTTCTCTCCACTGCACTTACTCATTCTCTTCCCCTCCTCTCCCCTCCCCTCTCCTTCCTTCCTTCCTTCTTCTTTCTTCCTTTTGTTCTCTCTTCCTTCCTTCCTTTCTTTCTTTATCAGAAGCACTATTAAGCCATTGTATCACAACCTTCCAGTTTCTTGGGAATGCTGTTGATACCCTTGAAGAAGTATCAGAGGAAAAGATGAGATGTGGAAAGCGCTAAATTTGGTAATTATTTCATTATTTAGCTTCTAGTAGAGCTAAATAGGAACTCTACTGGATTGTTAATCCCCCATCGCATCACACCTCCTATGCTGAGGGGACAGGCATAGGAAATAGGGAATCGTTGTTGGACTACTTCTTTGTCCACTTTTCACTGTAAACGTGGGTTTGTTACTAAGATGGAAAGGGCATTCCTTCCCTAGAAGAGCACTAAAATAAGGCCTATGAGAACAGCAGAATACAGGTGTTACGTTAAAACAGTCAAAGAGCTTGTGTATACCTCATTAAAACATATGTATTCATTTGTTTAAATGGTGAGTAAGCCCTTTGATTTAAAAAATTAAACCCCTAACAATTTTTTGAAGAAAGGTTTTTCATAAAAATGTTTTTTTTTTTTTTTCCCCTTTAAATGACAGCCCTGGCTATGCTCCTAATGACTACTATTGTAACTCTTATCTGGAATATAATCAGTGTCATGTTCTACTTTATCATAATTACATCGCTGTAAATCTATTCTGCATAAGCAAATATAAAATCTCTAAGAATTACAATATTTCCAAAGCACACACTCAAGGAAAATAAGTTTCCTCTTAATTATTTCTTAAAAGAATTCATTACAATAGGAAGATATTTTTAGAATACTCTATTGAATACAACTATAAACACAGCTAAACTCCAAATGGTCCCTTTGTGCAGATAAAAATAAGAACACCTTTTTTTTTTCTCTCCCTCCCCAAATTGTTATTGTATTTATGCTCAAGGACAGATTGTGGGAAAAACTGCATTCTCTACCATAAAAAGAAAAAGAAAATATAATAAAACAGTCATTGGTCAATGACGATTGAAGCAGCAACTTTACGGTGCAAGTCAGACAGGCATCATGACTGATCTTTGTACTCTGCTCAAGGTAGAGTGCTTTCCATAAAACAAATCCTGCTTAATAAAGTTCTTATTTTACACCAGATCCCTTTATCCTCAAGTAGGCAGTACTATAAGTTATACAAGCTATCAAAGTTACTTTTTGTCCTATAGTACAGCTATCAATAAAAAGCTGATAACATAGATAAAACTAGATTATTTTAGAAATAGAAAAGTAAGATGTTCATTACAAACGTTTCAGTTTCGAGAATATTAAGACATATGATTAATAAGAAGAACTGGGGCACTATAGAAGGGAAAGTAGGAAGCGCTTGCTGGAAAATGCATTTTTAAACTTAGCCAACTCAGATAAAGCTAGTTACTCTAAACCAGCATCCAGGGATTATGCCGTTGATTTAATCTCACCAGTTACTCTTCTTACAAGTCTTTTAGAGATTATTTAGGAATGGATTATCTGTCTTGTAGTACTCTGCTTAGAAGCAGAGAGCTTAAGTTACCACAATAGTAATTGCTTTCCTAGTTTATTTAGAAGACATCTCTATGAATCTTTAAATTTTACTCTAGTAACTTCTTTATTGACTTTTTTCTTGAGAAGAACAGAATACATTCATGTTAAAAGAGACACAAAGATTTTAAAAAAGGGTTTGGGAACTGCTAATCTCAAAAATTTTTCATTTTGGTCTGCCAGCATTAAACTAGACATTGTAAGTACTCAGAAAATATGGCACTAGTTGGCCAATTTACCTTGGAGAAATTATCAGAGAAGAAATTGTCTTAGGGTTAAATTTTCCATCTTTTGTAGAATGGCAAAAGTCAAAAATAAGTTGATCTCAGGAAGAGCACCAGTAATTGATGTGTCCTCTTACAGAATTGCTTTGCACATGAGAACTATTAATAGATTCTTAAATATTGCTAAATAATAGCATTCTCAAAATGCTGTTTTTAATCTATTTGCTCTAAGCACTTAAAAATACATTTGTATTCATTTTAGTCCTTCCTGCATTTATTTGACAGTCGTGCACTATGTAAATAATGTAAAATTTAAAAGGCAAGTTCTATAGTTGCCTGGATTCAAATCCTAGCTCTTCTGCTTACTACCTGTGGGCCCTTGCTTCATTCTGATAGTATTAATACTTATTCCATAGGAATTAAATGAGAATATGTGAAAAGCACATAACAGAGTAGTAAGCACGTAGAAAGCACTCAATAATAGTAGCATTTACCATCAGGATTTAGGCTGACAGCAATGTTGGTGAGTGATTACCTGTCAGGTATTGTATCAGGTTCATTGGAAGCTACAAAGGAGAAATTGCGGTCTTTAATTTCAAACAACTGAAGGACATGAAAGTTCTGTTGCAATCATGGGCCAACTGATAAAACGGTTGCCAAAGAATGAGTGTGGACTGCTTAAGAAAGGCATGTTTTGAAGGCTGTGTTCATGATAAAATCTAAGCAAAGGTGAGTTGTAAAGGACTGTAAAACACACTTCGTTTATATCACAAAATTATAACTCAGTCATCAGGGAAGAGAACATACTGGATGTCAAAGTAGAGAGAGGGTTGGGATCTGGTACAAATGGCAGACATGAAAGAACAGGACAGTCAGAAAGTGGACCGACTGGGTCTGAGAATAATTTAAACATGACTTTTAGATTTCTGGTTATATGATACTGTTCTTCACTGAAATAGATAAAGCACAGATATAAGGGCAAAATATAAATTTCAGTTTGCACTTAAGGGTGTGTGCGGTGGGTAAAACAATAATTGCCAATAGCATGAGAGAAGGAGTGGCCAGAGAGGTAGAGATGAAGTAAGGGCTGGTGATGGAGAAGTCAAAGATAAGGAGGATAGGGAGGTGTGGAACATGGAGCAGATGTGACGGGGGCAACACACATGTTTGGAAGAAACGTGAAGAGGAAAGAAAGGGACATGAAGCCAAATTACAGCAGAAGACGAGGACTAGTTGAAGAAATGAGGTCCATGAGTGTAGAGCACTCTGAGATGAGGTTTAGCAGGAAGAGAGGGAGGACAATGGTAGGAAGGGGGTCAAGTGGGAATAATAAAGAAAAAAATATTGACCCCATACAGGCCAGGAATTGTTCTATTAATGTATACATTTTATATAATTTAATCCCCACAGCAATTTACAAAGCGAGTATCATTGTCTCCATTTACAAATAAGTAAACTAGAATTCTGCCATTAAATTAAATAATTGAACCAAGATCAGATAGGTGGCAGAAGTTAGAATTGAGGGAATAAGAGAAACTTTCTTGGAAGAGGTGCCTTTGCTGTGTTCCTCAAAGAGTAGAAAGGATTTTCAGCAAGTGGAGCTGAGCAGAGAGGGCACTTCACAGAAAAAGAAGAGTATGAGCAAAGCCAGAGGTGGGCAGGGGAAAGCTGGGTTCAGTGTGGCTGGTTGTGAGGGGTACACAGAGGCAGCCTGGTGTGGGCAATGAATGTCACCCTAGAAAAGCTAGGGACATTTTTCTTGAGTAAAGAAAGATCACTGGGGCTATGCTTTAGAAAATAACTTTAACCTTTTTAATTTGAAAAATAAATGAGTAAAAAATCAAGTCATCAAAAAATTTAAATCTCTGGTGCAAAATAATCCTTGAAACAGGAAAGTGTACCAGGCTATAATTACAGAGTAGTGGGAAGTAATGATAACAATAACTAGGTTGAACTATGTGAAATGATCATTTTTGTGATGTTAAGAACTATCATTGATGTCAATCTCGTAGGTTCAAAATTATGTAGCAATGTTTAAGATTTCTTACTAGTTATAATCAGAGTAAATGTCATAAATACCTTTATTATTAAATAAGAAAGTAAGGAAAAATACCTATGATTAAATTTAAGAAACTAAAAAAGAGCAAAAATTAACCTGAGGATAAAAACCAAAATTGATGAATGTTTTAAAAGGAGAAAAGAGATATTTGATAATAAAGTCAATAATTGGTTCTCTGTAACACAGACAAATCTCTGATGTAGCGGGAAAAAGAAAGGAACTACAAACACAGATACACGTCAGATGGAGGTTAGGAAGTAATATATCTCAGTTTTCTCATCTGAAATGTGCAAATGACAGAATCTATCTCCTAGGACTGTTGTGAGATTAAAGAACGTAAGATGTATACAGTGCTTAGCCTGGCAAATATTATTATTACCACCATATTACTAATATTTTATTATTACAGAGAAGGAAGATAATGATAAGGTCAGAGGCAGAAATATAAGAAATTCTCACTACCTTCCACGTGAACTCTAATCTAATAATTTTTATTTTTTTTTCATCTTTTTGTCTTTTTAGGGCTGCACCCACAGCATATGGAAGTTCTCAGGCTAGGGTTCAAATTGGAGCTGTAGCTGCAGGCCTATGCCACAGCCACAACATGGGATCTGAGTCACATCTGAGATCTACATCACAGCTCATGGCAACACCGGATTCTTAACCCACTGAGTGAGGCCAGTGGGGTTGAACATCATTGTTACTAGTTGGGTTTGTTACCACTGAGCCACGACAGGAACTCCTAAATTAATAATTTTTAAATCTTAATGAAATGGATCTTTGTAATAAAATCAAAACTGCTAAAGTAATATAAAACCTAAATATTGTAATTATAGAAGAAAAATTTTAATTTCTCAGTGATTATCAAAATATTTGTTGTCAAGTGGTTCCATCAGCAAATTCTTTAAAATCTTCAAGAGGTAAACACTAAGGAAGCAACCAGCTGGGCTGTTTCAGAATGTAAATAAAGAATAAAAGGTTTCCTAGGTCATTTTTCAAATTTAACATAACTCTGATCTGAAATCTGAAAATGATAGCCTCAAAGTGAAAACTGTGAATCAATTTCATTATAATAGATATAAAATTCTAAATTAAAGTGAATGTAAGAATATTAAAAGGAATTATTCTAGGATTTCAAGGATGTGTCAGTATAAATCACAAGTAAAAGGAGAAAAAAAAATAAAGCACTTTTGTAGCCATATTAGCAAAGGAATACCCAATTTGTTCACATTTCTATCCTCTTCCTGATTTTCCATGGTTATTAAAATATTTAATATTAAATATTAAAATCAGTTGCCTGCATGGAAGTATTTATGTTCTTTTCCCCCAAAGCATTCTAACGCCATCTTCTTTCTCACCCTTTTGGCTTTCTTTATTCTGGAACTCTTTTTATTAGTGCCATACGTCTTAAAAGTTTTCTGTCCAGTTAAGATTAAGAGCAGAAGTTAACGAAGGATAGTCCTTCTCTACAAAAGCTGTGGAGCCCCAAAACAAACCATTCCTGGCTCAATGTTTTCTAACCTTAACATTTCTGCAATAAACAGTAACTGAAAGCAAACTAAAATATCCACAGGCAATGAAAGAGGTACATGGGAAGACAGGCGTATTAGTCAGGGTCCCAGCAGAATACAAATGACACATTCACACTGGGGTAATTTGGGGAGACTTAAAGGAAGGGTTTACGCATAAGGTGAACAAGTTACACTTACATGAACAAGTTCAAAGAAATGAACAAAGAAGAGTTTAGTACTCTTGGGTAATAAGAACCCTCTGAATTTGAAGGTGTAAGAAAAGGGAGTTGGATACTGTACTGGGTTGAATAGCATCCCCTCAAAATTCATTTCCAATGGAACATGTAAATGTAATTTTATTTGAAAATAGTGTGTTTGAAGATGCAGTCAAGTTATGATGAGGTCACACTGGATTAGGATGAGCCCTATCCAGTGACCAATGTTTGGGCTTTTTGTTTTTTTGTTTTTTTACAAGAAGAGGGTAAGTTTAGACACAGACACACAAGGGAGAAGCCAAGGTAGAGAAAGAGACAGAGGTTGGAATGATACATCTATAAGCCAAGGAATTCTGGAAGCCATCAGAAACAAAGAAGAATTCTACCCATAGTCTGAGAGGGAGTATGTTTCTGTCAACACCTTAGTTTTGGACTTCAGGCCTCTAAAACTGCGAGAGAATACATTTGTTGATTTAAGTCACCCACTTTGTGGTACACTGTTGAGGCTGCATAACCAAACTAATGCAGATGCCAAAGACAAAAGAGAAGACAAAAAGAACCTCGTCCAGTATGGCAGAGGAGTGATGACAATAAGAAATATACAATATTGGCCTAGAGTCTTCTACAGGGTTCATTGAGCCCTCAGTCTGTCTTCTATTCACTGTCTCTTGGAAAGGCCAGCCGTTCAAATCAGAACCTCCAGCTTCCTGCAACACTGCTGACCAATCACCAGATGGAGCTGGGACAAGGGAGAGAATAAATTAGTCTGGAGGGTGGATCATGTTTCTTTAAGGAAAGAAAAGAGGTACCCTGGAATGTAGAGGGTATGCCAGTGCTGGTAAAACAAACAAGCTAACAAACACATAAAACAAACAAAACATGCTGTTCCACAAATGAAGGGAGAACATTGCACTGTCCAATAAGTGAATTGTATTTGAAATAGAGAACAGGAAACAAAAGCATGGGCTGTAGAGCCTAAAACAGAAAGGATGCCCAACAACTCTGGGTTCAGTGCATTTGTGGGTGACTGGCTGGCTGGATGCATGAGTGAAGTGCTGACATCAACTCAAGAACTACATGACTCTTCCCAATCTCGAATGGCAATTCTTTTATACATATAAAGAGAATAGAAAATTCACGTAATCTTATTTTCCTGATGAAAGAAAGACTTTTGATCATGTTTGGTTAGGAATTTTATTCTAGTCTGGGGCTAAAATGAACCAGAAATTTTATTCTAGTCCAGATCCTAAATGTCACAGAATAAATTCTTTTATTCATCCAGATTATTTAACCTTTAAACTGTTTTGATTGTTTTAAATTATCTTACTTTAGAATTTTTAATTTTATTTTTAAAAAACACCATAATTGGTTAGGTGAAATGAATCTTTACTTTTCAGACATAAATTGTAATGATTAAAGCTGCATCACTCTCACTTAGTGTTTCATTTAACAAGTCCAACATAATGCTTAGGACCTTAGAATTGATGCATTACTCCTGCTCTCACTTATCTTTTGAGACAATTCAGAGGAACAGAAAAAGTTTCCCTTGGGAAATACATTATTTTATAGAGCAGCTTGGCAGTAGGTCCTTTATGTTACCTTTCTCTGCAATTCCCCACATGCCCTGCACACACCTTGGCACCTAGGAGGTGCCTGGTGAATGTGTGTTGAGTTGAATCAAACTAATTAAATCACGAATCTTCAGAAGAAGTTGCCTTCCTTTTACCACTGCCTCTGCTTTCAGCCTTTAAACTCCAAACTTAAAGGGCAAAACATATAAATATATGCAAAGCTACTTGTGTTTTCATTTTACTAAAGGTATTTATATCATAAGGCATTTAGAGTCATCTGTAATGCTTTGTGAGACATTTAACTAGTACTGCCTTAGTTTCTAACTAATTAAAAATCAAGTTATTAGAGTATAAACCTACTGGCAACATAATTAGGCAAGTGCAACAGAGACTCTGTATAAAATATAGGGAGGAATCAGTGTTAAGTTTTATGACTTTGACACACTGAAAATGACTTCCTCATTAGGAAAACATCTTGTCTCAAATTGTGGTGGCCAGTCTTAGGGTCTCAGAACCTATAAACTAATTACCCTGATGCCATTCCTTCTTCTGTGCAAAAATATTTCTCGAATCTCTAAACATCCATGAAGCTAAGCTAGAGGGAGAGAGTGAGGGAGGGAGGGGGAGAGAGAGAGAGAGAGAGAGAGAGAGAGAGAGGGAGAGAGAGAGAGAGGGAGAGGGAGCGAGAGAGAGAGAGAGAGAGAGTGCGCATTATCAATACAACTGTGCAAGAATGGCATGTGGTGAGCTGTATGTAATATATGTAAAAAAACAGATGAACAATTAACAAAGACTCCCATCCTGTTAACTAGAATGAGGAAAATTACCATGGTCACTGGGGTGAGGTACAATCTATCTTGGCTCATTCAACAAGCTATGTCGCGGCTTATCAAGCAGTGTGATTTCGCTGGCAAGTCCTGAAAACTGTTCTGCTGTGTCCTGGTGTTATTCTGGACACTAAGATGGATTCTGCTAAAATTAAGGTTCATATATAGGTTGGAATTTCCTTTTTAGTTCTGGGTCCATGCTTCTAAGGGACCAAAATAAGCTGAAAATAAATCAAACCAGGAATAGCTGCAGAGCAGTTACCAAAGGGTTTATTGTCCTCCAAGGTGACACAGAGATGAAGTTCATCTTAGCCTAGGTCCTCAGGGTGTTGGGATAGATGATAGGCTGCAGACTGCAGGCTTCTAAATGTCCTCTGTTCAGCTGTCAGTCTATCTAAAACACTTGGAGGAATTATGTAAATAGACTGATCATTTTGAAAGATAGTGTGTTAAGTGTGTCACAAATTTTATTTGCTTAAAAACAATCATTCAGCAATGATCATGTGCTTCCTGGATCTGGGGGGTAGAAAGTTAAATGAAGCTCCTTACTGATAACAAAGTTTACAGTCAAGTCAAATCCAGAAAATACAATGTGATTGGCCCATTATCTGAGGCTGGCCCAGGAGAGCCTGACAACACAAGGAAGCACCCACATTTCCTTGGTGAGGAGCTAACATTGGGCTGCATTTGAAAGATCCGCTAGATCTTACAAGATAGAGGTTAGGGTCAGAAATTTTTTAGACGGAAGAAATACTGAGTTTTGAGGCAAGGAGAGGGAGAAAGTACTTTAAGGAAAAGAAGTGGGTAGCTCATTATGGCTGCAACTGCAGGTGCTTTGTGGGGGAGTCATGGGAGAGGGGGCTAGGTTGGAAGAACAAGTACAGATGACATCTTATGTGTGATAGAAAGCTTGGATTTTATAATGAAAAGGATCGGAGATGATCAAAATATATTAAGTAAGCAAAAAACATAACCAGACTGGAATTTTAGAAAAATTGCTCTAATTGTGAAATGTATTCCTTCTCTATTCTTGCCTGTCTCAGTAAATGGTAAAACCAGTCATGTCAATGTTTAAGCCCTGAACTAGGTGTCTTTCCTTATCTTTCATTTTGTCTCACTCCCAATATCCAAAAGATATCTGAAATCTATCTGTTTATTCATTTCATTTTCCACTACCATAGTGTAAGCCGCCATCCTCTCTCACCTGGATTATTTTAAGTCTCCTAACTCACCTTTTTGATTCAGGCTTTGCCCACGTGAATCCAATCTCCTTGGGACAGCATGAATAAGCTTATTAAAATTAAATTATATGATATTACATCTCTGCTTAAGACTCTACGGTATCATCCTATTGCTTCTATAATAAAATCTAGACTCCTTTCAACTGTCTACAAAACTAATGATCTCTTGTTTGCCCACTTCTTCATCTCAGTTCATATAAGCCTTTTATCTTTGCAATCTGTCTGTGCTGGTTTGCACCCTGTTCCAGTTTCATGCAATTTGAAAAGAATCTCTATTCAGTTGCTCAGATGTTTGGGTCCTTCTTATTCTTCAAAACTCAACTAAATTTTACAAATTCAAAGTAGCTTCCTTAAAAAACCATATTATTCCTTTATACCCACCAGTCCGTATCACATCACTATTTTATTTCTTTTGTAGTACTTAAACCACCTGAAATTATCCAATTTGTTTTCTTGGATATTGTCTGTCTCTGAGCTTCAGAATGAAAGCCCCATGACTGAAGAGATCTGGTCTGAATTGTCAGTAACTAACAAGCACTAGGTCCATAGTCGTTACTTACTGGAGTTTCTGCTGTGGCACAATGTGTTAAGGATCCAGCATCATCACTGTGGCAGTGCAGGTTCAATCCCCAGCCAGGGAACTTCCATATGCCATGGGTATGGCCATAAAAAACATATTAATTGCATAAAAAGCAGATGAAGCAAAAATTAATTTGAAGGCTCTTGAAACAATCTAGGTGAAAGTTATAAATGTCTGAACTTAGGCAGTAGGACTAAAGATAGAGAGAAAGAAGTGGATTAGAAAGATATTTTGTGAATGGAATTGAAAAAACTGGAACCAGGTGGACGTGGTGAGAGATCAAAGGCGAAAATAAGAGGGACCCACTCAGCACAGAATGAACCAGACAGAAAATGTCCTTAGGGCTCTACCAGTTTAAAGATTTGGAGCATTCCTTTTTCTAAATAAAAGGATAAACAGCATGTGCTGTTGAATGAATGAACGGATCATTCTAACAAAAGAGTTATTGAATTATTCATGTTACCTAGGAGAACTTACAAAATATGTATTAAAATTGCACTGAATGCCAGCTTTGTGTTGGGGATTATAGGGGATACAGCAGAAGTAAAAGATGCTGTCTCTGCCCTTTTATAGCTGAGGACATAAAACAATTAGAAAGCAATACAAGGTATAATAGATCACCAAATTTGATTCACCAGGGCTTCAGGAGTCATATATCAGGCCTAACATCTTAATTCAATGGTCTTCTAGGACAGAAAAAAATTCTGACTTCACTCAAGTCCTTTCTTCTGGTCAAGAATGTTCTTAGCTTATGTGAGCTATGTTTCTGGGCTCCAAAAAATATTGGCATTTGAGAATTAAATTCATAACCTTCAATGCGGGAGGAGTATGATTCATTCTTTCAAGTGGATTTAATATTTATAGAAAAGTGCCAGAGTGGCCCATGCTGCTCTAAGACTGCTGATAGCATAGGCCCAGTTTTGAATAGAAGGGATCAAGAAAAGAACAAATTGAAATTGCTTCCAAAGGCATTGTTTATAGAGGCTGTTTCTTCTTGTCTGTGATCTTATTTAGTTTTTCTCCTTACTACACTGGAATCTCTTCTAGGGTATGTGTGGTGGTGCTTTCATTTCTTAAGAGATGTTTCATAGCTTGGCACAGATCTTGCTTAACCCGAATTTGCCAGTTGATTGATCATAAAAATGTTTGTCAACTCTAAGGAGAGTATATGAAGAGTTTTTGTTTGTTATTGTCATTTCTTAAAATGGAAATTCTTGGATGTGGAATGAAATAGACAAAATGATTTCTGAAGATACCCCTGAGGCTGATGGATCTGAGTGTAACACAGGTGATTCTGCATCATCACATAACCTGTGATAATGAAACTGGCTTATTTGAAAAATCTCTGAATTCTCTATCAGTAATAAAGTGGACTTGGATGAAGGCCATGACAATTGTATAGTCGTGCTTTATAACTTTGATGTCATTTTCACATGTACTACCTCATTTTTTTTTCCTCCTAGCAACCCTGGAAGGTGGCTCTCTACCAGTAATAGACTCATTTTACAGATAAGACTGTTGGGGACTTTATCTGGCTCATAGAGAGTCATTGTGAAGCTTGGGTTAGATCCTGGCCTCTGGCCTCTTGGTTCCTCCCTTGTTCCATGCTAAATATTATGGGCATTATTATGTGTACATAGTGATTTGTAGGCATCAGTAGCTTAGATTTGAATGATCCACAACCACACCCAAGCCTTGATGCTTTTCTAGTCCTTGGAATCATAAAAGCACTGCATAGCCTTCTACTGACAGTCAGTATTATGAACACTTACTGTACTGATAAAAATTTATATTTATTCTGTGCACTTGGCAATCTCAGCCATGAACACTTCTGTTACAGAACAGTGCCAAAACACATAAAGTTTAAGGCTTGACCAAGTACTGAAGCAGAAGCTTTCACCCTTGAGAGTACTGAATAGGAAAATTAAGTAAACACTTTCATGTTGTATCAAAAGCATCTCTCACCCTGCCAATTAAGATCAAATTGAAATAATAAACAATTGCACTAGTGTATCTCCCAAAACTGGTAGATACATTTTAGATTCAATTTGGGGTGAATTTCACCGGTCGTAACAACAAAAGTCTGCAAGGAATGGATGTCATTAAAATCTAATACATAATTGATATTCAAAAGAATTACACAAGTCATCTAAAAGCAGAGAATAAAGAGTTCCATATGTCAACAATTTAGACCATGCTAAATCTTTCACATGTGGTATCTTGTTTAATTCTCAAAACATTCCAGTGAAGTTGATATTATTATCTACATTTATAGAAGAAAACTAAACTTTAGAGATGTTCAGTAATTTCTTGAGTTGAACAAATATTTCCCAAACTTTGATTTTTGAGCCACTACATTAATGATTTCTATTGTTGTGTGTCTGAGAAAACCCATACAGCTCCAGTTTGCTATAAGATATCAAAAGACCTACTAAGTGTCACATGGAAGGACTTCGAATTCCAAGGAAAGGAACAAGAGACTAAGGCCTTCTAACTGATGAGAAATCCAGAACTCGGAAGAATAAAGATAGCAAAAGCAAGTAATCAAAGGCAATAAAATCAGTATTTAACAGAAGAAGTAGAAACCCTAGTGAACAACCAATGTGGCTGAAGAAGTCAACCCTGAGATACAGAGTGGGAAACTGAACACTCAATCGGCAAATTTCTCTCAAATACATGTGAATGTTGCCACTCAGGCACTGTATCCGTGGTTCTCAAATCCTCTGATCTCACGCTCCTCATTTACAACAAATATTTTGTCAAATCCCCTTTACCACTATAAAATGAAATTCGGAGGTAATATGAAAATGTTATAAAAATAACAACAGGATAATGTCCTGTTGTGATAAAAAGGAAGAAATAAGGTAAATAACTAAACAATCTATTTCAATATGGAAATATCTGGGGATACTTATTCTCAAAGACAAATGCACTCATCTACATTTCCATATTGCTCCTGGAACAAGCACCTCCTAAATCCATTGATTAGATGGATCCAGGCACACTAGTAAAGACTTTCTCACTAGATCCTCTCCTAGCTAAAATGGGAAGGAATGGTATTCAGGGCTTTCTGCTCTCTATTTGCAAGGATATTATTGATACAGAGGAAGAACTGAGGTGGAAAACAGTGGGTATCGCTTCCAAGATGGATTTCTTCAATGGAAAAAGATGCATTCAAAGTTAGAGGAGTTGGAGAGATTAGAGGGAGAGGGGTAATTTGACTCAAAGATGCTCCAAATATATACACATTTTGGCCATACCCATGGCATGTGGAAGTTCCCAGGCCAAGGTTCAAACCCAAGCCACAGCAGTGACCTGAGCCACTGCAGTGACAATGCCAGATCCTTAACCCACTGTGCCACAGGGAACTGCCAAAGATGCTCCACATCTAATCTTCAGGGAAACTTGGAGACTTTACTCAGAAGTCTGGAGAAGGCAATTTCCATGGGATCCCTTGGCCCCGCTCCAGGTTCTTTCCTGACTGGAAGCAGAGGTCTAGATTCAGTGGAAATTTAAGCAACCACATGGTACAAAGGAATTCCTTTCCCTGTGATTCCCTCTCTGAACTGATGGGCACCATGTTTTCCTTCACTATAAGGGCAGTTGTGATTAATCCACCGTAAGCTGAGCAGAGTAAAGCAGGTGGAGTCCCTCCCTGACCCTTGCACAGGCTTTCCATAATACACTAAAATGGAATACACTAAAGCACAGGATTTTGTAACTCTTAAATCACCTTCCCTTTGACTGCCCAGAAATATATCTAATTGAGCCCTGTCAAATTCTTTCTCAAAGCTGGCACCATGTCAATGACCTCCTGGCAATGGTCTCAGAGGGGTGAAGTGTACAATGAGAGGAAGTATTTCCTTTTATTGGTTCTAAATTTACTAGCCTTTAGCTTCATTGAATTAAATTATGGCACAGGGTGAACATTATAGTTATAACTGACATTTATAAACTACATTCCGTCCATTAATCCTGAAATGCTATGCAAACTGATTAACAAAATTAAATGTATAGCCTTGTGCTCTCTTAGGCTTCCTGACGACTCTCTGGATACTTGTAGGTTTTCTGCAGTTTGAGTGATGCAGAAGTTGCCTCTTGTACCTTCATCTTTAACCCCAATATTTCTTATCTCCTTCTGTTCCCATCACAATAGGTCTTGTATAGAGTAGCACAATTTTCTAAAAACTTCTAATCCTGTCCCTGACTAGGTTAGAGGGAAGTATTTGCAACTGAATGGTATGGTGGCCAGAGATCCTGTGGGTTCCAGCAATATTCTGCCTCCCCTGCACTTACACTTTTTACTCCCTTCCCCCCTTCCTTCCTTCCCTCCTACCATCCTTCCTCCTTTCCTCCCTTCCTCCCTTCCTTCCCTCCCTGCATCCTTCCTTCCTTCCCTCCTTCCTTCCCTCCCCCATCTCTCCTTCCCTCCCTCCCTTCCTTTCTTCTTTCCTTTTCCTTCCTTTGCTTCCTTCCTTCCTTCCTTCCTCCCCTCCCTTCCTCCCCCCTCCCTTCCTTCTCTCCTGCTCCTTTCCTTTTCTTCCCTCCCTCCCTTTCTTCCTCCCTCCCTCCCTCCCCCACCCATCCTTCCCTCCCTCTCCCCTCCCTTCCTTTCTTCTTTCCTTTCCTTCCTTCCTTCCCTCCCTCTCCCTCCCTAACTTCGCTCCTCCTCCTCTCCTTTCCTTTCCTTTCCTCCCTCCCTTTCTTCATTCCCTCCTTCCTTCCTTACTTCCACACTCCCTTACGTCTTTTATTTTGGGCTCATTTCACTGTATTTTATTTCTTTGTTCTTTATTCATTCATCTCTTGATTCATTAGGCATTTATCCTTAAGGTTCTCCTTTCTCCTTTTCTTACTTCTGGGAGATGAATGAAAGAAGGCAGTTCTGGGCATATATGTATATCCCTTGATTCTTTCTAACCTTCCTTGGTAAGAATAACAAATCTCTAAAGCAAGGGCTGAAGCCTGAAACCTGGGTCTTTTCCAATTTATCCCACCGTATGATGAGTCCAAAAGGCAGTGCAGTATAGAGAAAAGGTCCTTGGACTGGTAATGGAAAGACTAGGGTTTATATCGAGGCTCTGACACCTACTCCCTATGTAGTCTTAGGTGACCTGCTTAACCACTCTGAGATTTAGTTTAATCAGCTGTTAAATTAAAGGTTTGGGTACATGGCTTCTAAAGTTCCTTTAAAAAATTTTTGAAGTTTTATGCTACATCACTTTTTCTTAAATTGGGTGGTTTTTATAAGTGTGTCTCTCTGAAATCAACTTGCTTTGTTTCTACTCTGAATAAAATCCGAAACTTAGCAATTTATATATCTCAGAATCAGAGAAAATCTCAAAGGCTTTCCCTGCTTATGCATCTATATCTGCATAATTAGAGAAGCTATGAAGTTCTACTTGGGCTGTAAAAATAGCTGTTGAGAATATGAACCAGGTTAGAGGAGTCAAGGTGAGATATCAACCTCTCTATAATATTGTTTTAAAATTATAGTACACTTTGGCTTATTTTTCAGCTTTATTGAAATGCAATTAACATATTGTATGAGTATGAGTGTATGATGTATTGATTTGATACACATATCTATTGTGAAATGATTACCAATGTGGCAGTAGCTAATATTTACATCACATGGTACAAGGACCATTTCTTTTTTGTAGTAAGAACATTTAAGATCTAGTCTTAGCAACTTTCAAGAATATGATACAGTATCATTGATAACTATGCTGTACATTAGATCTCCAGAACTTATTCTTTTAGCTGGAAATTTGCACTCTGACCAATGATTACCAACTTTTTCCCCATCCTCCACTCCCTGGTAATCACCATCCTCGTCTCTTGTTTCCATTAGTTTAGCTTTTTTGGATTCTACATATAAGTACTACTAAGCAAAAATTAGCTTTGTATGGTTTATTTCACTTAGCATAACACCCTCAAGATCCATCCATGTTATCACAAATGGAGGATGTCTTTTTTTCTTATGGCTAAATAATATTCATATACAGATAACTTCTTTAATCATTCATTTGTCGTGGAAATTTTGGTTATTTCTATATCTTGGCTACTGTGAATAAGGCTACAACGAACATGGAAATACAAATATCTCTTCCATATCCTGTTCTCATTTCCTTTGGCTATATACCCAGAAGTCAGATTCCTAGATGGTATGGTAGTTCTAGTTTTGTTTTTGAGGAAACCCCATACTGCTTTCCATAGATAGTGGCTGCATCAACTTAAATTCCCACCAAGAGTGCAAAAGGGTTTCCTTTTCTCTATATCCTTGCCAACACTTGTTATCTCTGTCTTTTGATGATAGACATCTTAATAGGTATGAGGTAATATCACCCTATAGGTAATATTTCTCTGATGATTGGTGATATTGAGTACCTTTTCATGTACCTATTCACCCTTTGTATGTTTGCTTTGGAAAACCATCTGCTTAGTTTCTATGTCCATTTTTAAAATTAGACCATTTTTGTTGTTGTTGTTTGTTATTAAATTGTATGAGTTCTTCATATGTTTTGAATATTAACCCATTAATATTCAGAGAAGAATGTTTGTTTTAGAGCTAACACAAGACAATCAATATGGTTATTTGATGGCTATCTTGGCAGAAAGTCAGTGCACAGTAGTCTTTAGATACTTTGGGTACATTTACATACACATGGGGCAAGGTGCTTTGTTTACTAAGGAACATTGCTGGTCCCTGAAACAGTCAGATGGACTAAATGATGAGTTACACCAGGCATCACACTCCATGAGCACATGCCAGCAAAGCAAACACTAATGGGCAAACGGCATTGTTCTGGTGACAAGTGGAAGCACAGGGCATCATGACTGCAGTGTCCATTCCACTTCTGGTGTCATGTAGTCATAGACATACAAACATAGACTCAAACTTGAGGAGGAGAGAGGGGCTATTAGAGAGATTTCCTGTGTATATATGAGAGACTGATCTCTAAAGAGACTATTAAAATCAGTAGATTTGACTAGATTTTAAGCCATATTTGACTTTTTTATCCTGCTAACCACTGTGTGGGAGTTTGGGATGGGGGTGGTGGTAATTGGCAGAAGACAACTAGATTAAATTTAGACGAAATTAAAAGTACTTGCTTTTTTTCTAAATATCCAAATTGTAGAGTGAATTAAATTCTGTGACTCCATTAAAAAATAAATGGGGAAAGGAAAAATAATCCTAGTGTACTGATCTCATGAAACATTCTCGGATGTCAGAAAAAAAGAGAAGGAAGACAGAACTTTGGTGGGTGGAAATGTGCAAATACACCATTAATTTTAGTGTAGGCTGAGTCCTAAAATCTAGAATAACAGCAATTATTATTTAAATTGATTCATTCATTTAGTTAATGCAGTTTTTAATGGCTACCATGTGCCAGGCTCTATGTTAGGCCCTCGGGATGTAATAATGAGCAAAAAGGCATGGTCCTTGCCTTCATAGAAATTAGAGTTTTGTGGGAGAGGCAGATATTAGCCAACGGTCACACACATGAATGTAAAATTACAACACTGATAAAGTGCTTTGAAGGACAGCACTAGTGAGCTATGAGAATGCATAATGGAGAAACTGTTTGGGGAGGGGAGTAAACTCAAGAGAAGACAGGGCTAAAATCTGAGGGACAGGCTTTCAGGCAAAGGGGAGAGGATGGCCAGTACAGAAGCATTTTGTGTAAGGGGCGAGACCAAGACAGAAGCAGCAGAGGGGTTGAGGGGTGTGGCCAGGACAGAAGAGGCCATGTACTTAGGGGTCTGCAGATGGAGATCAGCCCCAGAAGGAAGGTGAAAGAGAGGTCAGAGGGAGACAGGCCAGGGTAGACCAAGCCCTTTGAAGGAAGGGGTTTTATCCTAAAAGGAATGCAAAGCCACTGAGATGTTTTAAAGGAATGTGTGTATCTTGAAAAGATAAATATATCCTTTCTACTTTTAAACTATCTCCATTCACACATTTTGCTTTAAGGTGGGGTTAGGCAATGTTTTGCAGATGAATTATGTCTAAGAGTTTTATGCTTATTACTATCAATTACTGAAAAAAAGCACCCAAAGAAAGGAAAGAGTTTCCAGATTCTCTAAGAATGTACTTCTATATTGAATGGTCGGTGTCTGGTATTATATGGTTATTGCTCTTAAAGTTTCCACAGTCAAATTCATTTTTTTTCAATTGACAAATTTGTCTGTACAGTAATGAGCGTGAATAAGAGACTGGATGCCTAATCCAGAGGATTTTGTGGGTTTCCTGAATATGGTATCCTTATTTAACTGGATATATATTAAAAAATGCTGTTCATGTATATGTGACTATGTATGTTGGGAGTATTAGATTAAGAAGGAGACAGAGCTCCTTGAGCAATAATCTCTTTTCCATTAATCTGAATCACATAGAAAAGCTTCAATTGCATTTCAAACAGTTATGTTGGCTAAGCAATATAGATACATTATATTACTAAATATAGTATTACTAAGCCTTTTTAAATTATGA
The DNA here is from genome assembly GCA_004024745.2 of Catagonus wagneri. Lineage (NCBI taxonomy): Eukaryota > Metazoa > Chordata > Mammalia > Artiodactyla > Tayassuidae > Catagonus > Catagonus wagneri. Next base: position 925,941 of record PVHT020000144.1, read on the forward strand.
CAATTTGGAGAACAAGTAAATAACCCTTAAAGGCAACTTCAGTTCTACCATACTGTGTGTACCTGTGTGTATGATATCTTTACTGCTTTATCTGGTTATAAAAGAAAGCTCTATTTGTGGTAGCACAGTAGACTCCGTTCTCTGTAATATACACCTCCCCCCCCATCTCCATAAAGACTCTGGTCCATTTTATGTTTAAAAACGGAGTCTTTCTTCAAGTGCATTTCTTTCTTTCTTCCTTCCCTTCTTTCATTCTTTCCTTCCTTCCTTTTCTTTCTCCCTTTCTTTCTTTCCTTCCTTCCTTCCTTCCTTTTCTTCTCTCTCTCTCTCTCTCTCCCTCTCTCTCTCTCTCTCTCTCTCTCTCTCTCTCTCCCTCTTTTCCAGTACATGGAAGTTCCCAGGCTAAGGGTCAAATTGGAGCTGTAGCTGCCAGCCTATCACAGCCACAGCCATGCCAGATCGGAATTGTGTCTGTCTCCTCTGGGACCAAGGCTGTCCCCTTAGAACTGGCTGGTATTAGGCCTGCAGGCTGCTTGACTTGCAAGCTGTTTTAATTAGACTGTTTGAGCTGTGAACTGGTTAAGGTATTTGAAAACTGTTCTTTTACTCTAGAGAAAAACCTCTGAGAAATGGGATCCCAGTTATCTAAAGATTTGATGGGTATGCACCCCCCCCCCATCTCCATAAAGACTCTGGTCCATTTTATGTTTAAAAACGGAGTCTTTCTTCAAGTGCATTTCTTTCTTTCTTCCTTCCCTTCTTTCATTCTTTCCTTCCTTCCCTTCTTTATTTCCTTCCTTCCTTTTCTTTTTCTCTCTCTTTCTTTCTTTCTCTCTCTCTCTCTCTTTCTTTCTTTCTTTCTTCCTTCTCTCTCTCTCTTTTCCAGGGCTGCACCTGCAGTACATGGAAGTTCCCAGGCTAAGGGTCAAATTGGAACTGTAACTGCCAGCCTATCACAGCCACAGCCATGCCGGATCGGAATTGTGTCTGCAACCTACATCACAGCTCATGGTAACACTGGATCCTTAACCCACTGAGTGAGGCCGGGGATTGAACCTGCATCACTGTCATGGGTACTTGTCAGGTTCATTACCCCTAAGTCACAACAGGAACTTCCTCATATGCATTTCTTTCTTTTTTTTTTCATGGGTAACAATAATTTTTTTTCCCCAGAAGCAACAGTCTACAACTATTAACCCCAGACCACCCTACCATCTCACTCCCTCCCCCACCTCATATGCATTTCTAACTAAATCAACCAATCTGACCAAAGGCGATTTAGAATATCAATGGCCATTATGGAGAACTTTTAAAATTTTCAGACTTAATTTCTTAAAACTTATTTAAAATTTTCGGACTTAATTTCTTAAAACATTTCTTAAAACTCTAAAATTTCCAGAAATAAATGGAATCCCTATTTTCACTGGTGTTTTGATAATTCCAAACATTAAACATATTGTAAGATTATCTGAGGCAAACAAACAAAAAGAAATTGGTAAGGAGAGATCATGATGACAATAGGAAGATGTAAAACTTACCCTTCCTCTCTATGAACTCATCAAAAATACATCTGGGGGAAAAAAAAAACAAACAAAAAAACCCCACATGGAACAGTTCTCCCTGAAAACTGCTGACTGACAGAAAGCTTCCTGTACAACCATGGCTGAAAGAGCCACAAAGAATCATAGAGGAAAGGAAGAGAAGTGCTCAGTTTGGGACCTATGCCCCAGGAAGAGGACTCAGAAGACAAAGGAGATTATACAGGAAGAGTTCCTCCTGGGGAATGAGTAGTTTGAGCTATTTATTGGGTCCCCCAATCCTGGGGTCCAACACTGGGGGGATGAGTCCCCTTGGCCGGTTGGAGGGCCTGTGACACAAACAAGTAGGCTGTGGGAAGCCTGGACTCCACTTAGGCAAAGGCTGCATGGCAGAAGGCCTGAAGTAGGGCAGAGAGTGCAGATGGAAATTACACAGGTGGTTGATGGGTTTCCCATGACCCCTGGTGTACATCCCAGCCTGAGATAAATGAGCAGTCAGCCCAGTTTATTTCACATAGCAGTTCCACACTGGAGTGAGGGCTGTCGAGACAGAGGAAAGAATGTGGTCGGACCTGAAGTGGTATCTGAGCAGGGTGAGCACAGCCATTACTGGTGCTTATACACATAGCACATCAGAAGCAGCCCAGACATCTGTCTGCAGCTGGACTACTGCAGCCTGCACCCTTCGCACATCCAGAGCCCCCACGGACCCCTCTTGCTTCAACACTGCTCCCTTCTGCAGCAAGGGTGTCAGTACTGGTTGTGAGGAGAGCCCACACTTAAAGGGAACAGAGGCAGCTTGGACCCAAATCTCAGGGTCTGCTCCAGCAACCTGGGAGCCACCCTAGCCCCTCCTAAGGTGGTGGTGACCACAGAGCAGAGGGTAGTCCTGGTTCACACCTGGTTCTAGCCTTAGCACCCCTCCTCCAGCCCCACCTCTTACCAAGATGCTGGCTGATAGTACATTCTGAGGGAAGACATGACTTGTGCTCATGTCAAATCCAGCTCTCCTACCAAAGCTGCTGGGTATACACAGACTATATAGGGACACTCCCATATAAGGACACCCCTTCAAGACCACAGTAGGTAATTGTTTCACCTAACTTCATAGTGATAGAGAACGTTAAGCAAAATAAGAAGACAGGGGAATTGGTCTCAACTGAAAGAACGAGAGAAAATCCCTGCAAAAATAAATAATAAAATAGAAAAAAAGCCAAATTTCCAGATAAATAATTCAAAGCATTAGTAATAAGAATGCTAACTGAATTAGGTAAAAGAATAGATGAACATAGTGAGAATTACAACAAGAAACTAGAAAATATAAAAAAGAACCAGTCAGAACTGAAGAATACAATAACTGAAATAATAATAAAAAAAAAAGCACTAGAAGGAATTACTAGCAGGCCAGGTGGTACAGAGGAATGCATAAATTGATGTGAAAAATACAGTGATGGAAATTATCCAATCGGAGAAGCAAACAGAAAAACAAATAAAAAAATGAGAGCAGTTTAAGAGATCTCTAGATTAATATGAAGCATACCAGCATTACATTATAAGGGTTCTATAATGGGAAGAAAGAAAGGGGTCAAAGACATGTTTGATGAAATTATGGCTGAAAACTTCTCAAACCTGAAGAAGAAAGTATCCAGGTACAGGAAGTACAGAGGGTCCCCAAAAAAGATGAACCTAAACCAACACACAGCAAGATAGATCATAATCAAAATGGCAAAAGTTAAAGAGAGAATTCTAACGGCAGCCAGAGAAATTAAGCCTTCTGAGGATCCAGAGAATATTTACTTTCTCATATTCCCAGACTAAAGCAAGCTATAGTCAAAGATTTTCCCAAAGTAACCAAAGAAACTCACAGACTTGCTGAGACATTTAATATACTTATTCCAATTTGTAGTCCTGGTTTCTTCAGTTTATATCTGCCAGTTTATATGCTTGCCAGTGAAGGCCAGGCCCAGTATTGGATAAAGACTGTTGGGAAATTACTAAAAGGTCTCTAGAATTACATCAGGGAAACCAGCTTGGTCTTTATATTATCCGGCTTGGGCAATTGCTAAGCAACTTTATCAGGCAATCCCTAGGGCTTTTCCAAAGCCTATTGATTGGAACAAAATTCAGGCCTACACAAAAATCTGATGAACATGTTCATAACTATTACAACTGACTTCTGATAGTTTTTAAAGGAAATTCTAGTTTTCCTTTAGATGTTTATTCCACCAAGGAAGACTTTAACCTGTTTACTAATAGGCTTCACTGGGACCTCTTCTTTCTAGTAAAAAGGATCAGAATGGCATAAGAAAATATGTCTACTGAAGATTTAATCTGATAAACCAGCAGTCTCACACTTTAAATGCATCAGCTATAAGAAGACCACCATAATTCCTAAACTTCAGCAGTTGAAGGCTTCTAAACAAAATCAAAACTCACCTAGTTTCTGCTATTACTGCAAAAAGCCAGGACATTGAAAAAGGGGCTGTTACAAATCTAAGCACTTCAGGCACTGCCAGCCCTCTAACCAACCTTTCCAATGTCCTTTCGAATCTCAGTGATGGGCTCCAAGGGACTACAGGGGTTCTTCACAATCCTGCCTCTTAATCAGCTTGGAGAAATAGTTCTCCAGACTGCGGATGACTCTCTTCCAGTCCTGCACCAAAGTCACACCCTCAGTGCTCAACCCTACTCATATAAAGCAGCCTCTGTGTTTATATAAGTAAAAGTTCAAGTTCGAAAGTGAGGATCTCTAATGAACTCAAGAGCTGCCTGTACCTGAAGCCATTCCCTTTTGGTTAGGCTCTTGAGAGATACCTAGCCTTTTCTTCTTAGATCCTCTGCCTCACCCATTTATTAGGCTGAGACTTCTAAGACAAGTATCATTCCAGAATGTCTTTCTCCCTAAAGGGAGAAGTAATTCTAGAATGACAGTAGTCAACAAAGCAGTCAACTATGTGAATTAAATGACCCCTTGTCACCTATTATTTGTTCTGTCTCCATCTCTGACAGCTGATTCTAGCAACACCAATCATCTGTCCCTGTTGCATCAGCTACCACTTTCCACATGGGTAAAGTTTCCAACTGACATTGGCAAAATTCACAGCACATTTCCCATCAAGATTCAGATCGATTCCTCAAAACCTCTTCCAAGAATTAATCAATACCCTATAAGTAAAGACACCCTTCAAGAGACAGCCTATCATAGAAGATTACAGGACTCAAGGCTTCATCAAACCTTGTACCAGTCCCTGTAATACTACCATTTTACCAGTGGGAAAACCTAGGGGCTGAGGGAAAAGGTTTGCCCAGGACTTCCAAGCAATAAACAATATTGTTATCCCTTGACACCCTGCTGTTTCTAACCCACACACACCACTAACATCCATTCCCACTGGAAGCAAATTCCTTAACATAATTGATTTATGCAGTACATTCTTTAGAATTCTCGTTGATGAAACTAGCCAATACCTTTTTGTCTTCACTTCGGAACAAAAACAATTCAGCTGGACAGTAGTGCCTCAGGGTTTTATTGAGGGTCCTTCTTATTTCTCACAAATCCTGAAGTCTGATCTTGATGATATAATTTCCCTAGAGGTTCCACTTTGTTGCAATATGTGGATGATTTGCTTTTTTGCTCTCCTTCTCAAGCCTCTTCACAGGAAGACAGCATTGACTTGCTAAAGCTTTTGTCCTTAAAGGGACATAAAGTCACCAAAGAAAAATCACAGTTTTTCTAAACCCTGTTTTGATATTTAGGGGATCTGATATCAGAACAAGCATTACACTTAGACCCAGATAGACTTCATGGTGTCCTAAGTTTCCCAAGACCCAAAACTAAGCTACAGCTGCAAGGTTTTCTCAGGTTAGTTGGTTATTGTCAAAGCTGGATCACAAATTTCTCTCTTATGGCCAAATTTCTGTATGTTTTTTACTAAAAAAACAATGCCCACATTCCAATTTTATGGAAAGAACAGGACAATATAGCTTTTAAAGCTTCAAAGGAGAGTTTGATAAACCCACATGCCCTATAGCATCCCGATTATCAGTTTCCCTTTTTACTTTTTGTATATGAAAAGAAGGGGAATGCCATGGGTTACTCATCCAAATACACAGCAGCCTCCATCCATCATAGACTTTAAAGTCTGAAACTGGACCCTGTGGCATGGGCTACCTTCTTGCCTTAGAGGCATTACGGCTGCTTGCTTTTTTGGTTAACACCATCAAGAAAATCACTGCGGGATTCCCTTTAGCCATTTTTGTACCTCATGCAGTAGAAGACCTCCTGAATTATCTTCATGCTCAGCATTTCTCTGTCAGTTGCCTCACCTCCTGTGAAGTCCTTTTGCTAACTCTTCCTTGCCTAACTCTTTCACTTTGTAATAACCCTAACACTGCTACTGTTCTCTGCTCTGTCACTGCTGAAGTCCTTCACAACTACATAATACTGATGGATTAACTTTTGACTCCTCATGATGATCTATGGGAAATTCTACTGGTTCATCAATGACTCTTATTTAAAAGGTGACAATGGCAAGTATCGTGCTGGCTGATATGCCAACATCTTTGGATGTTGTTGACACAACACTTTACATATAGTTACTTCGGCCCAACAGGCTGAATTATACACTCTTCCACAGGCTTTGCCAAGAAGAAAATGCCAATATTTACACTGATAGCAGACATGCTTTTGGAGTAGCACATGATTTTGGAATGTTGTGGAGGCAACGTAGTTTCCTTACTCCCAGTGGAAATAAAATTAAAAATGACTCTTATGTTCAGGAATTATTGGATGCAATATTTTTTACTTGCTATTTTAGTTATTATTAAGACTCCTGGGCATTCTAAAAACTTGACTCTGGAAGTTAAGGAAAATTACCTTGCTGACATTTCCTTAAGGAATGCTGCCCTTAAAACTACCAGCAGTCGCCAAACCTCTGTCATGATACAAAGGGATATTTCCCCAAATGATAACTTAGAAAAATTGGCTAGAAAATCCCAACAATTGGCCTCAGAAAAGGAAAAACAAGATTGTAAATTCAACAATTGTTGGTTTGATAAAAAGAGAAATCTCTGGTTTGGACCAAATAACAATCCAGTCCTACTGGAGACTGTAAAAGTTCCACTCCTCAATACTGTACATGCATTCAACAAAATTATAGCATTCACAAATCAATATTGGTGGGAAAAGTATTAATAATGCCACAAAAAATATCTACCCAACTTATTCCACTTGTCCAAAATACAGCCTTAGATCTTCCTGTCCATACTAGTCCTGGGCATTTTAAATGGTCTAATGAATCACTTGAGGTTTGGCAAATGGATTGCATACAACTTCCTCCATTTAATGGATATAAATGTATTCTAGTCATGGTCTATATGTTTTCATACTGGACTGAAGACTTTCCTTGCAGACAGGCTGATTTGTCTATAGCTAAAGTCCTTTTGAAAAGACTGTCTCAACTTAGGAACTTCTCTTGAATTTATAGCAATCAAGGAACTCATTTTGCTAGTCAGATACTTTGACAAGAATGTCATTTTGCTCTTACTGCTGTTGTGTTGGCTGTGTTTACGGCATGCAGAAGTTCTAGGGCCAGGGATCAAACCCATGTCACAGCAGTAACAATGTTGATCCTTAACCCACTGAGCCACGAGGGAACTCTGACAAGTCCCTGTTTGGCTGGCTTTACAATACTTTCATTGCGTTTACTGTCTTCAATCCTCTGGTTTTGTCCAACATGCTAACAGCATTATTAAGACTCAGTGGGCCAAATATCTAGAGGACCTCCAAATACCTTGACTAAAAGCATTGCAGTTCATCTTTCCATATTTCAGATCCATCTCTTTTGGAACTTATCAACTTTTACCCTTTGAGATAGTCACAAGACGGCCAATTACACTTGGTTTCTCTCTTTTGATCCACAGCTTTTAAAAGGAGAGATACTCCAGTACTTCAAAGGCCTAATTGATTCTATTAAAAATAACTATGTTTTGGTGGAGCAATATGTTCACACTACACTCCTGATAGATGAAGACATTTTGCATCACACCTTGCAAACTGGAGATTTTGTCTGTTTGAAAAGACACCTCCAGAAAGACTCTATTCGACATCGCTGGAAATACCCCTAGCAGGTATTGCTAACCACCCCTTGTGCCTCCAAACTCCATGGAATAGACTCTTAGATTCACATCATATATCTAAAGAAAGAACTGAATCCCGATCAGAACTGCACATCATCCAGTGTTCTTAAAGATTTTCTGTAATTGAAGTAGATGATGTTGATGAGACAGTTTTCCTAAGATATACAGACCAGGCCTGCTGGAAGTATGTCACCCAACCTTTGATGATGATATAATACCTCAGATAATCTCCAGTGCCTATCATCTTGATAACATATGGACTTTATATAAAAAGCAACTGAGAGTCCTCCTTCCTACCCCTCCTTGTGACTTGCATGTGACCTCAATCATTTCTACTCTGTGCACTTTCTCTCCAGCCTGAGACACTACATCCAGGAAAGCTTCTTTCTGGCATCGAGGGACAAAAAGCCACCAAAACCAGGAAAATTGACTCTTGATCAGTGATGCTTTCAAAAAAAATACTGATCAAAACGGGAAAATGTAAAACTTTTATTAAAACAGAAAATTCAGATAGAGTTGGGAGAATAGAGAGGGGAGCTCTCATGCCCCGGAAGGATAGCAGAACCTAACAGGAAGGAGAAAGTTTCCTCTGCTTTCCTGGTAAGGACTCAGCCAGTGAAAAGCCATGGTGTCTTTGTTTATTATAGCCTCCCTACTTTCTTTTCCCCTCTTAAATTAGTCCCTTTTCCTTGGCATGTAGGGACTTATGTGTGTCTCACCATGGTTGCAGAATCGAGTTGCAATTCTCTGCTGATCCTGAATAATTTTTCTCTTTGTTGTTGTATAAATAATTGGCAGTCTACTTGTTTTAGGTCAGCAAAAACTGATAATGTGTACAAGTTGTGATAACAACAGTTGTAATTTATTCAGAATTTATTTTGGGTCAGGCACAAGGAGAATTGCTTTATATATGTAATAGAACATAAGTGAGATGTTTGCTTTTGTACCAGAGCTGTGACTTAGAATAAATAGGATTAGGTATATTCATATCTATACATATATATTTAGGGCTGGGATTTGCTACAAAATCATTCTTAACTGAAACTATGCATGTTGAAAAAAGAAAACCTCATCATAGTGACTTAACCAGATATGGAATTATTTTTAAACAAAACAAGAAGTCCAAGGGCAGTAAGTCAAGACTGGTGAAGCTAATCTAGGATACCACGAAGAACCCAGGTGATCCTTAGCATATAGTGTTCATTCTTATATTTGTAAGATGCCTTCTGTTCTAGCATTGGGTCTGCAATATAAGAAGAAGGGAAAACGAGGAAAAGATCTAAAGTTATTGTAATAATGACCCCCAGTGTGTCACACTGTGCTTTTCCCATGCTGCTTTGGGTGTGGCATTGTCACTCTTCCCATAAAGAGATGAGAGTATTTCTTCACTCCCTTGAGTCTGGGCTGCCCTTGTGATGTGTGTTTACTAAGAGGATGTGGCAGAAGTAACATGAGTGCTAGAGTATAGGCCTCAGGAGACCTTTCACCTCTGCTCTAATCCTCTTGAGACCCTAGAAATCATATTGTAAAAAAAATCCAATAAAACCTGCTAACAGATGAGAGGTCTCACAAAAGTGGTATTTGGTGCCTCAGCCAACAGCCAGCACCATGCGCCAGGAATGTAAGTGAGGCCACTTGGACTCTTCAGCCCAGTCTCATTCTCAGATGATTTCAGCTGTGTGAGTGAGCATAGGCAAGGACAGTGGAAGAGCTGCCCATATTACCAATGGGTAGAACTGTGAAAAATAATGAATTGTTGGTGGCTTACATCAACAAGTTTTGGGTGGTTTGTTACAAAGCAATATATGCATGACAGGACTGGATTAGAAACTATTCCTAGGTCAAAAAATTGGGCCTTTATTAAGGTATGTTCCCTGCTTCTGGAGCAGGGGTAACTGACAACATGTGTTTGACAGGACTTCAGAACTTCTGGTTAGAATACCTGGTTAGAACCTAAATACACCATCACCCACTTCCATTTCTGAAAGACTTTTGGTCTTATGGAAAGTGTACTATTTATACTGAGGTTATTTTATTGCCTTTCCATGGGAAAGAGTAGGGCATACTTCTCCTACCTAAAGCTAAGTTAAAGATTGGAGGTGCCCTTAAGAAGAAATGCCTGGCACCTCATTTCCTCGCTAAATGCTTTCTGAGTTTCAGATCTCCCAGGCTTACTCTGAGCTGAACGTGGTGAGAGAAGGAGAAACTCGTAGACCCAGCCCCTTCAACATGGGGGAAAGGAAAGGAATATTTGACAGACATTATCTTTGTTTTAAAATATAATGTACTGGATCTCCCATTGTGGATCAATGAGTTAGGAACATGACTAGTATCCATGAGGATGTGGGTTCCATCCCCGGCTTGCTCAGTGGCTTAAGGATCCAGCACTGCCATGTTGCCATGAGCTGTGATATAGGTCACAGATGTGGCTCAGATCTGGCATTGCTGTGGCTGTGGTGTGGGCCAGCAGCTACAGTTCTGATTCAACCCCTAGCCTGGTAACCTTCCATATGTTGCAGATGTGGCCCTAAAAAGACATAAACATATATATATATATATATATATAGTGGCAATGGTATACTTAAGTGTGTGTGTGTGTGTGTGTGTGTGTGTAGTATACATACACACAGTATGTATATCAGTATACTAATAGCATACTGATAGAAAATCTCAGGTAAAGTACGGCCAATAGCTCAGGAGATGATTGCCATTGAAAAGTTTGTTACCCACAGTTCCCAGAAGGAGAGGGCATGCTACGTCAGGAAGGACACATAAGGAAGCACCATGGGGCAAAGGGAGAAGGGGAAACTGTGGGAAAGAGGCTTAATTGCGGTTTATGTTGGAAAGAACAGGTGAGGCAGGACAATCAGACTTAGATTGGCTAGTAAATAATTTCACAGGCTGTGGTGTACAGGGACTGTTCCCAGTTGTGTAGTACCTGGGGCAGAAAGGACAGGTGTTTAATCACCCAAAATGCGGATACCAGATAAAAGAGGGGTAGGGACAGTTTTGATTGGTTTGTATTTGAAGATCACGCCTCTGGGAGTAGGGGAGGTGATGCGAGGGGAGGAGCAGGAGGAATGGAAAGGGGCAGGAGTGAGGGAGGCAGGAGGTCAAGGCTAAGTGACTCAAGCATGTTATCGAATTGTCTAGAACAAGACAATTCTCATATGCATGTGGGGCAGATGTTAAAGCATCAGGTTTAAAGAAGTTGGAAGTGGCTAACACACCCCGAGGACTGGAAGTTCCTACTCTCAGGTCCCAGGCTTTCCAAACAGCAGCACAGGTGAAAGAGGACCAGGTGCTGTGCTCCAGCATCAGGCAGAGCAGCACTGGGGCAACAGAGCAGTCTCCGCCTCTCCCTACAGACACCAAAACACCAAGGCAGAATCGCACTCTCTCCCTTAAGGGCACAGGAGGAGAGACACTCTGGAAGTAGCCAGGTTCTGGAGGCTGAAAATGTTTGGAGACAGATAAAGACACAGACAATGTGTAAAGGCACGTCACTGCTCCTGCGTTCACAGGGTCCACTCCAAGTTCAGCTTTGAATTGAATGTGAGATGATGAGATTGAAGTTTTAACATCACCAGGAATGAGATTTATATGCTGATATGTACTCTTCTGATATACAAAATGTATGTTACTCTGTAACCAACTGTGGCTTTAGAGTTAAAGAATGTGTCTATGACGTCATCAAAGGAACTGCCACAAGTTAGAGTGAGATAATTATGGAAAAGAGTTAAATTGATTCTTATTTACACACCAGTGTTATAAATCAGTTTTGCATACATACACAGTCTTGATTAGTCCTAACAGCAGCCTTAGGAGGGTAATATTATTAAATCTATTTGACAGATGAGGAGAGTGAGGGGCAGAGAGGTGAACTAAATTGTCTGAAGTGGTAAAGCTGAAATGTAAACTCAGGTGTCTGATGTCAGTGACTGAATTCTTAAGTCATAAACCTACACCAGTAAGTTTTGAATCTTGCTCTTTGATTTTGTTACCTATATCGTACTTCGAATTTACCTGTTCTTTTTTTTCCCCCTAAAGATTTCATTTTCTTTCCTGTATAATTAGATAAAGAGTTGAGAGAGCATCTCACTTTTCTGACACGGCATTTGAAGGGGCAGGTGTGTCTGGCACCCAGACGTGAGCTCAGGGGTTCAGACTCCTTCCACTGGTCTTTGTTCTAGTTTGTCACATTGCTTCCTTAATTTGAGTCATCATTATCATCTGTTTCTTCCTTCCTTCCTTCCTTCCTTTCTGTCTGTCTTTTTAGGGCTGCACCCACAGCGTATGGAGGTTCCCAGGCTAGGGGTCGAATCCTGCTGGCTTATGCCACAGCCACAGCAATGCAGGATCTGAACCATATCTGCAACCTGCACCACAGCTCACCGCAATGCCTGTTCCTTTACCCACTGAGCAAGGCCAGGGATTGAACCTGCATTCTCATGGATGCTAGTCAGATTTGTTTCCGCTGAGCCACCACGGAAACTCCTCATCTGTTAATTTCAACCAATCTTCTTCACAAGTAGGAAACAGATTCATAAGTACCAGCCTTTGGTAAAATTTAAGCGAGGAGCCAAGGAGGCAAGAACTAGGTCTCAGTTCTGCCCCCAACCAGCTGTTTAGCTTCAGGCAATTTCCTTAACAGCTTTTGGTTCCAGTTTTTCATATATAAATTGAGAGGTTGTGACTAACTGATTCTCAGAGTTCCTTTCAGTTTTAACTTTTCAAACCAGTATGACAAAATCCAGTCTTCTTTCTATAAGACTATTAAGTATATTTTCCTGAAAATTGTTTACCTTTATTCTGCATGAAGGTAGATATTATGAGAAAAAGAATGTCTACCTATGTATAACTGGGTCACTTTGCTATATACCAGTAATTAACAGAACATTGTAAATCAAATATAATAAACATTTTTAAAAAATAAAAATAAATTAAAAAAAAAATATATAAAGGAAACTAGGAGATGAGATCACCAGGTCCCTGACTCCTTTCTGAACCATTTGAGATGATAAAACTGAAACCCACAAAGGATGAATACTTTTATAGTAACTTTTATATATAGTATATATATATATACTTTCATAGTAACCTTTATATATATTTATATATATGTATATGACTTCTCTTATAGAACTAGAGCATAGCTTTTTATTTACTCTCCTTTGTATCCCTGTCATCCACAAGGACAGTAAAAGAAACACTGAATCAGGTATAAAGTATGTCAATTGCTAGAATTCAGTTTTGTTTCAAAAAACATTTCATTGAAATGATTAAATCACTTTTCTAAAAAAAAAAATGACAGGATGCATCATCTGTTGGGAAGGAAGTATGTTTTGGTTGCCACTTGAGAACTTCTGTTAAGGATTGTCCAAGGCATGTGTTGGGAGAGGAAGGCACACTTCCTAGGTCACTGAGCATTTGCAGCTGAACATATGCTACCTCACGATGGCATTCAGCCACAGCTTCTTATTCCATGGGGATCTGAATATTTTATGGATATTCTGAATGGTAAGATAATTGATGATAGAACACTGGGGAAAAGAACCGATAGCTTTTTTGTTGGTAGCATTTATCAGATTGTCAATTAAATGCTTGTCATGTGGTTAAAGGAAAAATATTTATTGCTGTGGCAGACATCAAGACAGACCTTTAACCAAAAATGTGGTACTCAGGAGGAGGCTCAGAGATCCACGCCTTCTAGCATGACTCATTGCTCTTTTGTGTTCGCTGAAAGTATTATAATGTATACTTTTAGCAACAAAGGTTGGGGTTGCTTATCTTGTTTAAAGTTTACTGGGAAAAGAAAGGAAAGTACTGGTGTTTGTTTTATAGAGATAGAAGGCTAATTTGCTAAGTGAAATATTAGCTGTCTCAAATCATTTTGGGGAGGTGGCAGGGTATAAAAATTTTACAACCGTGAAATATTTATGTGCAATGTACTGAAGAGAACTATTCACTATTCCAATAAAAGGGGTTTTAAGGTGCTTCTCATTTACAGGTATTGTCTAATTTTTATTTGCTGGAAGTCAGTTAATTCACTTGCTAAATGTTCCCACAGTGCTTTGTATTCAGCCTTGGTAAGATCCTCAGCTCTCTCACAATGACTTGCATTTTGCACATCTTCCTCGGTAGAGTACAAACTCTAGGAAGCAGAAACCATGCCTGCCTCATTCATATCTGGAACCACCAATGCCAAGTTCTGGACTTGTGACAAAATAGGAATCCATAAGTATTTGATCATAAATCAACAGTTGTCTAAAAGGGAATTTTCTAAAACATACAGCCTTCAATGATGAAGTAGTTAATTGCTAGCACATACCTTTGGTAAAGTTCTTCCTCAGAGTCCTCTAATAGTAGAAAATGCTATATTATTTTTTAGTTCAATGATAGTAATATTAAATCAAAGCCCTATTCGGAGTGTGAAAAAAAAAGTTTCGATCCCGTCAGAGCATAGAGAATGCTCTGAGATCACTAAATTATTTTGTAGTGAAGAGCTTAGATAGTTTTAAAATGATGGGTAAGGAGTTCCCTGGAGGCCTATGTTGTCACTGCTGTGGTGAGGGTCACTGTTGGGGTGAGAGTTCAATCCCTGGCCCAGGAACTTCTGCATGCTGTGGGTGAAGCCAAAAAGAAAGGGTAAGTAAATTTCAGTCAGAAAACTGTTTTCCATGACACCGGATAATGGACTTTTTCTTATTTTTTAAAAATCATCTGGCCAGTTTTGATAATATTCACATATCATAATGTGGTCATGTTTTCATACTATAACTAATTTGATTTTAAAGAACTCAGGTTTCTAAATGTCAGGATCTATATCTCTAATCTCTCTGTGTACTTGAATCTTTTTTTTTTTTCTTTTTATGGCCACTTCTATGGCATACGGAATTTCCTGGGCCAGGGACTGCATCCCAGCTGCAACTGTGAACGGAGCTACTGCAGTTGGAGTCTTAACCCACTATACCACAGAGGGAACTCCTGTAATTGTATCTTCATGGTGACTTTCTGCTGATCTTTTTGTCAATGTTGTGCCCTCTCTAGAAATTTGACAGCAGCTCAAAGTTTTATTGCTTTCACAATGCCAGGCACATGAAACAGGCTTAAAATTACAGTTTGCTAAGTAACCTTTTAAAATAATCTATAGATAGAAGTAATCCACTAATGATATCCTGAGACACTGCCTCTTTGCCATGCATTTTGGCAGCCTTTAGGTCACGTTTCTGTGGGTCACAGCTCTCACAAATGCCAAATATGGTCTTGAATGCTGGGGCTGTGGTGGTTTTAACAAGTCCCAGTCTTTTTACAGAAACCAAATTCAAAGGCATTGTCACGATTTCTGGAGCAGCAACTGAGAGTCACTTACTATTGAAGAGAACTGGTGCCAGGGGACCAACCTCCTTCCCTGAAATCAAGTAACAATTTTTAGTCTGCTTATTCTTTCTCAGCTCACTCACCCTAAATTACAGAGCTTTCACTTCTTTGGCAACTGCTTAAAAAAATGACATCAAACCAGGCGGCCATTCAGCTCATGCCTTCAATGTGTGATTATTGACCATATTTGAAAAGAAGACTCATGCGGCCTCAGTTGTGTAATGCCAAGTCCTGAATACCTTGGAGGTGATGGTTCACATAGCTTTCACTAGTTAAGAAACTTTTAAATACCCAGCATCTCTTTTTGGATTTTTTTTTTTGTTTAACATATCAGAAAGTGTCTTGGCCTCACACCACATGATCAATTATTCCACCAGATTAAGGAATGAGGAAGAGGAATATATGTTATTTAATATTAAAAATCCATTACGAAAGTGATGCAAAATTAAAAGCAAGCTTGCCCTTTAAATCATAATAGCCTTATAATTGTTCTACCTGGAATAAATGTTTGTTGAATATCCTTATTATCAGCAGCAGGTTCACTTCCTCCATTAGTGTAACTGTGTAAGATAGTACTGCTCTAATCGTCATCTTACAGATAAGGAAACAGGATGAGAGAGAGAGAGAAAGTGTCATGTTTAAACTCACACAACTGGAAAGTGTTTAAACATAACCAGTCTTATGCTAGGATTAACTACTATGCTACAAAAACTAAGACATTGGGGGAAGAATTTGTTTTGAACAACGTTAAATACAACAACCCATTCCAGTTTCAAAAAGTAAGTTATAGAGATCTCAAGTAGATATTAGACAACCATGAAGCTTTTTTCACAAGGTGGAAAATTGAGAACAGAGTGTTTTCATCTTGTAATAAATAATATTTTATGGCTGCTATCAACTTCACTAGTTAGAACCCAACATTCACCTATTTTAACAGACACAAAACCCAAGAAACATGAATATACATATAAAAAATAATTTCAGGTGTTCCTGTTGTGGTTCAGCAGGTTAAGAACCCAACTAGTATCCATGAGGATACGGGTTCAATCCCTGGCCTTGCTCAGTGGGTTAACGATTTGGTGTTGCTATGGCTGGTGGTGTAGGCTGGCAGCTGCAGCTCTGATTCAACTGCTAGCCTGGAAACCTCTATATGCTGCGGGTGCAGCTGTAAAAAGAAAAAAAAAAAAGGTAATTTCACATTTTGAGTCATCACTATTATGGTAACAGAATAAGGAGAAGGGAGGAGGCAGACGTATTATCCATGTCAAAGGATGTGAACCAAGAAGACTTTAAACATTTCAAAAAAGGATGGTGTCTGGATTAAGTGCTGAGTACCTTCTACACAGCAGGTTTTGGAGACAGGAACTACACAGGTACTCTGGATGCTTTAGAAATGGCAGCAAACAGAAGGTTGGAAGGATTATCCTCATTAGCTGTCAGCAATGGATTTTTACATGTGTTCCAAACCTAGTGCTGCTGTAATGATGAAACCACCCAGACTATTGTAAACCACACAGCATTTGCCAGACCCTTACCCTTCAGTAAAAAAACCTCTTCTTCCCGCTCTTTTATACTCAAGCACATTTCCTAACACAGATGTTTCCAACCCAACTCATTATTTTTGGGATAATCCTACCTCTTACTTTCCAAAGGCCTCCACCCTATTCCTCTCCACTCAATCTTAAATGTCTCTCTATGGTATAATCCCATCCTTTCTCCAGAATATTGGTGCCACTGATGCAAACCCACCTTCCAGTCCCCAGGAGCCCTTTTGCTCTTTAGTGGCTCCTTTATAGTGCACCTTCCATCACTGCTTCTCCCCAGCGTGTGTGGGTACATACTCTTCTATGTATTTGCTTAACCTTGATTTCACTGTTGTTCCCTTTAGTCACTGGACTTCTCAACTGGAATTAATCACACACAATGACTCCATGTTTCACTTAACCCTTAGTGCCCTGATCATGCCATCCTGGCCTTCTTGTGGTTTCCAGTCAAATCACTTTCTTTTTTTTTTTTTTGGTCTTTTTGCCTTTATGTAGAGCCACACCCACGGCATATGGAAGTTCCCAGGCTAGGGGTCTAACAGGAGTTGTAGCCGCCGGCCTTCACCACACCACAGCAACACGGGATACGAGCCACGTCTGCAACCTACACCACGGCTCACGGCAAAGCCGGATCCTTAACCCACTGAGCAAGGCCAGGGATCGAACCTGCAAACTCATGTTCTTAGTCGGATTTGTTAACCACTGAGCTACGAAGGGAACTCCTCAAATCACTTTCTGAACCATCGACTGACTCATAGATTGGTGTCTTTCCTTTCTCATTCCCTTTATCATAGGTGTAACATGTACTATTAACTATTAATGCCCTTCCTAAAAATATCTCCTGATACATTTTTCTGACATCATCTTTGGCTGATTCATTTATTATTGACCTATCTGATCATCCATTCATTTATTTAGCAAACACTTATTAAATAAAGGTCCACTTAGTGCCATTATAGGTAAGAAAT
Source organism: Catagonus wagneri (assembly GCA_004024745.2). Lineage (NCBI taxonomy): Eukaryota > Metazoa > Chordata > Mammalia > Artiodactyla > Tayassuidae > Catagonus > Catagonus wagneri. The sequence continues at coordinate 943,509 of PVHT020000144.1, forward strand.
GCAGATACGGAAAGTTAGCCCAGTCTGTAAGCAGGAGACAGAAAGTGAAACGGTCATAAACGAGTATGACGAATGCATCATAGAGCCATGGAAAGGTTTCTACAAAGTGGAAAAGAGAGAACTCTGATCAGCTTAGAGAAGTAAGGGAATGCTTCCAATAGGAGGAGACACTGGGGCTGCTATGATGATAAAGCTTTACCCAGTCAGCAGAGGAAGAAATATCAAGGTTGGGGAGCAGTGGCAAATCCTTCAGCAAGGCTGGAAGATAGGTGGCTGGGTGATGGTCACAGGAGCCAGAGCTGGCTGGATATATATGATCACCATGTAAATAGCATTTTCTGGCAGATTATCGAATTTGGAAATCATCCTGCAGCTATAAAGCATTTTGGCCAGCAGAGTTGACATGATCAGTTTGTGGCTTAGAAATATTTCTCTGGCATCAATGTGAAGAATAAATGGGAGGAGGGCAAGACTTCCTTTACTTAGCTTCCTGCTTTACCTCTGTTAAGGAAATCCCTCATGACCTATGCTGTTATTTCACATTCTTTTCCTGGGAGACTGTATCTACTAGTGTATAGTCAATTCCCATGATAACCAGATGACTATTAAATATTATTTTCTGCTTCTGACCTTGCTCCTGAATAAGGTCCATTCTACTTGTGCCTGCTTTAAGTCATTTCCTCTCTAATGGTGTTATGTTCCAAAATCAGCTGGGCTTCACAGCATGGGGATATCGTCTCCTTTCTTTTATTCCATTTATCAGGATTGACAGCTTTATATTTTTCTGTTGTTTTTGACATTTTTTTCTTTCCTTTGCATTCCCATTTTTAATCAATGTAACAGATCTGTGTTACTTATCTAGATTACTAGTAATGACTCTTTTTTTCTTTTATGGCCACCTCATAATATATGGAGCTCCTGAGCCAGGTATAAGATCTGAGTCTTAGTTGTGACCTACAGCTATAGCAATGCCAGATTCTGTAACCCACTGTGCTGAGCCAGAGATCTAACCTGTGTCCTGGTGCTACCGAGAGGCCACTGACTCCATTGCACACAGTGGTAATTCCTAATAATGACTGCTATTTTTAATGGGAGATTTTTTTTCTATTATTTATTTACTTTTTTAGGCCCACACCTGCAGCATGTGGAAGTTCCTGGGCTAGGGGTCAAATCTGACCTGCACCTGCTGGCTTACTCCACAGCCACAGCAACACAGGATCCATGCCACATCTGCTACGTACACTGCAGCTTGCAGCAACACCGAAATCCTTAACCCACTCTGAGTGAGGCCAAGGATTGAACACTCATCCTCATGGATACTATGTTGTGCTCTTAACACACTGAGCCACCGTGGTAACTTCCTAATAACTACCCTTAACGAAGTCTCTCTACTGTTTCTTCACCTTGCTGTTCATTTTTGTTACATATACAGTAATATTACACTATAGACTATACATATAAATGAAAAACAGCATGCACACAAAATAACATAAAACATTTCATAGTTTAGAAAGCATAAAGTGGGCATGCATGTTTCTACCAGCAAGGTTAAGACGTTTAGCGTTATCAGTAAGTTAGAAATTGTCTGTGTGCCCGTCTCCAATCTCATCTCTATCCTGCACCCAAAGTAATCATTATCCTGAATTTTATATTCATCAGTCCCTTACATTTCTTTATATTTTTAACTACCAGTGTATATATAATGTTTAAAAACACACTTTATAGGATGAATCATACTATATATTTTCATCAGTGACTTATCTCTTTCATTTAATGTCACATATTTGAGATTCATCTAATTTGCTGCACGCAGTGGTATCTTCACTGCTAGTAATAGCCCATCATATGAATTTACCTAAGTTTCCTTCTCCATTCTAATTCTTGTTCATTTTCTCTTTATATTACAAACAGTGCTCTTCTAGATATCCTCATACAGGTTTTGAAGTGCACGTGGGCAGGTGTTTCTTCAGGAAAAAGAAAATGCTGAATTGTAAGATTTATGCCTGTTCATTTTTCTGATTAATGTTAATCAGCTTTTTAATTTGTAAATTTGTAAATTGTAAATATCGATTTACATCCCTATTAGAGTGTTTCTGGTTCAACATCCTTGACAATTTATATTGTCCAATGTTAAAAAAAAAAGTTTTTTTGCCACTCTAGTAGGTGTGAAACTGTGTCACATTATTATTCTAATTTGCATCTATCTGGTTATTAATTAGATTAAGTATATTTTCATATGTTTATAGGCCAGTTGAGCTTTCTTACCTATGAAATATCTATTTGATTTACCAGTCTTTCTATTGGTTGTTTACAGTTTTCTTATTGATTTCTAGAGGCCCTTTATATATTGTGGGTTATAATGCTTTTTACGTTATAAGTATAATTATATTCTTTTTGGCTTATTTTCATTATTATTTTTTTCTATAAAGAATACATACTACCAGTACAGTTTTTAAAATTATTTTAAAATGAAGGTATTAAATTGGAAATTTCACGTATCAGGGCATTAGGCTCTTAACACTTGACACACTAGGACAAAAAAAGGTGCTAACAATTCCAGTACGTTGTACAAACACCAGTTAAAAAAAAGATATCAAGATATCCATGTTCAAGACAAAAATCTAGAGATAAACCTGTTTTTCTCTTTGAAACCTTGAGAATATGTAAAGACAGTTTCATAATGATAGTTAGAAAAATGCTCTACCAAATATTAAACCTATTTATGGTATCCATAACTGGCAAGACCTTGTCACTGGCCCAGGAACATACATTTTTATCACTAGACATCAAAAACCTTTTTACTATACCTTAAAATAAATAAATAACATATTTTTACTTTGTTGCATGTATTTTTAATAGAATTTAAAAAAATTCATCCACACCAGAAGTTGTGGGCCGTGATGGTTTTCTCCTGCATACAAGAGCCAATTGTGCACATTGTTTTCCACTTCCATATTCAAATGTCATATTGGCAGCATTCAATTGGCAATAGAGTGTGTTTATATTGTGGAAATTGAAAAATGCTTCAAATCAAAGGTTTTTTTTTTTTTTTTGCCCAGATGGTCAGTTTTTAAAATTTACCAACACACCACTGCTCACCTACCACTACACAGAAATCATCCTTGTTAAGGTCACTCGTGACCATAAAGTTGCCAAATCCAACAAATATTTCAGTTTACTTTTTATTTTTCTCAGTCACAGCTGATATTGCTGGTCACTTTTTGAAATGCTTACTTCAACTGAACTCCAAGGCTCTTCTCTCTCTTGATTCTCCAGCTACTTTACTGACCACTCTTTACTGGTGACATGACCTATTTTCTTTCTATCTCTCCAACCTCTAAATGTTGGATACGTTAAGGCTCAATCCTCAGAATTTTTCTCTTTTCTATTTATACTCACTGATATCAAAGTGATATCACTCATACTCGTTTTTAAATACCCTCCTTAAATGAGTACTCTCAACTGAGCATTTCCAGCCTTAACAATTTTTCTAATTAACAAATCTGTACATGAGCTGTAAGCCTGGCATCACCTCATTAGTGTCTAACGGGCAACTCAAATTTAACATGTATGAAATCCAACTCTTGATTGCTCTCTCTCAATTTGCTCTTTAGTCTTCCTCATCTCAATATAATACAATTGCTATCTACCAGTTACTAATGACAAAAACCTCAAAGACATTCTTTGTTTTAACCACCTTAAAAACAGAGGTATAGTTAATTTACAAGGTTTTAGATGTACAGCAAAGTGATTCTGTTATATATAATTATATCTGTATATACATGGATTTGTTTTTCTTTCTCATATTCTTTTCCATTATAGGTTATAAGATACTGAAAATAGTTCCCTGCATTATACAGTAGGCTCTTGTTTATCTATCTTATATATAGCATGAATATCTGTTAAACTACTAATTTATCTCCTTCCCTGCCACCCTCACCCACTATCCTGTTTGGTAACCATACGTTTGTTTTCTATGTCTGTGAGTCTATTTTTGTTTTGTAAATAAATTCATTCACATATTTTTTTTAGATTCCACTTATAAGTGATACATGATATTTGTCTTTTTCTTTCTGACTTAACATGATAATCTCTAGGGGTTATCATATTAAAGTCATTCTTGAATTCTCTTTTCTCATTCCCCACTGTGGTCCAAACCACGAGCCTGTGCCTCTGGATTACTGTCTCCTAGCTTCCACACTTGTCCCTGTGTAGTCTATGCCCCATACAGTAGACAAAGCAATCCTTTCAAATCACAGATCAGATCAGATCATTTCCAGTTGTTGCCATCTTCCCCTGGAAAAATCCAAAGTCCTTAGCATGGTCTTCAAATCTTTCTATAATCTGACTATCCACACCTTTTTGACCTGATCACCTACCTCTCTCTACCCCGCCTTACTCCAGCCTTATGGGCAATTTTTCAAAGAAGCTGAGCCCATTTGCGGCACAGGATCTTTACATATGTGGCTATTCTCTCTGCCTGGAATGTTCTTTCCTTTCAGAGCTACAAGTCTTATTCCCTCACATGACATCTTATCAAAGAGGGCCATGCTAAACATCTTCCAGCTGTTCTTTACCATCCTTTACCCACACTTTTTTATTCTTCTCTAGGGCACTTCTCACAATTCAGCATATTGTTTATGTCCTTAATGTACATCTCCCCATTAGCACCTAAGCTCGGTAAAGAACAGACACCCCCCCCCCCGTTTTTTTTCTTCTGACTGCTATATCACAATAACGTAGAAAAGTGCTTACTCTAGAGTTGGTACTCTATTTTATTTTTTAAAATAAAACATGTATAGTAGGTACTATCATATTAAAATAAGAATGTTAAAAATAAGACTAATTTTATATTATGTTTCATATGTAAAGATAAGCAGAAGAAAAATAAGTTGACTGCCATGCTCCCATCAGCATCTCTCCTGGCCATTTTATAAAAAGATACCAAATACAGGAAGAAGATTTTGTGCAGTGAGTAGTGATCTGTTCACTTGCCAAGGATCAAACACAGAAAATATAGTGTGAAATAAATAAAGCTATAAAGCCTACATAGATACCGGAGGTATTTTGCCCACTTAGTTTTATAGAGGATGATTCTGGATAACTGTCATTTTTCTAAGTGCAAAAGAGTGGTCTGATCAGGCACATATTGGCTTTAATCTCATATCCACACTGGTTACAGAAGTTTGCTCCTCACCAGAGAGAGTACCGTATAGACATCCTATCAGTTCTGCTCAAAATTTCTGAAACCCTCTACTTGATATCTTCCTGCCAAATTCCTGCTGACTGCAAATGAGCACAAAATGTCAGCTTTTGTTATTTGAAGCACTAATGATAGATTTGAAATAGTATTCTAACTTTGATTCCAGGATTTACTATTATGTTTTAACTGATGCAGCATTCCAAGTCCTGTTAACAAAAGAATTAGATTTTAATAGGGAGTATGTTCAAATTCAAATAAATCAAATTTGGGGTATTATTTTAGGAGATTATTTTCAGATTCTAATTGAATTTTTAAAAATCATATCTGCTTCAAACATCTTAAATTTCCTGGGGAACTAAGGGTGCAATCCCATTTTAATAAATACTGTCTTTTTTATATCTTTTGTGGTTTAAAGTTTACTCACTGATATGATCACTATCAAATATTTAATTATAGACCATTTAGAGGATATTTTTAAATTTTAAAACTAAAAATAATCATTATTTTAAGTTATCTTTCTTTTCAACAAGTAAGAACCATCTTTATGAGAATATGGTGCTTATCAAGAAAGACACTAATAAAGTAAAAAGCCATATCTTTCTTCAATTCACCCATCAATATTTCCCTGAAGTCTGGTTTGAACTCATCTATATGTTCATTGTGCCTTGCTAAATTGTGTGTCTAATTCATTCTAGAATAAAGAACTGAGCTGAGAGGTGAAGTAATATCTGTGACTAGTCTCAAAACAAAACTCAATTCTTCACAGCTCCAGCCCAGTTTTGAATATACCAGAAAGTCATTCTTATAAACCTTGCAAAATCTGATATTGTTCTCCAAAAGACAATAAAGAGACCTGGTAAGTTTTCATAATGTCTTTATGCAGGACTATTAAAAAGTGATGAACTAATACCTCTACTCCTATGAGAATTACCCACTGAGTTGATTGTTATACATTTCCAGCTAGCATGATTGTGACTTTTTAAATGAATATTTTTCAGAGGAGTCTTAAGTTCATAGTAAAATTGAGGGAAGGGTGCAGAGATTTCCTATTTATCCCATCTCCGTAAATACATAGCCTTTTCCATTATCAGTATCTCCTGCCAGAGTGACATAGTGTGTTACCATTGAAGAACCTACACTGACATATCATAATCATTTAAAACGCATCATTTACATTAGGGTTCACTCCATTTATTTATTTACTTTTTGTCTTTTCTAGGGCCGCACCTGCGGCATATGGAGGTTCCCAGGCTAGGGGTCTAATCGGAGCTGTAGCCACCGGCCAATGCCACAGCCACAGCAATGCAGGATTCAAGTTGCATCTGCAGCCTACACCACAGCTCATGGCCAGACTGGATCATTAACCCACTGAATGATGCCAGGGATCAAATCTACAACCTCATGGTTTCTAGTCAGATTCGTTAACCTCTGAGCCATGACGGGAACTCCCAGGGTTCACTCTTGATGTTGGACATTCTATGGGTTTAGGCAAACGTGCAATAACTTGTGCTCATCATTTTAATATCATATAGAGTATTATATTGTTCTAAAAATCCTCTGTTCTATGCTTATTCATCTCCCCCTGCCATCCACTGATCTTTTTACTGTATCCATAGTTGTGCATTTTCCAAAATGTTATTTTGTTGGAGTCAACATGTAGTCATTTTAGATTTATTCTTTAATTAATAATGTGCATTTAAGATTTCTCCATGTCTTTTCATGGCTTGATATCCCACTTCTTTTTAGTGTTGAATAATATTTCGTTGCCCATATGCACCAACGTTTATCTGTTCCCTTACTAAAGGACATCTTGGTTGCTTTTAAGTTTTAGAAATTATGAATAAAGTTGTTATAAATATTTTGTACAGTTTTTTTTCTGTGTGGACATAAGTCTTTAATTCCTTTGGACAAATATCAAGGAGCATGATTGCTGGATGTCATGGTATGAATAGGTTTAGTTTTGTAAGATACTGCCAAACTGTATTCTGAAGTGGCTGTGCCACTTTGCATTCCTACCAGCAGTGAATGAAATTTTCTGTAATTCCTCACCAGCATTTAATACTGTCAGTGTTCCAGACTTTGGCCATTCTAATGGTTGTCTAGTCACATCTCAGCGTGTTAATTTGCATTTCACTGATGGCATATGATGTGGAGCATCTTTTCATATGCTTATTTGCCATCTGTATATCTTCTTTGGTGAAGTCTCTGTTAAGGTCGTTGGTCTATTCTTTAATTGGGTTGTTAGTTTTCTTATTGTTGAGTTTTAAGGGTTTTTGGTGATTTTTGATAGCAGGCCTTTAGCCGATGTGTCTTTTGCAAATATTTTCTCCCAGTCTGTGCCTGTCTTCTCATTCTCTTAACATGGTCTATCACAGAGCAAGTTTTTAATTTTGATGAAGTCAAGCTTAGCAATTATTTCCTTCAGGGATCATGCCTTTGGTGTTGTATCTAAAATGTCATCATCATGCTCAAGGGCAATTAGGTTTTTTTTAAAAGGTTACCTTCTAGGAATTTATAGTTTTGCATTTTGCACTAAGGTTTGTGATTCATTTTGAGTTAATTTTTGTGAAGGGTATAAGGTCTTTGTTAAGACATTTTTTTTTTTTTACACGTAGATGTACAGTTGTCCCAGCACCATTTGTTGAAAAGACTATCTTTGCTCCATTGTATTGTCTTTGTTCCTTTCTCAAAAATCAATTGCATATATGTGAGTTTATTTCTATGCTCTCTATTCTGTTCCATTGTTCTATCTGCCTCTTTTTTGCCAATATCACAATGTCTTGATTACTGTAGGTTTACAGTAAGTGTTGAAGGTAGGCTGTGTAAATCTTCCAACTTTATTCTTTTCTTTCAATATTGTGTGGATTGTTGTGGCCTTTTACCTCTTAATTGTGATGCTACTCTTCTAATATTGGCTAATTATTTTGGAAAATAATTCTAGTGGGGCTTTTAGACAACTACATTGAATGGTAAAAAGATTCTCCAGGTTTGCATCATTCACCCATGGCAGGGAAAGACTGCCACATGCAGGTGATTTTTTCCTTTACAGAATAAGGATCTGGACAGAGAGGTGAATCAATATATTTTTAAACATTTGTTTTAGTCATACTGGAAGAATAAAAAGGAAAAGATATAGAAATTGTTTTTTAAAGGTAGCTTTTAATTCTAAGAATGATGTTTTGAAATAGAAGCTAAAATGGAAGCTAATGACTGGAAAAATCTGAATCCTGATTCTAAGTGCTAATAAATACATAAGGTATATAACTTACCAAAAATAACATTTTCACATTCTAATTTCCCTTCTCTGAGATAATAAATCATTATGCATTATATATTAACGTATTTTACATAAATGATAATATGCATTATATACTAAATATGCACTTTATTTATTTGCATATACATATGATACCTACTGTATGCCATACATTCTAATTTGATCATGGTGATCTGAAATGGATATAACATAGTACCTGCTCTTAAAGATTCATATTCTAGTAAGAGGAAGGGATAAGCACAGAATTATTTCCCAGGTCAGTTTTATATTATATTATATTATATATTATATTATAATCTAAAAACAAACAGCTAGTAGTAATTCTTTGTTCTAGTCCACTGGCTGATTGATCTAACCCTGGCCTCCCTGAAACCCTTTATCTCAAAGGTGCCAAATAAGAGACTAGAGATCGAGAACTGTTGAGTCGTTTTTTTTACACTAATATTCCCATGATTCCCAGGCTCCCAGAGAGAGTTACCCCATAAAATACAAGATGTCCAGTTTAATGTAAATTTCAGATAAGAGAATATTTTTAGTACAAGTATGTCCCCTGTAGTATATGGGATATCATTATTTATCTGAAATTCAAACTATATTTTATTTAATAGATCTGTCAACCTACTTCAAGTTATGGTGAAAAATGACCCTAACCAACCATTCCCCATATATGAGGCTGGCTAATGCAGCCTAAAGAAGGACACCATAGCTACCACTACTTGGGACTCCACGGCATGCCTCCACTAAGTATGTTCTCTTTTCTGCATTTAGATATATAGACATAAAGATTCATATATATGAAATAATATATAATATATAAATAACATACAATATATATGTAGAAGGATTTAAATCATTTGGTTGTTTCTAACCTCAACCCAACCCACTCCACCGTTTTCTGCCCTCAGTTTAAAGGTACCCAGGGATTCAGCTTTTATTTAACTCAGTCTCTATTACAGCCTTCCTTTTTCTGAAAACTCTGACAATAATTAAAAAAAACTGTACTGACAATCTAAATTAATATTCTGTAAAAAAGGCAATAAGTATTTTCCTACTTCTAACACAGTTTCTCAATAAGAACAACTTTGTTCCACTTAATTCTCTTTCCCCTCAAAGTGAGCTCTTTTCTTATCAACAATGCTCAGAATAAAGGACTGACATTTGTCCACCAATTTTTACCAATTCATAGATCAGAACCTACAATTATAGTAGAACAGAATAGTGACTATAATGGAAGTCTGCTTTGTGCACAGAAATACCTGACTTGGCTTCTGGTGGAGGTGGTACTAGTGAATTGGGGATGGAAGGACAAGTGAGGGAGAAAAGAGTTTTCTGGACCAAGGAAAACGTCTGTAAAGACACAACGGCATGTGAGAACATAGGATAATCTATAATTGAAAAGACAGATGCACCCCAATGGTCACTATTTACAATAGCCAAGACATGGAAGCAACCTAAATGCTCATCAACAGAAGAATGTATAAAGAAGATGTGGTACATAAACACAGTGGAATATTACTCATCCATTAGAAAGGATGAAATGATGCCATTTGCAGCAATATGGATAGACATAGATACTGTCATACTAAGTGAAGTTAGACAGCAAAAGATAACTATCATGAGACACCACTTACATGTGGAACTTAAAAAAGCATACAAATGAACTTATTTGCACAACAGAAACAGATTCACAAACTTTGAAAACAAAGTTATGGTTACCAAAGGGGACAGGTTTGGGGGAGAGTTGGACTGGGTTTGGGTCTGGCATATGCACACTGTGATATATGGCATTACTGGCCAGTGGGGACCTGCTATATAGTACAGGGAATGCTACACAATATTCCATGATGATATCTACGAGAAAACACTTTTTAAAAGAATAGTTGTGTGTATATGTATAACTGAATCACTTTGCTGTATAGCAGAAATTATCACAACATTGTAAATCATCCATACTTCAGTAAAACTTTATAAAATGAAATAAAAAAAGAATTTTAAGAGGTGTACTGAAGGTCAGAGTCTTAGATTGGGTTTCTTTGAAAGCGGAGCCTGAAGCATGAACTTGAGTGTTAGTAGTTTATTTGGGAGGTGATCCCAGAAAGCAGCAGTGAGGGAGAAAATAGAGCTGGGTAGATAAAATAAATAAAAAAGCCAGTTGAGTACATGGCTGCCATAGACACATGGGTTTGAGTCCATAAGTATTTCTGAGGAGGGTACAAAATGCATTCCAGCCTTGGGAAAGACAGAAGCTGAGGCATTTATCAAATTTTTCCTGCCCCTCATTGGTTGAAGGTTGCCTGGGGGTAGGTACTGATAACTCCCCACACCTCCAGGTCTAGCAGATGCACAGGCCAAGTAGGTTCCAAAGGCTTTCCTGGATTGGCAGGAAGAAAGCTCACTTGTTTGAACTGAGACTCTGCACAAATATGAAATTAAGGCTAAAATTAAAGCCCTAACCAAGGGGATGAGATGCTAGGCACCAAGAGTATCTGCTACAATCATAAATCCATATATAAAACAAATCATTCACTAGAAACCCAAGAGTGGAATAAAATATAGATTGGTGCATGAATGTTATAACAATGTTTAGAATTAAAGTTTTTACACAAACAGTTCTTATCTGCTGGAGCCTGTAATCTAAAAATCATGGTATAGGGAGTTCCCATTGTGGCTCAGGGGAATGAACCCAACTAGAATCCATGAGGATGCAAGTTCTAACCCTGACCTCATTCAATGGGTTAAAGTATCTGGCCTTGCTGTGAGCTGTGGTGTAGGTTGGAGACGTGGCTCAGATCCTGTGCTGCTCTGGCTGTGGCATAGGCTGGCAGCTACAGCTCCAATTCAACCCCTAGCCTGGGAACTTCCATATGCCACACATGTGGCCCTAAAAAATAAAAAAATAAAACCAAGGTATACTAATGCCTTCTAAAAATATGATACCAGCCAAAAGATGTACAGAAGGAATATAAACGTTAAAAACAAAACAAAACAAGAATAAATTTGCTTTTTGAAAGTAGGAAGAATAATATGTTTCTTAGTATGGTCTATCTGTAGTTTTCAAAATTGTAAATGAATACTCACATAAAAATTGTCTTCAACTGAACTTGCTAAATGAGTGAAAGAAGAGATGAGAGGCAGGCAGGTAGAATTTACTGTGTCCACTATGAGTTTTTTAATTTGTGTTAATTCTGTATATTCTTCACAACCACCCTGAAAAGTAGGTACTATCATTCCCCCTGTAAATAGAAAGAAACTGAAGGCCAAGGTGGGTAGAAGGGTAGTCACACAGCTAGTCAACAGTAAAGGCTGGACTCAAATCCCTATCTTCTTGATTCTCCTTTCCATTTTGTTTTGCCATCTTAAAAGTTGGTTGTTTTTTTTTTTTAAGGTAAAACATTGAAATACTTGTAATTGTAAAAAAAGAAAAAAGAAAAATATGGTTACATCATCCACAAATATGAGAACATATATTGCAGTGTTGTGTGCTTATAAAATATGTGCTTCAAAATATTTTTATAAACACAATAATATCTACAATAGAGTATATTCAAACCACATGAAAGGAATCTCTGAGTATGTTCAAATGTGAAGAAGGCTCTTTTGGTCACGGGCAAAAGTTTGGCAATAATAAAAGTGTACCAGGGTGTTACTAAAGGAGAGAGAAAAAAAATGTTTTCTGTGGCCATGTTTTCCAACTTTATATATTTGCCTATCATTTTAATATAAACAGGGTGTATTTATATAGCCTAAAGAAATAGGAACCAGATTCCTTGTTTTCAAGATGCCAAGAGAATATATCTCAAGGATGATAAGCAATAATAGAAAAGAGAGAATCAAAAATATCTGATTCTATCTGATTCCTGACCAAGATTTTAATTTTATTGCGCAAATATGCCACGACAACAGATATATACAGTAGTACCACCCACCCAAACTTGATGTAGGGAAGGGTCTGCCAGCATTCCCATTATAATCTTTGAAAGGAAATCTGATACTTTAATACACATGAAATTGGCATCTACATTCTCAGCAAGACGTATTTTTGTTAGATAAAACAAAAAAAGTTTTTAAAAAAAGAGTCCTAAATAGTGTCTTCTGTCTTAGATTAGAAGATGTGAAGCATGCAAATTCTGGTGAATCATTAGATCTGATTATGACAGTGGAATGTTGTACTGCTTTTGGTGACACTGAAGTGGACCCAGAGGATAATGCCACAGGAAAGACTTTTATTTACAGGGGTAGGGACAAAGATGCAGTGTATAAACTCCTCAGACTACTATAGAAACTACACGTGTAATAATAATCATTAAATCTTAATTTAAATCATTCCACTTTTCAGTTTAGAAAGTGAAAAACTATCATCAGCAAGAGGGATGGGTGAATAGTCCAGCCTGTGGAGCCAGACTGCCTGGGTTTGAATCGTAGGTCCATTTAATTTTTAGCTATGTGAACATGGAGAAGTTACTCAACCTCATAATGGCGCCATTTTCCACTCTATAAAATGAGACTAATAATAGCGCCTATCTTATAGTTTTGAGGATTTAATGAATTCATATAAATAAGTGCTTAGAACAAACAGCAGATACTAACTAAATGTTGAAAACTAAGCAAAAATCCATTACGTTCATATACATTTTGGATAAGTAGATCTACTCTCAGACAGTGCAGGAAGAAGTATGAAATTCATATATGTGTATGTGTGTATGTGAAAGTATTTGTTTTTCTCTTTTAAACATAGATGCTATGAACACTGCCATAGGTATCAATTAAAACTTCTTTATAAAGATAATAAAATTAATACATGTATTAGAGTTTCCAACATTATAACGAGAAAATTCTACTATATGCTAAAATGTATGCAGCTTCTCAGGGTGGAGGTGAGGTCAAATGGACTACCAAACTCATGTATAGGATTAAGACAATTTTAACCATTAGGCATTATGATCCATATCTACAGTAGTGTTGCCCAGTAGAAATATAATGTGGGCCACGTGGTAAATTTCCTAGTAGGTACATTTAAAGTTGTTAAAAACTGATGAAATTAATCTTAATGGAGTACATTATTATATCAAAAATATCATTTCAACTGGTAATAAGCATAAAAATTATTAGTGAGAAATGTTTGTACTAAGATACTTAAATCCAGTGTATATTTCATACTTATTGCATACTTAATTTACATTAGCTATATTTCAAGTGCTCAATAGCCATTTGTGGCTAGTGGCTACCATATTGGTAATTATAGGTCTAGAACTACATACTTTTGATGGGACTAAAGCCTTAAAAGTTATATTGGTTCAAAAATATTAAAATAGCAGGAAAACTAAATTTAATAAAGGTTTATTAAACATCTCCAAAATACAAAATCTGCCAAAATTGTTAGTTTTTAAGTCTAATGTTCATTAAAATATCATTACATTTGAAATAAACTTGTAGGCCCATGTCTTGTGTTTATGTCAAGAATCCTGAGTATGCATGATGCTTTTGAAGAAATCATAGCCTACTATAAATACTCATAGTCTAAACACTCTCAAAAGCATAAGTATCTTTCAAAAGTTTACTAAGTGTTTTCTTTATCATGGGATAAGAATAATTTTAATATGTTTGATATGATAGAGGATGGGGACTCAAAAACGTCTTTATGTCTTCAAAATGGCCTGAGTATAATAATGTAGTTTTGTTATTTACCATCATACATGATGACTGCAGGCCAAGAACCCTGGGATAAGGCACTTATCCCTTCTCTTGACCCTGTAATTTGGACTGCCTAATACCCTCTTACTTAAATCCCAGTCTCTTCCTCTAATAAAGTTGTAGCGTGCTTGGAAAATTTTGTTTAATCGGTTCCTCCAGTTATACTCCTGATTTGACATCTTTTTTTCTCCAATTCAGTTTCCATGCATAAAGGCATGGAAGAGCAATCTCTGGAAGGTGATGAAACTAGGATCAATCCCAGTTCCATCATTTAGAAGCTATGTGACCTATGGCAATTGATATTCTTCTCTGATCCTCAGGCTTTTCATTTCAAAAAAGGGCATGATAATACCTCTTCGTACAGTTGTTCTGATGCTTAAATGAGAGCCTGCAGGCAAAGAACCTGGGCCTTAGTCTGGTGCTTTAGCAGTGGATGCTCAGTAAGTTATTTCTCTCAAAAATTCTATATTCAACTTTTACTACTGGAAGGAACTAATGGTTATTGACACCTTTTCTATGTCAACCCTATCGTAGATGTTAGTGTTTGTTATCTCATTTTTACATTTTCATGACAATTCTACAAGTTAGGAATCATTCACCCCACTTTGCTGGGTGAATATAACAAAGCTTATGGAGGTTAAGTGACCAGTACAAGATCACATCATTATCACTGAGTGGAGCAGGATGCATCATAAGAATTTTATAATGGCCTCATCTAACAGATTGAAAACATATTCAGTGAAGAAGCACATGCTCAGAAATACAATCAATTTTTATTCATTCAGTGACTGAATATCCTGCTTGAATTGTTTTCTTAAAATTTATGCCACCAGTTCATAGTGGATTTATTTCCTAATGTAAAGCTAGAATCTGTTGTTTACTAATAATTATTTTTTTAGGAAGGAAGGATAAGAGTGTTTATCTTCCTTCCTATGAAGGAGGCTGTCTGACCACTGCAGTGCAGTTCCTTAACACGTTAAAGTCCAGACTTCCTTTTCAACACACTTCAACTTAAGAAAACTTCTCTACACAGGGAACTGTTTTCAATATCCTATAAGAAACCATAGTAGAAAAGAATATGAAAAATAATACATGTATGTATAACCGAATCACTTTGCTGTACACTAGAAATTAACACAACATTGTAAAGCCACTGTCCTTCGGGAGTTCCCATTGTGGCTCAGCAGTAACGAACACGACTAGTAACCATTGAAAATGCCGGTTCGATCCCTGGCCTCACTCAGTGGGTTAAGGATCTGGCATCGATGTGGCTGTGGTGTAGGCTGGCAGCTGTAGCTCTGATTCGACCCCTGGCCTGGAAACTTCCATGTGCCATGGGTATGGGCCTAAAAAGACAAAACCAAAAAAAAAACAGATAAAAAAATGAAAAACCATACTTTAATAAAATAAATTTAAAAAGAATCCCTTTCCAATTTAGATGAGGGCTGGATGCAGGGGAAATCTTGGAATCGCAAGTCAGCAAATGGCAAAAGGCAGCTTGTAAGGAGTTGTGGGGTGGTGATAACATACACATCAAGGCATTCACAATGTTTTATCAGGAAAACATTAAGGTCTCTTTTTTTTTTGCTAAGACTGTATCATTTTCTTTAACTGCCATTTTTCACAGTATAGGTTCAGTCTGTTGTGGCAGCCAGGGCTAGGGCGAAGGGGATGTGGATGGTGAGCTAGGAGTTGGCCCAGAGGTCCTGTAGTTATACATCCTGCATCTCCATGTAGTTCGTGGCTTCTCTGTGGCCTTTCCCCTGTCTCCTGTGGATGCTACAGGGTTTTGTCTTTCTCCTCTAGGCTTTCTTTAGAACATTTTAGATTAACTTTTCTTTTTTTGTGTGTAACATTGTAGAGTTGTGGTTTTACATAAATTCCATGTTTTTCAATCAACCATAACATTTTCTCCTTTCGATGCTCATCTTGTAGCAATTTTGACTAGTGGGAGAACCTTTAAGGATGGCACTTGTGCCTTTTTGAAATGGTCCCGTGACTCTTTGAAAAATGTGTTTCCTTACACTAGCTGTTCTAGCCTCACTGTGTCTCTGCTCGAGATTTGAAATGAGTTGTTTTTTCTGATTAAGTCCAGGTGTCAGGAGGAAGAAAAAATAGCACCGAGATAATAATCTAATAATCTAGCCATTAAGATGAATCATGATAAAACATTGCTTCTGGATCATATCACTGGACCACACTCAGGAAATATATGTATATTGATGTTTAGTACTCATTTCTAACAATAGAGTGTTTCTATGTGTTTTGACATCTAAAATTATATCACCATTCCTATTTATATGGAAATATTAGTTCTTAGAGAAAATAAAAGTACTTTCATGACAATTTTTTAGAATTTTTCCCAAACTAACAATGTCAACAATAATGCAAACAGTGACACTCCTGAATGAAGTTCAAGGCTTTCGAATGTAGTTCTTTCTGTCCTTAAAATGCATCCCACTAGCCAGTAGTATACCAATGTGGGGGAGGCCAGTGGGAGCCATCTGACCCAGGGAGGAAAATCTTATTAACAGTGTTGGAGCTGCTGTCGCAAAGTTATAATAAAAAGGAGACTGACTTTTAGTCACTCTTAGAATTATTTCTAAATGTTTTTCAGGCATTGCACCCATTTTGCCTGAACCCAGGTTATCCCCTTTCCAAAGCTCCATCCCATGCTCCCCATTTATTGGTGTTGCCAGATACACAGAGTCACATTTCTGCATCTTTGAATCATTTGCAAATTCTATTCAGTTTTGCCATGTAAGGATTTCCCTGGATAGCCCTTGCAATAGTTTCAGTCCATTTTCAACTTAAAGACACTGGCATTTGTATAGCTGACTGGAATCCTTAGAAGGTGACTATTCTAAGCTACTTATCTTTTGGGGGGGAGGATGCAGAGCTTATCTCACAGAAGGGGGTGAAGTCCACACTCCCATTCCACCTTGAGAAGAGAGGAAAACTTGAGCAGCACAGAATCCAAAATTTTGTACATGAGTTTCATTTCACTACCATCTGGTTCATCTACAATGAGATAATGTATATTTATAAGGGCAAGATTTATATATTTCAGATCTGGCTGGCACACAAAAAAAGAAAATCTGCTTCCTACTATTTAATTTCTAGTGATATTAGAACTGTCATATTTTCATATATTCAAATACATAGCAACTTTTCTAAATCTGGTTCTGATATTAAAGCTTTTAAATTTATCTCACTACCTTTTTGAAACCACAAACTCCTCTTTACACTGTGCAAGTTTCCTTGTCAACATGGTATTTATGCTATATATTGTTATAACAAAGTTTGCAGAATAAAGATCCAAATTATGTCATAGAGTTAGATTAGCAAAGAATTAAGTGTAAATATAGGTTCTTGAGTTTTTATCCCAAATCCTCATTTGACCTCTTATCAATAGGGGGTATAATTTAAACTTATTTTATACATTCAGTATATAAAAATCATAAATATATATATGTACATATATGTGTGTATATATGTGTGTGTATGTATGCATATATATGTTTATGTACATATATACACACATATATAATGAATTTTTATTTTAATTTAAAATAGTCCTAACAAAGGATTCAAAATTTTCGGTAGACTTACTACGTTGCTTCTTAAACTCATACTTCTAAAATCAAATTTAAAAAAAGAAAACCTAGACTGTATGAAGTTAAAATGTAAATCAATAAACATCAGGATCATGTACCTAAAATTTTATACAGGCTATAAAACTAGTGGTTTCTGCTAGAACTAATTTGTTAAAAATCAGTTTTTCTACTTTTAACATGCTTTATTATGCTATGTTCCAATTCTAAGTCTACGTTTTATAAAACACTAATATAAAAGTGTAGATACTTTCTTGAAATAGAAATTCAATTCCTTTATGGAACAAAAAAATGCCATACTCAACATTTGCACTTCTTTTTTTGTAGTAATTGTATTAAACTCTGAAGAGAAAAAAACAAATAACAAAACAATGTAACTTAAATTTAGGGCAAAACACTAAGTTTTGCAGTTTTACTGTACAATATATTTCTTATCAAATTATGATATTTAAAAGGTACAGATGATTCATCAATTAGGAAAGGAAGAATAGGTGACTTGACTTCTAAATTTCTAGTCATGGCTTCTGCTAATGGTAAAAATTTTAAGCTGATATTTGTTTTTCTTTCTCCCAGTCTATTTATTCCTTAACCTGCGATTGTTTATTTCATCACAAAGTTAAAACACTTTTTCTGATTATAATTCTAATGGGGTCAGGTGAAAGAATAATTGATTTAAATACAGTTTTTAACTGTCTATCTATCTATCTATCTATCTACCTATCATCTATCTATCATCTATCTATCTATCTATTCTCAATGTCATCTTGTTTTGCTGGTTAGATACACATTAATACCTATACCAAAATAATCAAACATATGTTCTTTACGTCATAATGGTGCCAGTTGAAACGCCATGATTTCAACTGAATGTTTTCTAACAGTTTCTTTCTTCAGGCTCTGAAATCTAAAGATGTCTTTTTAAATTCAAAAATGTATGTTTGTGTCAAACTCAGAACTCCTTGCTCTTCTTCAGAGAAAATTGCTTCCCTTAAGGTGTATTTGAATTTCAATATATATTCAAGCTTTCTTTTGGAATAGGATCCTTTTCAATGCTAGCCATTCTCTGTCCTTTTATAATCTAGGCTTATTCTGAGGAAAGAATCACTCTAATTGATTTCTAACTCTTCAAAATTTAAAGTTTAGCTAATGGAGAGACAAATTCAATAAAAGTAGACTTCTTCTGGGGAGGTATCACAAATTTTCCAAGTTCATTATTTGTAGGGTATGCCCTCTCAAGGATTAAAAACCTGGGTACTAATGCCTTAAAGATAAGATTCCCTGTGAGAAAGTTTCTGCTTTTACTCAGACTTTTACAGGCATTGAAAAAAGCCTCTCCGTGATTTTCCTTTCCTTCTCCTCTTCCTGGCCTTAACTTGCTTTGCCTTTTTCCCCTATTCCTTTTCTTTCTCTCCCCCTTCCCTTCTCTTCCCTTCCCTTTTTCTTTCCTCCTACCTCCCTTCCTCTCTCCTTCCTTTTGTCCTTCTTCCTTCCCCTTCTTTTCCCTCTTTAGTCCATAATGCACTTGTTAAACCTCTGCTTATCTTTGATGCAGGAAGTTAAAAATATGTCCTTTGTAAGTCTCAGCCTTCAAAAGAGACAAGCAACTTCAGAATTGAGGTTTTCCAACTTTTTCCATGATAGTTGGTAACACTAAGAGCCATGAGAGCTGTTAGGCACCCCTGGGCATCCCTGCTGTTAAGAGTTCCAAACTTTATAGAGATTTGGGACCACAAAGATCTAATACAATTTAAGCAGGTACTTGGCCTCTTTGATTCTTGAACTAAGGAAAGGCCATGATATGTTGATCTAGGCTAGGGATAAAAATAGGATGCTCGATTTTTTTATGAGATCCTAAAAGAAAAAAATTAAATTATAGGTATGTGTGGAATAGGGAGTAGATAGATAGACAGGAAGGTTCAGTTTGTTTCCATGCTTAAATGGTAATGTGTTTCTGAACTGAAATAAGTTCAGGAAGAATCCTTCCCGGATCTGAAGGGATAGAAACTAAATTACATCTTTATATTTTTCCACAGTTAAAAGGATGTAAAGAGTGTAGTAAGATAGCAATGGATCTTATAGATTACACAAGATGAAGATATGTCTTCTATTGGGGAAAGGCACTAATATACAGGCACACACACACACACACACACACACACACAAAGTGACCACTATGCAAAGAACAAAACTGAATAAATGAACTAAAGTAAAACTTCTCAAACATCATTACATTCAAATCTCCCATAATACTCTCGATTGCCTATTTCCAGAAAGTTTGAGAGAAAAGGGACTGAGTTCATGAGAACTTTCAGGTTGATAAAATACATCCAATGGATAGTAAAGGCACTGAAGGAGGCCAGGTGGCAGAAAAGTCCCAGAGAAACCTAAGCAAGGAAAATCATGATGAGAGCAGAAAGTGGAAGAACTTCCTCGGATGATTTACACCCCACATCAAAGCCAAGGACTTCGGCATTCTGTCACACTGGGGAGAAGGGTTGCCTGTACCTTAAAAAACAGGAGCTCCAAAATTAGTCATTTAAGAAGTAGCTTCCTTTGTACCTTCACAATCCACCCAAATTTGGCAAATGGCAGAGACTCACACCAGGACAAGTGGAGAGAGCTGAGTTAGCAGACTTCTTAAATCTTTAGCAAGTGGGCTACACAATTTCTGTCTTTACAAAAAGAGACTCCAGGAGTTTCTATCTCTAAAAGGTCTACAGAGATGTGGTGTGACCAGCAACTACTCCAGCTCTGCAGCAGATTATCTCCCTCCAACAACCCCCAGCATGGAGGAGGCAGTGATGCAGGTCAGTGAAGAACTTACACATGTCTCCAGTTGGGAGCCTAATGTTTCAGAGACTGGCACCTAGGTCTATGGGTAGCATCAGGTGAACAGTATGAACAAAGCTAAGAAAACTCATAGGACTTCATCTTATATCATGTGGAAAGCAAGGAAAGGGGCTGAACTCTACTAATTGGCCAGGAGGGGTCTGAAGTTTTTGTATAATCGTGACCTTTAGTTGAGCACACCAGTTGGTAAAGTCTGGGACGTTGTGATAGACATGCAAGCTTTTTGGTAACCTGACTTTTTGCTGAATAAATTATAACAATGTAAAGACATACCATTTTATACAAGCATTTTACAAAATGACTTTTGGCTACAGTATAGTATCCTATCATATGGACCTATAACTCATTTAACTAGTCTTCCAGATTTGAAAATTTAAGAATTTAAGATCGTTTCTATGTTTTTTTTAAACAAATTTAAATAGTGCTACCACAAGTATATTTATAGATAACATCTTTGAAGTTACACCTTTGTGGAAATCCCCAATAATTTACCAGTTGGGATTTTTAGTTTTTGTTTTTTTTTCACTTTAAAAAGTTTCCACAGTTCACCAATC
The DNA here is from genome assembly GCA_004024745.2 of Catagonus wagneri. Lineage (NCBI taxonomy): Eukaryota > Metazoa > Chordata > Mammalia > Artiodactyla > Tayassuidae > Catagonus > Catagonus wagneri. Next base: position 964,698 of record PVHT020000144.1, read on the forward strand.
ATAATTTCAATGTTGGTATTTTTCTTCTTTTCCATATTTTAAAAATTCACTCTTCCTCCCTCCCTCCTTCTCTTTCTTCCTTCCTTTCTTTCATTTTTTGCATTTTAGGGCCACACCCATGGCTTATGGAAGGTCTCATACTTAAGGGTCAAATGAGAGCTACAGCTGCCAGCCTACACCATAGCCAAGCAACTCAGGATCTGAGACGCATCTGTGGCCTACACCACAGCTCACAGCAACACAAAATCCTTAACCCACTGAGCGAACCCAGGGATTGAACCCACAACCTTATGGTTCCTAGTAGGATTCATTTCCACTATGCCAGGATGGGAACTCTCAATGCTGGATTGTTAACCCACTGATCAAGGCCAGAAATCGAACCTCCATCCTCATGGATACCAGTTAGATTCTTAACCCACTGAGCCACAATGGGAACTCTACCCTTTCTTTAATGAGTAGCATATTTTTTAAAAGCATACAAGGTAAAAAAGAGAAAAGGAAAAAACACAAAGTTTTTTTACTGACTCTATGCTCAGTTGCAATATTCCATTCATATCATACTTATAATACTAAAATCTATTTTCACATAATTTGACATTAGTAACTAAACCAATTTTATCTAACTTTAGGAAACTTTTTTTTCCTCTGAAGACCTCCCTTCTTTGCACTTATCAAAAGATATCACTCCTTCAAGATAGGTGAATATCAAATTTAAATCACAAATATTCAAACCATATTAACAAAGAGAATTTCAAGTCATCCCATTCTCATAGTAACAATGTCCAGATATTTTAATACATTTATATTCCTATTCACTGCAACACATACAAACTCATCTACCACATGAATTGTAGTCATACCACAATATGAATGTAAGTTTTCTACAAAATGAAGACATTTTTCCAAAGCATTTTGGAAGTAAATTAAATATTAAAATTCATGCCCAGACTTTTTTTTTCAGAAATCTGTCAACTTTTCCTTACCTTAAAAGTAAACTATGTGAGACAAGAAAAATAAAAGCTAGACAAAGAAACATCCAGCCAAGAATTCCAAAATTTCTCAAGGACACTGAGCTTTCCTATGTGGCTGCAAGTTGCCTACTCGAGAGTGAGGGAATTCTACTACCTACCAGTCACTTAATATATATGAATTAGTTCTCCTACAAACTGTGTGAAGGAGGCTATTATCATAGATGCAGAAACTAGGGCTTAGAAATCTTCAAAACTTTGCCCAATATCACATAGCGAGTATGCTGAAGACATTTGTAGGACTCTAGAATATGTGTATCCCCAACCATGCTTTCCAAACCAACCCTGGTATGTATCCAGACCTATTGGCTTGCTAGTATGGACCTTATTTGATACCAATATATGGCTCAAGCTCTTCTTAGTGAAAGTCCCAGGAGCCCAAGAAAGTAAGAGTAGTCATTTGCACACAGTTAATAAAATCCAAGATTGTCATGAGATTAATTAAAATAGAAACTACTGGAAACCTATACATCTTACATTCTCTCAATTTGCTTTCTGAGTAGAAAACTAATGTAACCCAGAAAGGTGCTAGGCCTCTTACTTAGGGAGAAAGGACGGTCAAGCTATCACCTCCCTCCCCTACTCACACTTGTTCCCTTAGTCCCTTTACTCCCTGTCCTCTGTCCCCAGATTTCGCCTCCCTTACCAGACCAGCCATCCTTCTCTTCCTCAGAACACTACTGCCTGTGAGAATTGGAGATGGAGGAGGTTGTCTGGGAGGTCCAGTCTATGGAAGAATCTTTGAAACAAGATCAAAACTTTTGTGATGAATTTTATGCTACCTTATCTCCTATGCCTTATATTAAAAGATCTTCTCAGCTTTGAATCAGATTGCAAAAGGACAGAACCTCTTTTGCTGTTTAAACTAAGTCTTGATTAGACAAAGCAGGCTGTTAGGCGGGGCAGGGCAGAAATCTAGAGACAAAGTTTCTGGAGGTATGAAGGTTGGGGCTGCTTCACATTGCTTCAAAGTCACACTCCCAGCAAGTATTTTTCAGAAAATAATAGGGAACAACTCAGGTGAGAATATTTACTTTTTCTTAAACTCTTTGGTAGGTTAACTATAGATTTCAAGTCTCATACTCATTTGCAAACAGCACTGTTCCTTTGAGACAAATTAAAGAAGGGTGACTGTGCCAATCCAAAGCCTTGGGATGGAAAGATAAAGGCAAGTTGGTATCCTGTTTATTACCTTTCCTCTGGATAGTTCTCTCTAAGTCTGGTTTTAAAAAATCCAGTTCAAATCATGACATCTTTATAATTTCTATTTCTAATTCAAATAGCTCACTAAAAAAGAAAACTTTTGTATTTATGGTTAATGCCAGAATCTAAAGATGAGATATGATCCTTATTCTAGAGGAACTTGCCATCTAAAAAGAGAGACAGAACAGCAAACAGGAACATTAGTAACACTTTTAAAATATTAATTAATATCCGTTGCTTTTTCCACACATTCAGGTAGGTGACCCTCCCACCCAACCCATTCGATTGGAAGAATTCATTCCTTTGAGCAGATTTAGGTTTTTGTGACAAAGAAAAACAGTTAATGGTCAGCTTCTGGCTTCCAAAATGGTCCATTTAAGCCTATGTCAGTAAGTCAAAGCTTTTGACTGCCGGAGTTGGGTTTTTTGAGAGCAGAAAATGTTGAGAATCGAAAGACAGAGTTGTGAGAGTTCCCTTGTGACACACTGAGTTAAGTATCCAGTGTTGTCACTGCAGGGGCTTGGGTTGCCGCTGTGCTGCAGGTTCTAGCCCTGGCCCAGAAACTTCTGCATGCTTTGTGCATGGCCAAAAAAAATAATAAAAATAAAACAACAAACAAACAGAGGTGTAAAGGAATAAGAACTAAATCTATCCCCAAATGCTGATTCAGGAAGCAGCCTTATCCCAGGAAGAGTAGACAGTTTGAGGGGATGAGAAGAGAGGTCACTGAAGTGTTTCAATACCTACAATGACTTGGTGATAAGGAGTGAGCATGAGAGAATTCTCAAGGCTCCCACACCAGCACAGTCTACGGCCAACACTAAGGAAGGCTTGGAAGATGAGCCAGCACTGACTGTCTGCCACTCCTTTCAGTGTACTGTAGAGTAGCGCACCACTGCTCCTACCTAAGTTGGGGAGCCCAGTCAGCTGGCCTGGTTGCTACCTGAACGGGGCCTGCCAAGGGGCTTATAGATGTCCTTTTCAGCTGGCAGTCATCTGGGTCTTAAAATGCAGCCATTTTATTTTATTTTATTTTTTTGCCTTTTGTCGTTTTAGGGCTGCACTGTGGCATGTGGAGGTTCCCAGGCTAGGGGTCTGTCTAATTGGAGCTGTAGTCGCTGGCATACACCAGAGCCACAGCAACGCCAGATCCGAGCCACATCTGCGACCTACACCACAGCTCACGGCAACGCCAGATCATTAACGCACTAAGTAAAGCCAGGGATCAAACCCGCAACTTCATGGTTCCTAGTTGGATTCGTTAACTGCTGTGCCACGATGGGAACTCCAAAATTCAGCCATTTTAAATCATTTTACTTGCTCCAACTGTTTTCAAAGGCCCAGGCATTGTCAGTTCCCTGGTATAGAGCCTAGGCCCTGCTACAGAGAGTAATATTGGATCTGTGGAAGACAAAGCCCTAAATCCAGCACTGTGCTTACTGCTGCAAGCTGGGAGACAGACCTAGCCAGCCCAGTGTTCCTTCTTCCCTTCTTTCAGGGTCATAGAGCCCTCAGATTTTCGGCTAGATACATTGTGGCTCCATATAGAGGTCCCATTTTCCTGCCCCACAATCTCTACTTCTGAGTTTGATACCAGCCCTCTGCTCTGGTCTTCCCTAAGCACCAAGCTTTTCATATTTTCTTGAGTACATCATTTCTGTCTTGCTGTCATCATATGTCAATACTGCCATGGCCACATATTTTCCCAAAGAATCTTTTTATTTTCTTCGAAATCCATATTTATTAACTCCTTTCCCCAAAAGTGGTCCAGCCTCATCCTTCTTCAAGGTAAACCTGCCTGATGACACCCTGATTCATTAAACTCTATACAACAGATAAGAGGCTTTGGTAAGGACAGTAGAAAGAACTGTGAATGTATCAAATGAAAGAATTAACATATTATTAAATTAACAGACTTAGTAAACCATATTACTTAACTGATACACCAAATTACCTAATAGGCTAAAGTAGCAGAGGTCTGCGAGGTTTTACACATGCCTAATACTAATAAGTTGGCCTGACACTTTTCTTTACTAGAGAGTTCTGTCTCAAAGAAACAAAATTCTGTTGGAAATTGAACTTATAAAACACACACTGCTAATAATATCATCTGAGCCATATTACTAAAGGTGACAGATCTGACATTTGCTGACAGATACAAATTGACTTAATTAAGTATTAATAGTAATAAATCGAGGCAGGATTTAAATATGTAGACCGATGTGACTTTCCTATCAATAAAAATCTGTAATCTTGCTGCCTTCAAAGGAGATAAATTTCTAGTGCTTAGCATAGCGTAGTAACTACTTCATAATGAGACTTACCTGTCATCAGAGAGCCATGGTATCTTCAAACATGTGTGATGGCTCAATTATATAGTTAAGTGTTTGTCTACACACTTCGTATTGGACTATTCATTTTAAGAATACAGAAAATATTCTCATAGTTCATAGAGAAAGTGAGAAGGCCTCTTTAATTTTCATGAGACAATAATGAACATATAAGTGAGTGGGTATGTGGATGGGTGGGTGTGTAAGTGTGTGTCCATATTTTATTGTGTAATGCAGAGTGTAAATGCTCTAGATTCAGGGACCACAAGCTGGTGGTCTTGCATGCAAATTCATCCCGCAGACACAGAGACATACTTTGTTTGGCCCATAGTGTTTTAAACATAGGGACATTTCACGCAAAAAAAAAATCTGGGTTTCTGATTTCATTTTGAAAAATCAGGCAACAGTGGGCATTCCCACACAGCAACAGTTGGTTTGATCTGAGTAGGAACTGTCCCATTTAGGTGCAATACATACATTCAGGTTTGCCATGATGTCTCCACCCTATTCTAGCCCGTCTCACTTATTTATATAATCTGCCCGGCTCCTGTAGGAATTTAGGTTTTTTACCTCTGCTCTAGACATTCAAAGTCACTGCAAACATTAGAGTAGAAAGGAATGAAGAAGCATCAAGAGTAAAGTACTCAAAGAATGTTTCATGAATAAAGGGATTTAATATGGGAATTTAAAGGCAAATTTAAAAGGACTTGGGATAGTTGAGAGGGGAAAGGAAGGGATAAGAAGATGGGTAGGATTATTCAAATCATGAATAATCATGGTAGCCTGGACTTTAAGGATGTGCATAGACAAGTATGACTAATATTCCACATGAAAGGGATAAAAAAGTATTTGTGTTTAGTCTATTTTGGTCAGAAATGAGGATACAGTAGAGGAGTTCTAGGAGGGAAGGAATATGATACAATAAAAGTGGTATTTTATAGGTTAGAGGGTAGAAGAAAATGTTGGGTGAGACTGGACTCAGAGGCACCAGGTGGGTAGATGTAAAGAAATCAGGTGTGAAATAAGGAGGTGATCTCAGCTTGAGGTTTGTAGCATTGAGAAAGACTAAGCAACTGGCCTTGAAGAGCACTTATTTCCCATAATCGATATATTCATAGGTAAACGGTTATCCTGACTATAAAATATGAGGTATATTTTTTTCATAAATTAGCACTTAATCTATATTGAGATGAAATGATTATGTCTGAATTTATTGTCATTTAATTTAAGCTACTTCTGAGACCAGTTATTTTTCCATGCCCTTGTGTCTTATCATAACCCTTTCCAACATCAAACATTATTTGTCCTGTATCTGAGTTCCTTAGCTAACTCATTTACATTGTAATAGATGAAAAATTTTTAAATGTAATTCTTCTTTAAGGAGTAATGGGTATTAACATAGGACTCAGGAAAACAAAAGTTATGAGATTTTGAGTTGAAAAGATCTTAGTGATGAATCTAATTCCCCTATTTTCTTAACTATTGTTCAGAAAACTGAAGCCCGTTTGATGAAAGTGATAAATTGAACCAATAAAAACGGCCACTTTTGAGCAGTACAAAAGTTTCTTCCAACCACAGTAGTTTAGGTAAATTAGCTCCTATGCAAGACCTGCATTAATTCCATGAAAGATCACACATATTCTACTCAGTCAAATAAGAGTTTCTGAGAATTAGTACTTTTCATGCTGCTTTGTACTAGAAGACTGAGAAAAATCTATCTTTGGAGTAATGGTGTAGATATCACAGGACTAGACATTTTTAACATATTGGTATTTCAGATTTTCAGATTTGGTAGTATGATAGTATGAAGTCTTTTTTTGTTTTTGTTTTTTGGCCATGATTCCTGTATCATGCCGAAGTTCCCAGGTCAAGGATCAAATCCAGTACCACGACAGTGACTGGAGACACAGGAGTGACAATGCCAGGTCCTTAATTCACCGAGCCACCAGGGAACTTCAGTCTGAAGTCAACTTCAGGTACACTGAACTCTGTTTTACTTGCTGAGATTACTGAGGCCCAAAGCAGAAAGTTTCACCAGCCTATACCCTTAGACAAGTCTCAAGTTAAAGCCGCATGAGTGCTGATACAGGTCCGGTTCAAGGACCTACTTTGTTACTTCATTTGAAGCCTGGCTAAGATGCATCTAGCTCAAGTGTGGATTTTATCTTCATTAAAATTTATAGGTATTTAAACCCATTTATTAATTAAAATGCCTTCTACCTGAACTGAAATATTGTGGTATCAACACATTATCTAATAAAACAACTTAAACACAAAGAGGATTATGTTCTCTCATTTTGAAGGATCCACCTCTAAATTTTAATGCCTCGATTGGATGTTGGCCAGTGTGACTCTCACTCCACAGACATCATAAATCCAGATCTTTTAAAGATGATCTCAGTAGATGTTGATGGTATCTATGTCACAAGTCTTAGCTACAACAAAATAACAGTTCATGGTGATTCTTGCAAAATTAAAACCAAATGTGTACGTAATTCAGATGACTTAATAACTATATGGGTCCAGACTAATATGTATATATAATAAGTTGTTATAGTAAAATTAAACTTAAAATGAATCCTATTTTCTGTCTGCTAGAATTAAATCATAAATTTAACATTTACAATAGTTTCTCAATCAAAAAGAAAATTTATAGAGTGAGAATACACATAATTATTTTTCTAGGTATATGAACATTATGTAATTATAACATAAAATCTGATTAGCAATAACTTCTAAATATGTCAACATAGTCTATAAGTAATTGTGTTCAATGATGTATTTGGTTGCCTTTCTGAATTTATCCTCCAAGTGTGTTGTCCAGCTCATTTTCAAAATAAATATTCACTTTAAGAAACTGAGGGTTATGCACCAGGTATACCTAGCACTGAAAATGACATATTAATGCATAGCCCTTCATTCATGGATAGGAAAGAGTGAAGAGGGTGAATGTTCAGAAAGGCCTTTTCAGGATGGCAATTTCCTTACCATGAAAGCAGGCAGCCCTTTGGTTTCTGAAGGCATCATTGACACCTGGGATGATTTTCAAAACCGAGAAACAAGAAACCCTGTAGATGAAGCATATGTGCACTCTCCTTTGAACTGCATTTCTAATACTCTATTATATTGTCTCCTTGTTCCAAAATGACAATTACTCCAGCATTTAAAAAAATCTGGAATCAGACTCCTTTATGAGAACAAACTCGCAAAGTTTAGAACTTGAATTCAAATTTCTATTGCCAACGAAGTACGCTTCCTCAGAAACCACTCTGTTCACATTGTTTCCTTTGTTGTTTTTAATTTTAATTTCTCCAGATATTAATGAGATTATGTATCCTTTGTTTTCCCTAAACTAGCCTTGACTCCACCTATTTCAGAAATCTGACCCATTTGACCAATACATAATATTTGACCCAACATAACTCACTTTTTTTTGCTCTTATACTCCTTAATTTTTTTTATAGCACTTACCATCTGGCATCATATGGATATATTTGTTAGCTGGCTCGTCACTCCCTCCACTAAAAGGTGAGCTTGGTGAGGACAAGGGCTTAATCTGTCTTGTTTGTTGCTGGGTCCCTTGTGCCCACAGTGACTGGCCATAGTAAGTGCTAAATAAATCGACTGAAAACGTTTGATGAATTATCAAACTTTTAAAGAAAAGTTTAGTATCATAGCACATCAGATCCTGTTAATCATTTTCTTCCACAACAGAGAGGATGATTTATAAGTGAAAATTTTTTTTAAAAATTAAGCATTTTGCAAAACCAGTTCATCATAGTATCACTCCCTTGAGATTTATCTGTGTCAAGAGTTTTTGTGCCACAGGTTGGAGTAGAATAAAGGAAAAGAAATCAACATAGCCTATAAAAAGATGTGACCAACTAACTCAGTGGTCAGAGAATCCTAATAATGGTAATCAATCACTTATGATAAATTCAAACATTTATTTCTGGCAGGTACCCTTGTGCCAAGATTCATCCTGCATTCTCTTTATTTATGATAAAACAAAAATGACATTACACTTTGTCATGAAAAAATGCTTTAAGTGATGCTCTAAGAAATACACACACTTGATTTGAAACAACTCCTTCCTAATTTACGATTATGGATGCCACTATGCACGTGCCATGGTAGTTGATGCAAAAAAGACTATTCTCAGCCACCTTGGGTAAGGATTGATGCACCTTCTATCAGCTAGAAGTCTAAATACCTAATCCACTCCCAGTTCTTTCCTAAGCAAGCATCAATTTTGTTTTCATCTTTGGAGATGTTAGTACTCACCTACCAATTGAATGAAACTCACATGCTTTAAGATCTGTGATCTTAACACACTTTAATTATATGTGCTGTACTAGGTGACTAGTCTTCTGTGGGAAACCTTAAGGGATTTTGCTTTCTGCTTGTCATTATTTTCCTGTATTTAAAGTCACATAGTTTAGGGTGACAGTACTTTACTTTATAGAATATGTGTGCATTGCACTATTCATTCACTAGCAATTTCATTTCCATTAGAGTATACTCTGCATGTGTGTTTTCTCCCCCACTTCTCTCTCTCATGCATTGCACTCATGCACATTTATTACTTTGAAGAGATTTCATTGGAGACTATTATTATTCATCTGTTTTTGACAAAGGAAAGTATTGCCAATAACATGAACAAGATCAAAGGGAGCAAAAAAGAGAAAGTAGACCTTTTATGCAATCTCAGGATGCTCGTGGCTTTCTACTAAGTCAAACTAGAATAAGTATAAATGTTTCCCAAAATGGTCAGTGTCCTTAACTTCTAGTGCAATTTATAGACCCTGACCCCAGGAATATTCATTTCATTTATTACAAGCTAGATGAAGACTAGAAGAAAACAGTAAAAATATTCGGTAGTTTTAAGTCTATACCTATACAGGACTAGATTTTGGTTTGGAAGTTTTGGTTTTCAACTTAAATCAACTGAAATGAACTGGGTCCCATTCTTTTGTGCTTCTGTCGCCCTCCAGTTCCTTCTGGCAGTACTTGGTCCTCTATACAACGACAGGTGCTTTCGGAGTAAGGAGCCTATCTGAATCCAATACTTTGATGAAAAGTTGACACACAGCTGGCAGAGTTCTTTGTTTCTTTTATTAGCTGTGTGATCCTGGACAGATCAGTAACCACTCTGAAAATAGTTCTTTGTATTTGCAAAATAGGGAAATTGAGCTAGAAAGCTGACTTCAAATTGCTGTTCTGGAAACTGGGAGAAGAGAAGAAGGAATAGAAAAAGCAGATTTGGCTTTCCTATTCTTACTAGGGCAGATCCTATTTGATTTGTTTTGCATATTGATTTTTCAGATAATGAAAGAATCACAAAATTAATACAAGTTAGAAAATCTTTGGGCTAGATGATAACCAATGCTCTTTCGAGTATTAACTATATTTTATGCAATTATTTTTGAGCATCTTCTTGATTATAGACTACACGATAAAGAAAAATAAAAGCCCTTTTGGATGGTGAGATTATGCAAGGTTTTTAATTTCTTTTTTTCTGTATTTTCTATAGTGAGAATACATGATTATCATTTAACAATCAATGGTCTTTAAAAATAGCTAACATGAACACAGACAGTGTGATAGTAAAGAAAAACTGTGGATTTTAAAGAAATTCTATTGAAATATATATACTTCGTATTGAATAAATAAAGGGGAGGGAGAGAGAAACAGACAGGGAAAAAAGTATAGTCATGGATTGATGTTTCAAAGCATGGAATCTTAAATCATTTTATGTACATTAAAACATAAATTATGACTTTTTTTTTTGCTTTAAGGCTGCATGTGTGGCATGGAAGTTCCCAGGCTAGGGGTCAAATCCAGAGCTTCAGCTGCTGGCCTACACCACAGACACAGTAACACAGGATCAGCGCCACGTCTGCAAGCTACACCACAGCTCACGGCAATACCACATACTTAACCCACTGAGCGAGGCCAGGGATCAAACCCACATCCTCATGGATACTAGTAGGATTCCTTACTGCTGAGCCACAGTGGGAACTGCCATGACTTTATATAACTAAAATCAGCCCCAAATTATATTTGTTTCAGGTGTTTTCCATCCTTAGAAATTATATTAGCAGATGTAGTTTCTATCCATTGAGTGCCTACATTAAACAATATGATTTTTAAGATCAATTCATTTTTAAGGGTTGGTCTTTAGAAAACTGAAGAGAAATTACCATGGTATTAATTAGTAAATGAGAAATTCTATACCTAGTTTAAAAACCCTTATAACTTAAAGCTAAGGAAATTCTTTCTATAGTCCCACTTTCTAACTTTTCAAAAAACAATATAATATACTCAAGTTCAACCTAATATTTCAAAATTGCCTCTAATAAGCCATTTTCTCAAATCATTCTGGCTTTTAAAGTAATCACTATTCAAGCTCCGTTGAGCAGTAGAGCCAAAAACCATTGTTTTAGTTTTTGCTGCTTTTAAAACCAGTTTGTTTTCCTGGAACCAGTCTGCCAAAGTCTTTTTGCAGTTCAGTAGTTAAGTGAGAAACAGATTTGCCATTAAAATGCACAGTCGTGCCATCTGCATAAAGATGTATAGAGCAGTAATGACATATCCATGTTAAATCATTAATAAAAAGAGAAAAGAGGATCGGGCCCATGACTGACACTGTTGCTTAATAACTGGAAGGAGAAGGAGTGGAAGAGACAGCCCTGTGAACAGTAACAGATTGATGTCTGTCGGAGCCATTTCTTATCTTTGACAGCATTTGGGCCAGAGCCCATGCTCTCTACCTTCTGTAGTCAAAGCCCATGGTTCACCAGGCCAAAGCAGTTTGAGAAATTAATAAAAACTATCACTTAATTCAGAATTCCCCTCAAGACATGTATTCATTAATATTAGGTTGTCAGGGAGTGACATTTGAAGCGTTGGCAAATTCCTTAAAGGCTTTTCATATGTGGAACTCATGTGTGTTTCCCTCGTCAGCATGTTTAAGCCTTTTGAATACTTATTATCAGAATTAACTACTGATACTAATAGGCTTTACTGCATGATGTCTTAGTTTATTTTATATAGGGGAGATGGAGTTTCTGAGGATGTTACAGTGAGTCAGGAAATAAGTAATTGGTACAGAATATAAATTTCAAATTAAGGAAATTTCTTTGAAAAGGAAAGATGGGACAAATAAATGAATTCTACTCTCAGGTAAAGTTATACCTTTTGATCTTCATTTTTCTGGGACCAAAGTCAGTGAACAATATTTATTTTGATAGAATGTGTGAAGTTATAGGAGGAATTGTCAATATAACCCCCCTCAGCCCTTAGGAATGAATAATTTAAAAGGAACTCTTAACCCATAAGAAAGATAATCCAGCCATCAAAAATATGTAAAGGAGATCAAAACCAATTCTGGATGGTCACAATATATATAAATCTATAGAAGTCCCAGATTGGTGAGAGTAAACAGAGTTAGTCTGGAAAGAATTTCAAAAAGACATGCCTTTGGGAAAATGCTAATGTCTGATTTTGATAGTCTAAATCCACTTTATACCTGAATATTAGTCATAGGTTGTGTAGTTCGTGATTGTATAGTTCAACATTCAGGGAGATCTGAAACTGGATCAAATATCCTTTTTTGCTGTGCTTGCAAATGTTTCCTCAGTGACATAAATATACGTGTGCTATAGGATGACAATATGTGGGTTAAGGGATCTAAGGGCTCATCTCCCTTGGACACTAAGTAGTTGAAGGTAGTAAGCAAGTCACTCTCCCTCCTGCTCAGATTTTCCTCCTGTAAATTTAGATCCCATATAGTCCCTGAGTTCTAGAATTCCATTATGTTAATAACCCTCTTAGAACGGTGGGGGCAATGCGTGCCTTCAGACTCTTCCCTGACCATCCTAAGAGCTTTATAAATGTCTGTCAGTGAGCTCCATACAAGGGCAAAGCATGTGTATCAGTAAGAAGGAAATAATCAGGTTTTCCTTCCTTACTTGTTTGTTCCGAAGGAGCCCAGTTACATGCCAGGAACTGTGCTTGGCATGGGGACACAGGGAAGAGCAAAACAAACCCAGTTCCTGTATTTATGGAGCTTTTATTTTTGTGAGAGACATTAAATACTTGAGGGAAGAACCAAGTATATAGGTGCTAATTATGTTAACTGATTTGGAAAAAGGTATAAGGTCCTAGGAGGAATGTACCATGAGTTGGGGTCTCAGGCAAACCCTTGAGAAGCATCCACGTGGGGGGGGGAGTTGAGGTGTAATCAACATATATCATTAGTTTCAGGTGTACAACATGATGATTTTTTTTTGTAAATGCTAAGAAATGATTACCGTTGGATCATTCGGTGATTCTACTTTAGATTTTGAGGAACTTCCATGCAGTTTTCCATAGTGGCTACACCAATTTACATTTTCTTAAACAGTGCACAGGGGTTTCCTTTTCTCTGCATCCTCGCCAATACTTGTTGTCTTTTTGATAATAGCCATACTGACCTGCGTGAGATACAATCTCACTGTGGTTTTGATTTTCATTTCCCTGATGATTTAGTGATGTTTAGTACATTTTCCTGTACCTGTTGACCATGTATATATCTTCTGTGGAAAAATGTCTATTCAGATTCCCTCCCATTTTTTAATTGCATTGTTTGGGTTTTTCTGCTATGAAGTCGCATGAGTCCTTTGAGCTGAGATGTACAGTACAGTATATATAGGATGCGTGTGTGTGTGTATAGTACAGTACATATAGGATGTATACACACACACACACACAGTATGTATATATGGTATAAACACGAGTTAACTGGGCACTGGAATTCAGGGAGGAGAGAGAGTGCAAAGTGTACAAGGCAAAGGAAACAGTGTGTACAAAGTCCCCAGACACACTAGAGGAGCTGAAAGAAGGCCATGGTCACTCCCCCAGGGGAAGCGTAGTATCAGAAGTTGGAGAGTTAGCTAGGGGCCATATAATGCAAGAGTTTGCAGGTAAGACTATAAATATCATTTTGGTTAGTCGTTGAGAAATAGTTCTAAAAATATTTCTAGGCATTCACAGAACACCTTTACACTTATCTCACAGAAAGAAATAATGTGCATTATCTTGGACACTGTACTGAATTCATTTCCCTATGAGTAACCTCTCTAATGAAGAAGCAGCTTGTTTACCAGCATACAGAATGCCTGGAGAGTTTTCTGATTACTGTGAATACAGTAAGTAATACTAGTAAAACATGATAGTCTGAGGCTCAGTAATGCTTACCTGAAGTTGCCATTTCCATGAAAAAAGTATCCAAATCAACAAAGTTTGCTGATCAGAACATCCTAAACTATAGAACTGCTTTTCTCTTACTTTATTTGGCTAGAGGACAGACCCCAAATACATTCCCTGAATTACTTTAGGCTGCACATTCTGCAAGATGATAGATCCTTGCTACTCAAAGTGAGTTCTTCAAAACCAGTGGCATCACAAGGAGTGTGTTAAAAAATGCAGAGTCTCAGGTCCCACCCCAGACCCACTGAATCTGAATCTGCATCTTATCCAGATATTCAGGGGATTTTTGTACACATTAAAGATTAGGAAGCACTGCTTTTGTACTGAGAAAAATGAATTCAAAATAACGTATAAATTAGAGCATTGAGAGGAAATTTAAAATTAGCTTCCTTGTAGTTAATTATAATTTTAATGTAAAATATCCTTAACACTTTCATAAATTCAAATTTAATTATTGTTATGGAAAATGTTTCACTAGGAAACAATTACTCTAGGCATGTTGCCAGCAGTTTCAAGGTTTAAAATTTACTCAAAACACAGCAAAATATTTTGAGTGTATACATATTTCCTTGTAGGGTAGAAATAGCCACGCTAAGTACCAATTATTGAAATATCAATGACTAAAATTGTTCACAGTGGTTAAAGGCAAATAACAATTCAATAGTATATTCTTGTACTAAAACGAGTGTTAAATAATTGTTTAGCCCTTAAGAACTTTACAGTCAAAATCTAGAACTATTTATGGGATTCATGTTTGAAATTTCCAAGAATATTTGGACTTATTTGGAGCTCAAGTTTATATAATAAAAACACATTCTTAACAATTTATTTAACTAAATTTGGAGCTTCAATCTCTCAATGGATGTATGAATCATAGGAGTCTTGCCAGATGTTTTGGAGTGTGGAATTCAAAATGCATTAGCAGCATGGCACGTCATGAAGTTTGATGCAAAACATTTCTTCTCTCTTTCCAAAAAGGCTTGTTCAGTTTCTATTGTGAGGCATGAACTATGGTGACAGTTCATAGCTCTAGGGAAACATCTAAAATCCTTAAGTATTATCTACCCAGACAGTGGAAATATGAGGCAATTATCTATCTACACAATCAATGTCATAAAAAAAGCTTGCCCACCCAGCCATATCCAGATAACCAAGCCCAAAATGTATTTACCTGCTAGGTTATTTCACTTTCTTTCATGCCTGATGTTATGTAGATCTTCTCTCTTTCCATTTTCACCTTCTTCACATCAGCAGATGACTTCTTTATTCTTTACAGAGACAACACAATTAATTCTAAAAATCTGGAAAGTCCAGTAATTTCACCAATACAGGGTCAGAAACTATTTCTCTGGGATACTACTATACCATTTATACCTTTTTTTTTCTTATCCCTTTCCTCTGAATCTTTCCCTTCATCTTTCAAATTTAATAGCTTCCACCAAATTTTAAACAACGTAGTGAGCTTCCAATGAATGTGTAAGTTGAAGGCTTTACTCTCAAACATGTAAAAACAAATAAAACGCACCCAGTTATCTTCTTTTGACCCTGCTCTCCCCCAAAGATGTCATTTGTCTTTGTCTTTCCCACTTGTCTTAAAATTAGGCTTCTTGGAAGAAAAATGAACTCAAACTCCTTTAAAACATGAATTCTTATAAATGGTGATGCATATACATTAAAATGCTTTTGTCAATATAAGTTACGCCTAAGTATCAATGTTGGGATAATAATAATCTGTAATGATAACCTGAAATTTACTGAGAGTTTCTGAGTTTTTAGCATTGTGCTAATTGCCTTAAAGTAACTTTTTTTTTTGTCTTTTTAGGTCCGCACCCTTAAACATATGGAGGTTCCCAGGCTGGGGTTGAATCGGGGCTGTAATCTCCGGGCTACACCACAGCCACAGCAATGTGGGACCCTTAACTCACTGAGTGAGGCCAGGGATCAAACCCACATCCTCATGGATACTAGCTGGGTTTGTTACCCACTGAGACATGGGAACTCCTTAAAGGAACATTTTTATTTAATTCTCACAATAATCCTATGAGGTGTTCTCATCATTACCCTCATTTCCTGACAACAAAAATGGAGGGTAATAACTTGCTCAATATTTCACAGAGTAAATGGTGGATCTAAGATATGAACCTAGCTAGACCTAAGTTTAGATTCCGTGTTCTTGGCCAGATTCTTCCTTGCGAATGGCCTTATAAGTTCAGAGCATTACCAGCATCTACTATTGCTAGCAGTATTACTCTTAGGATAAAGGAAGAAGTGCCCTTGCCTGGATCCCATGGCTGGTTCTTCTAAGCCTTCCCCACTGGGTAAAGAGCCCGCTTTGCAAAGGGACCCAGACCACCCCTACCACCCAAAGCATATGTCTTCTCCTCTAAGGATGCCTGGAGTACCTGAAGCTGGAACTGCCTTCCCAAAAGGCTGTGTGTCACCTCCAGGCCATGTATAGTCCTCTTTCTGGGGTCTGTTCTTCTGAGTAAAGACCATGGCGCCGGAGTCCATACCTCTAGAGATGCCAAGGGGTGTCCACAAAGTGTACCTGGGGCCTCATGGTGTGGGAAGAGCCAGGGCTGTTAGGAGAAAGGGCACAGATGGCAGACCAGAGTTAAGACTGGACTTTCTCTGATCTACCACGTTCTAGCACAGAAATCCAAGTCTAAAGATCCTAAAATCTGAACTTCCAGGTAATAGAATGAAAAAGTTTTCCAAGTCGGTCAGAGAAGATTTTATTTTATAGTTGTTTAAGCTTGACTGAAAACTCTTAAATGTTTACACACATGGACCTCAGTTGTCTGCTTGTCCCAGGCTCTGCAATTTTTAGGAGTGGGCCTGGATGTCCAGTTCTTTTTTGCCTTTTAAAGCTATAGGAGACTGAACACCATAAAGCTTCTTTCCCCTCCATCATACCTGACACAATATTATGAATCTTAGAACAGTATTTTTTATATTTTAGTATGTACAAGAATCACCCGGAGCAATGATTTTCAAAATTTAATGTGCATAGGGACCACCTGGGATCTTGTTAAACTGCAAGTACTGATTCAGCAGGTGGCAGGTGGGGCCTGAGAGCCTGGATGTCTAATAAACTCCCAGGTGATGCTGAACCTATCGGGGTCTTTGGACCACATTTGGAGCATCAAGGACCTACAATACTTGTTTAAAATGCAAATTCTTGGGCATAACATTCAGAAATTCTGATTAAGGAGGTCTAAATGGGACCCAGATGGTGAGCAAAACAGGAATGTTTAAGAAGCAACCCAGGTGGTGCTGGTAAGGTGGTCTGTGGCCCACATTTTAAGAACAAATGCTTTAGAACACACGTCTTAAACTATGCTATGCATATGGATTACTGAGGATCTTGTTAACATGAAGATTCTGAATTGTTTAGAGGCTGCATTTCTGATTGGTTTCCAGGTAATGCTTGAGCTACAGACCTGCTGACTGCACTGAGTAGTGAGACTTTAAAGGACCATCTCAGGGTCTTCATGGTTTGACCATTTTGAACACAACTTATTTAATTGTGAGGTAAAGAGTGAGAAGGTGATTTGGGGTCTACGTCTGTTGAGAACATTCTCAATCCTTTGCTTCACAAAATTCCATGCAAGTAACCTTCAGAGCCTTTGTGTGACCCTAGATTTTAAAGGGATCCTTGTGGTTCCTTCCTAAACTTCTGCTAAGGTTTGGCCCGTCTTCTATGCCTGGTGCCAGTAGCAACTGGGCTGATACTTTTTATAGATGGTTCCAAGAAGCAGCAGTGTGTTATCCAGTATCTTGAATAGACACAACATTTCAGACATTTTGATCAAAAAGGATACTTAACAACTGAGGAAATGGAGTTCGCATCTTAGGAGCCTACTGAATGAATGTCATGAAAGCTCAGTGAATGTCATGAAAGGTTATTAATCTTATAAATTGGGGATGTACACAGGGCTAATCCAGGGTTCTTTGGATAATTCATTTTACTGCCTGTGGAGAAGTCAGACTATGCCTATTCACAGAGCTAGCCCTGGCATTTGTGATCAAATTAGCGACAGGCGGTGTCCACAAAGCATCTTATAAAGGTGAATTAAATTACTTCAGGGATTGTTAACAATGAAGAGCTTGACTCAGCAGGATCCAGAGATTCTGTTTGGCTGAGGCCTGAAGCATCTAGGCACAGTCTGTATTCCACATGCAGAGGCTGTGTCCTTAACACTGAACTAGCTCCTTTAAAATTTGTTAGACTAGGTTTATTACTTGGGACATCTATTACAAAACTGTGTAATACCTTAAAGGGTGTTGCAAATATTAATATCTCCTCACATCTGCCTGCTTTTAAATACTGGAACACACACACACAAGATGCATTAAACATAAAACAACAATAAAACCAGAGAGCAAGGGAATTGCATGAAAAGAACTCTATAATTAAGCAAATTCTTTAAGCTGGTGAAAAACTTAAAAGATTTTTTTTCCCTGAAATAAGACATTAAAGAGATAGAACTCTATACCAGTGAGATTATTAGTTTACTGAAATGATAGGATGATGAACCAATAAAATGTACTTGATTCTTATGTATGCTACCTCAAAAAATTTGAAATGTCCTCCAAATTTAATAACAAAGGACAAGTTTTTCTTTAATCTTATGTCACAGACATTTCACATATTTTAGTGTGGGGAAACAAGAAGTTGAGAGTCCTTCAAGCTCTCCTACCTCTGGGTTATCAGCATGTGGTCCCCAGACTAGCAGCATCAGCAAAATTTGAAAATTCGTTAAATGTAAGATCTCTTAGAAAATCTACATCTCTGACCAAAAGGGTTCAGCCCAGAAATCTGGGTTTTAATAAACCTTCT
This sequence comes from Catagonus wagneri, assembly GCA_004024745.2. Taxonomy (NCBI): domain Eukaryota; kingdom Metazoa; phylum Chordata; class Mammalia; order Artiodactyla; family Tayassuidae; genus Catagonus; species Catagonus wagneri. The sequence continues at coordinate 983,354 of PVHT020000144.1, forward strand.
GAGGATTCTGGCATGTGCTCAAATTTGTGAACATCTATTCCATACAAATCCTTTCCAATTCAAATTAATTCAATAGATATTTCCTGTACACCTCTAGAGGAGGAAGCAGAACTTTTGGCTTAAAAGAAATTTTAGTAGAGAAATTTGATCATTAATACAGAATTTTAAGATGATGCAAGAATTCCTTTAGACTGCATACAAAAGCTAAAATTTTAAATGGATTTATAAACAAGGGGCTTTTGTTTGTTTTACTTTTTTTCTACTAAGTACAAATAAGAGGAAACAACTTTAGTCCTACAGGTGGGGTAAAAAGCAGAGTCTTTTTTGCCCTCATAATGAGAAGAAGCTTCTGGAATAAAATCAATTATCTAGAAAGCAAGTAAGAAAACTTAAGAGTAAAAGGTAAAATGGGCATAGACTGCTGTAAAACCGTTTTAGTGTAACCCACTCAGACAAGGAAATGTGGATGTAGGGGTGAAGGAGAATCTGTTTTATGTCCTTAATTTTAGGGAATTTCTCCTCTTCCTCATTTTATCCCATACTCTGGGTCTTGAGACATGCAGTGTTCTCTTCTTAAATGACAAGAAAAATAAGGAATGAGGTTGAGAGAGTTGTTTCATGGCATTAACGCTCTCAGTTGAATTGTCTGGCATTCATTATTTACAGTATTTCTCACATTAATTTTTGGCACCATAGTATGTTAGTAGATTGCATACTATGGGCAGGAAAGGAGGTGTTTGGATTTAATTTATTTCTTGCGAGCTAAAAAGTTCACGCTGATTTATAAATGTACAATGGAATAAGAGCCAATGAGCCTTGAGGAGACAAAGCTGAAATAATTCAGAATCAGGAGCCTGAAATATTATAGGCAGTTTGTTCATCTCTGAAATCTCATACTGTTATTTAAATTCCTCTAAGTTCATTAATCCCATTTAATAGCAGCTGATGCAAATCTACTTGGACTTCGAGGAGGAAAAAATAATGGGCCATAATGCCCTTGTTCCACAGAAAATAATATAATTATTTTTACTTTCAAGAGGTCACAATTGAAGAGTTTGAGATTTTGAGCTGCCATAACTACAAATTTAGCAAAAAGTAGGCATTTAATGATAGAGTTCACTTTGGTGGTTTAGGTTTTATTTTGAATGTTTGTTTTGTCTTAAAAACACTAATGCTGAAATGTTGTCTCAAATCTTTATTTTCAAATCACTTATTATATTACCATAAATTATAGGGTGCAGTAAAGGCCAGATTCAAAAGAAAGCACACTTTACTGTCTCATTTTTCTATAAATAACATGACACTTTATGAAATAAGAATTATCATAAAAGTTTCTCTCTTCTTTTTCTCCTATAACTCCAGTTGTGAGGACTAAGCTAATGGCCTTCCTCCAAGTAGCTCAGTGGACTATTCCAAATATAGGAGCATAATGGGTAGAGGTTAACTGTAGGAAGTCTGAGAAAAACGGTAATCTATAATTTCACCACAATTATAATGTTTCCCTTAAATAATAGTTAAGTCCATGGGGTGAGTGCTAACAAATACCTTTTAAAGATGCTCTTATTACTTTCATTGTTTTGATGCTTTTGCACTTTCCACATATGCCATTAGAAGCAGTAAAAGACCTGAGCTTTGGCCCATGAGGTTTAGAGACTGTGGTTAACAATCAAGCAGAGGCCTTAGCCCATAGGCCCATCCTCGAGGGTGGAGTACATTGTTATCTAGAGGGCCAGGCTGTGCCACATTTATGGGAAGCAAAACTACCCAAGTTAAGAGACTTTTTGTCAGGATTAACCATGGCCACTAGCTAAGCCCCTCAGAGGAGAAAATAATGTTTGGCTCACTTGGGATGACTCAGAGGACTTTTTTTTCCCCCCAGTAAAGAGATGATGTCTGAAAATCCTCAATGTTAGTGGATTTATGTTTAAATTACATTTTACCTGCTTTACACCCTGACTTTGAGAAAGGAAAGTTTGTAAGTAAAACTTTCTCAGGTAGAGAACCCAGTGGGACCTGCGTACAGACAGCTGTGTGGGAATCTCCTAGCTGGATTATGGTCCAAGTCCCAAGAATCAAAGCACAACATGTGAGTCGCACATTTAAAACAAATGGTGGGTAGTGAGTGACTGAGCATCTCTGTAATTAGACCTGTAATTTTAAAGTACAAGATACACTGCTAGAGGCTTCGGGATCTCTGTTTATCAAATATTTTGGGGGTAAAGAAAATTCTGTCTGGAGGAGAAATTCTCCTTGGGATCAGTGGACAGAGGGAACAGTAAAACACAGATGACTGTCCCAGGTGGATTTATTGGTATATTTCAGGAGAGTCCTTCCTCTGTCCCCACTGTCACACACTGTACTATTATGGATTGTGATTAAGGATGGGATCATATGCTTTGCCAAGTTTAAAACCCACACAAAATTGTAGGGTTAGAGTCTGGAACTAAACTCCAACTTCTTGGTGTAGAGTTTTTCTACTTATGGCAAAATGTGGCTTCCGGGAGGGTGAGTTAAGATGCCTCAGAGGGAAAAAATTCTTCCAAAGGAACATTTTGATAATTCAAGTGTAAATAAATATAAATCCAAAACACATTTTTAATTAAAGGGAAATGGCTTAGAAAAACACATTTATATCCACTCCTCTTCCACACACACTCACTCACAATCCTCTCCAAATAAAGTTCAAAAGGGGTAGCTTTGGAAAGGGAGGGCATATAAGCTCACTCTGGACTGTCTCTATCAGATAGTGTCTCAGAATCAGGCTTTCTGAATACACACGAGATTTACTAAAATAATACAAGAATGTATTATTCTAAATGACAATAAATCATGTTAAATAAAATAAAGGCAATTGGTTATGAAACGTCATTTCACCACATTGAACGGATCTAATTTTTTTTCACTTTTATCATAAGAACCTGATTTTTCCACAATCAGGCTTCCCATTTCCCACAATTCCTCCATATCTGGAAAGCCACAATTCCTCTGCATTTTCACCTGTTTCTGTTACCATTCTGTTATACCAAGCCACTCGAATTACTGGATGTAAAATGTGAAGATTTAGTTTTAGCTTTGTTCTTTCTTTTAAGCTCGCTCTTTCTGTTGTGGCTTTTGTGGTATAACTATATTTCATAAAATGCTTTCAGGCCCATCTTCTCCCTATATAGCTATATTAAAATACATATAATAAGCAACCATTCAGAGAGAAAGAAGACAGGAACAATGAGAATGGGAAAAATAGGAAAAGAAGCATTCAGTTACCTTCAAACATTTATACTATCTAGGGTCTAGGATTTTTTTCTTTAAATCCGGTTTCAAAAGGAAACCTAAAGACACTGATACATAACCTCTTAGAGAGCTCTCACCAGCTGTCTGCAAGGACAAGCAGAATTTGGTATTTGTTTCACTATTTAGACAAGAAAGGCCAAAGGAAGTTTTGCTTGTGGAAATGAAGTAATTAAAAGAGCACACAGAAATTAGCCTTGAATTTTTATTCTCAAGTGTGTTTTTTGTAACGTCCTTCTAGCCCCATATAGATATTTATCTCCCCCATTAAACTGAACTCAAGTGAAGGGGTGTGTCTTACTCATATTGATATTTTCACTGGATCTGGAACTTATGAGACATGCCCAATAAATGTATTTGACAAAACATTTTTGTACATATTTTGTGTGTGTGTATTTATGTGACTTCTCAGGGCCCCATAGTGACGAAAGAGCTCTATTCTTTTTGAAATTCTCTACAGTGTCTAGGGCTGTTGTAAGCAAAAACAGCACACTGTTATGTCTAAACTTGAGTCAATCAGGTGTCTACACAGAAGGTAACCCAAAATTGACCCCAATAATTTTCAAATCTAAATTTAAAAGATTTATAATCACATTTACTGTATGATTCACGGTAATTTTCTTACTATTATAAGAATATCATCTGTTTAAGACGAGATAGGCTTGAGATTTGATTTTGGTTTTAATTACTAATGGCATTTGCCAAAAATAACAAGTTTATAAAATGCATTTATAAACTATTTTAAATGCAGCAAAAACTTTTTTATTCAAGTTTGGGTCATTTATCTGGACTGATTCATTTATCTGGACTTTGAATGTATTATTTTTATTTATTTATCTATTTAATGTATTAATTTATTTTGGATTTTGAATATATTATCATTATTATTTTATAATAAATATATTTATTTTTGAACCCTAGGAGACTCAGTAAAAGTACATTTTTAGGGTCTCAAAACTGTGATACATTCCATTGAAAGAAACAATTAAGAAATCAGAACTAAATCCTTATTCTAATACTACATTTCAATCTCCTCTTTAATTGTGATGGGGGAGCAATTATTATTTAAAACAAATATTTGGTATTTGATATAAATTTGCAGAAAGGATCTTAAACTTCTACTTTTAGGGGGGAAATGCTATTTAGGTTTTTTTTTTTGCTATTCAGTGCTTACTTTCATACTAATCGAGAGATAATTTAGCAATAACAATGAAGACTTATAATTCTTTTTTTCTTTAACTGGATTTCTTCTTTTCAAGTTAATGATTAAACACACTGAGTAGTGTAATTGAGGGAAAATGAGATTTCTCAGGAAATGAATGGCTTTCTGATCGGTTACAAATTTATTCTGAACAGATAAGCTACTGTATTTTCAAAATATCATTTTACTTCAAAGGAAAAGGAGCAATAATTGAATGAGTTGACTCACTTCATACTTATGGCTATTTTCCCATTATAGAATACAGTCGGACATAGTTTTATATTCCTATGAACTGAACCAATTTCTTTCTGCACATGGAATCCACTACATGAAGAAGTGTGTTGTACAGGAGACAAAATGAGAGGGATATAAGAAACAGGTCAATGGCAATAAGCCATTCTTGGTATTCAGTTGTCCTCTCAACAGAATTAAGATTCTCTTAGGTTATCTTTTCTTAGAATCACCTCCTTTGTCCGTATAGTTTAGGTATCGACATACTTGTATTTAAAGGGATCTTATTTTTCTTGAAAGAGCCTGAGGAATAAAGGAATATACATACATATAATACCAATTCTAAAGATGTGAATAATAATGCAGGGTTGAATAAAAATAATTTTTAATGTTATTTGGAAATAACTTGATAAAACAATAAAATGGCAGGCAAATTTGTTAATCTGATGATTTCAGATGTTTGGGAGGAATTTGAGATGGCAGTGATAAAACCATGAAATCCTGCCTGTAAAAGTGTCTGTGCCTCAATCATGTGAAGTAATCCTCAAGCCAAGAGCAGTGAGGACATTCACATGCCCATGGAGACACAGAGGTTAAATTTTTCTGTTCATCACAGACATCTAAAACCAGGCATCAATTAGCCTCATTGCTATTATTATTTAACACTTATAAAATGCCAGTGATGCACTTTATGATGAATAAAACACCAACTAGTCTTGATGAATCCTACATGTTTTTTTGGTTATGTAAAGAGCAAATCCAGACCTCTAATACTGGGATAAGAACCAAGGTTATATGACGCTTCAGATATAATGCATGAAATCTTTGTTTGGAATTCTCCTTGAATCTGTGATTAAATAAGCCAAATCACACTCCTGCCAAATCCTATGGTGTATACTGCAGGTATCATAACTTCCTTAAGCTTGATTTCAATATATGTGTTTAAGACCTAAGTCTCAGGGAGTTTTACTTTTGGGAAACAGGCTGCTATTAATCCAAAGACATAAAAAGGCCAGTAACTATGAATATTTACACTGATATACAAAAGGCAAGCCTAGAGCTTCACAGAAAGAGTTCATTCCTTCATGTGGTATTTATTGAGATTATACTGTAAGTGAAGAACAAGACATTATAACTGACCTCAAAGCATTATAGTCTGGTGACAAAAGACATAAGGGAAACAAATATATAAAAGAGAACTGCACTGCAGTTTATAGGGATAGGGAACTGCACACCTGGGTACTCCAAACAGCTGGAGAGCAACTTGAGTAAGGAGAGGAAGTTCTTCCCAGAGGAAGACTGTGCTTAAGCTGAGACTTCCAAGCAGGTGAGTGTCAGGAATCAGTTATTTATTTATTTATTTATTTATCTATCTATTTATTTATTTATTTCTGGTACTGTGTATAAATTTTTGGAGAAGATAAGACTGGAATGATTAGAGAGGAATGAGTGGTATTTTAACTTATTGTGAGATATTGCCAGGGTTTATCTCTTCAGTTTTAATTCTTAAGCATACTACTGTGCTTGGAACGCAGAACATACTATTATACTCTTAATACTACTCTTATTGGAATGTATTCTCATTCAGTCAATGGGCTTATAGGAAAAGCACTAGAACCATGACAATTCCAGATAGTCAAACCAAAGCAGATATGTTCTTCTTCAGTGAATGGCCCTGTCACCTGCTATTTGGCAAGTCACTTTGCTTTCCATTTCATCATAAAAATCATTGTTACAGCTTCTCTATTAGGATTTTTTTAAAAAGTTTTTTCAGGGCCGCCCTTGCTTGTATGAAAATTCCCAGGCTAGGGGTCAAATCAGAGCTGCAGATGCCGGTCTATGCCACAGCAACATCAGATCTGAGCCGTGTCTGTGATCTACACCACAGCTCACAGCAACACCGAATCCTTAACCCACTGAGTGAAGCCAGGGATCAAATCCACATCTTCATGGATACTAGTCGGGTTCTCAACCTGCTGAGCCACAACAGGAACTCCTATATATATATTTTGATGCTATTTTATATAATCAGTAATCATGGTCCTTCTTCAACAATCTCATTATGACTAGCAGCTATTAGTAATAGTTCATTTACCACATGCTAAGCACTGTGATAAGCATATGTATGGATAACTGCATTTAACCTTCCAAGTCTATGCGTTAATGCCATCATCATCCTCATCATAATCATCAGACCCCTATTTTATAAATGAAGAAACTGAGGCTTAAAGAAATTACCTGATGTGTTCCCTGGCAACACCACAAAGTGGCAGAGCCAGGACAGGAACCCAGAGTTGTTTTACATCAAAGCCTCTGTCCTTGATAATTTCTATATTCTGCCTGTTTGAACCAGTTACCAGTAGAATGTTTTAAATTTTAACTCTTGTCACTAAAATAGTTCTCTTTAATAGATGATATATTCTTCAAATAAAAATATTTCAGCATCTTTAGTAGCATGTTTAAGATGAACTCTTTATAGTTTTGTTTGCTTTATTTGTGTCAATTGGCCTTTTAAAAGTCTCTCTTTTGTTTTGTTGTGACTTTGGTTTAATTTGTATTTTAAATCAAGATCTTTCTTCCTGTGGAGCCCACACAGGCCACTCTTGGGACATCCTTACATTGCAGCAGAGGCTAAAAATGGAAAATTCAGGGTCCTTAACTGGACTCTGGCTTTATAATTGCCTCTGCGGTACTCTCACCACATTCCCAGATGTGCAAGGGAGACAGAGGGGGTAGTGAGGGAAGTGAAATGTTAAAATAAGGCTAAACAAACAGTTTGCCCAACAGATGTTAACCCAATTCATAATTTAAAAGTTCCTATTTTTATTTACCACTCAGACAATGGACATTTTACTTTCTTCTCTAAACATTGTCTGTGAATTAGGTTCAGAAAGCTAAAGTCCTCAATATTTCCATCAAACATTTTTTCCTACTCATAGGTCAAAGGAACAAAACAAGTATGTTTTCTTTTTATTTGAAGCACAGAAATATTATGAAGCCTTGTTAATGCTTAGACAATTTGTTTAAATATATCTTCTTAGTTAATATGGCTACCAGGACTAGATTTAATCTAGGTAGAGTAACTTATTGTTATAATACAAATCCCACTGGAAAAGTAATACCCAAGAGTTACATTGACATAACTTTAAACAGAGTAATTGAAGTCAACTATGACCAGCTCTTTTTTCCCCAAAGTCACTTTTCATAGTAACTTTTGTTCTTAAAGGGAATTTAGGAAGCATTACAGAAAACCTGGTGAATTTATTAGAGTAAATTAGTATTATCCCACTACTGAGGTATGTTAGCTGGTCATTTACAGCCATTACAAAGAAGGGAGGAAAAGAATACTTACATAAACTTTAAAATTATATCTGACAACTCATGTATCTGGCAGAATTAAGTTTAAAAACACCAAATTTCCTAATCTCCAGTCTTCTACACAAACTGCAAGAAAGTTGCACTCTTATGTCTGTCTTCCTACATGTCAGGTCCCAAAAATGCCTGTGCACTACAAGGCAAGCAAACAGGACCAGCTTGTGGGTGTAGGAAGATAAAGCCGATACAAGAGCTGGTAAGTACGTTGGTGGTAAAAGTCAAATGTATATTGGAGGAGCTAAACTAACTGCAAGCCGAGCCCTTGTGCTATAAACGGGCAGTAAATAGAGAACAAAGGTATATGGAAAAGAACAAAGAAAAAAAAAAAACCTAAGACAATCTAGACCAATTGAATCTTAGGTGAAAACTCAAGATAACAAGAAAGAACTTTCAAAGAGAGAAATTTCATTTCTGATCCTCTATTAGTACATGTTGACGTCCATATTTTTTATTTTCTTTTTTCGGGGGTGGCATCTTAATCATTTTATAGGTCACAATTAAATTATACATTTAAATATTCATGGGTTATCTACTTAACAGAGGAGTGACACTAGAGAACAGAGATGCTACAGGGAGAAGTGAGTATCCAGTTATAAGAGTAGGTGGAAATACTGTAAGAAAGAAACCGATCTTGAAGATGAGGATGATTATTTAAGACATTTCATGGAATTATAGGATAAAAGACCTGGATGTGACCTAGGAGACAAAATCCTCAAAGTCTTACATTTCGCAGATGAAAGGAAAACAACAGCAACCAAGGATTAGCTATTTTAATGAACTACCATAGGTTACACATTTCCATTTTGGATACTCTGTTGTTCTTTCAACCATGTGATATATCTAGATATGTCGGTGATATTTAGAGTGTTTGAATAATTAAATAGTTGGGGCAATATATATATTTGGCAAAAATAACACTTAAAAATTCAACATCTTTAAAATACTTCTTCCAAAAATGTCAAATTTATATTTCTATTATTTTTCCCTGAGAAATTATCTCTTCTTTTCCAATGGAAATAACTTTACTTTGGGATAATTTGTATTGTTCATTTCAAAATCTTTGTTTCCAAGAAATCTGTGAGCATGGATGTAATTTTTCCCCCTCTCATCTTGAAATTTGGTGAGAAACCATAATTGCAAAGATATATATGTAGAAGTTGGGGAATTTCCAAAAAGCTATTGCATAAGTAACTCTTTTATTAAAGAGATACAAACAGGGATTTTACTAAACTTACTTTGTAACCATAAAACCTGTACAGAGGTAAATATTTTAACATTGCCTGTAATATTTATGGACTTTATAGGTGAAAACGAAAACTTAAGCAGCCATTTTGTTGCATATACTATGTATCAGTTATTGTCATATTTTTTATGTAACATAATACAAGTTATTATATAAGCATATATTGAAACTAATTAGAGTGAAGAAATATTGTAGATTTTTCTTCTTTTTCTGACCATTTTTAAGCTTCTTTAAAAATTTTATAATGATTTTTATTTTTAAAACTATGATGACTTTGAATCATATTAAAAGATAATCTTTGAAAGCCCAGACATTTTTTAATATCCCCTTAGTAGATTTTTTTTTAACTTCATGGCATTTTACTAGTGATACCAATAGTGAGAAAGGTAATACCTATATAATCAAATAGATGGAAAGATTTTTCATACCAAACCCAGTGTGACTCCTCATTGGAGTCCTGAGTTAAGAAAAACAAATTAAGTCTTAACTTGGCTCCCCTGTGTATGAGGGAATCCAGGGGAAACTTTTTACTCCCTGAAGGAGTGACATAGCCCAGAAACCAAAAACAAATAAACAAATAAAAGGATTCATTGGAAGGAGTAAACACGCTGTTTCCCTGCTGACTCATGCGGCTGAGCTGTCACTGAGTAGAAGAGCGAAAAATGGGCAGCTCAGTGCACCAAAGGGGCCTGTGAATTCAACAAATAAGCCACATGATTAGAGACTTTGTTACTAATTACAATTAAACTGAAAAATAAACAGTTTCCTTTTGACAGGAGGATCATGTTTCTGAAGGACAAAGACTGTCCTAAATGATGGTCCTTTCATATTGTTATTAATTTAGTGACACAGACTTTTTAGACAATAAGACCTATGTTCACAATGAAAGTGAAATAATTATAAAAATTACTTTGAAAAATTCTACTTTCCACATCTGGATTTATGAGAGAAATGTGAGTTAGGAGCAGAGATCGGAGGGAGAGAGCAAAGAAAATAATATGTTTTAGATCATCATAGATATTGTGACTGCAAGACCCGACAAGAAGCAATGGAACGAAGAATTAGGTTAACATTTAGAATTCTTTTGTGGTAAATAAATCTAATTCTTTAAAAATTAGATTTTTTAGCTGAATATCTGAATTTCTATAGTATGCATTTTCTGCATACCTGGGGTCTAAGGAAAAATCACAGGTAAGTGATCAAAGAGAGAGTAAAATGACTATCATTGCATACGTATATATATATATATATGTGACTATACACATATGTCTTCATATATAATTATACAGATATATCTTTAACTTCTATATGGTATTGATTTTTAAGAATCATTCAGGTAGTACATGAAAGGTATTGTTGATTCAGTAGATGGCAGTCTTCCCACTAAGGCACTAAAAACTATTGTGGAAATTGCATTTTAAGAGAAAGAAAAACTATTTTTGAAGTTGTACAGTTTTCTGACACTCATTGTTAAATATTACATTTAGTTTAAAAATTCAGTCTTTATATCGACGTTAAACAATTTAAATTAATTATCCCTAATATCGAATCAGGGAGATAAGTTGGAACTACTCCTCTTAATTATTAGAACAGGAATGACAAGAAAGACAGGATTTCCCCCCTCGTATCTCTGAGTACTCACATGCTAGGTAAGAAAGGAAACTGATTCCTTTAGGCCTCTGAACACTGAACCCAAAGTATCATCACCTCTTTGAACTTATATCCTCCCATCAAACAAGGAAACATACAAACAAAAGCCAAAAACTTTCCTTTTATGTTGTGATGCCCTCCCAGAGTTTTAGAGGTGGATATAGGGTGGAAAACTTTGATAGACTCTCTGGAGAGTGGGTCTTTGTTCTGCCACTTACCTCATAGTCCTGGGAAAGTTACACAAACTCTCCAAGACTGTCGTCCTCCCTCTGTAAAACCAGGGATAATAAAACCAGCAGTATAGGATTGCCATGAGGATAAAAAATAACCTTATACTACACATTCAATAGAAGTTTGTTCCCTTTCCTTGATATTCTCACTATTCCTAAAAATGGTCTTGGGGAGATACATATGTATATATTCAAATAGGTGGATTTTTAGCTAACGTGAATTAAAATTAATTTTATTCTGATAATTTTAAGCTTCCCCTCATGAAAACTGGCTCTCTTTAAGGAATGTGGGCTCAAGAATCCAAAATCAGGGATCTCATCACTATTTTAAATTAGATCTTTTTTTTCTTTTACTTTATTGCATATTCACAGTGTATTGATCATTAATTATCTTTTGTACTATGTAGGAACTTGTACTTAAGAGTTAATCTTATTTGAAAATGATATTATATTTCTACTATGAACATATTATATAATATTTAGTGTTTGAAAGGAAAAATAAAATTAGATGCATTCAGTGTGGACATTAATAACACTTTGGAAGTTATTTTAAAAAGAAAATTCTAAATAAATCTCCACTTACTATCTTCTCCATCCATATATAGTTCAAGGATTTATTATTTGTATTCTAACAAAAGAGAATTTTTTAAAGCAACAGAATCCCATTGTTTTTAGGTCTACTAATATTTTGCTGAATGGTATTAATTCAATATCAGATTGCCTACTGATTATAAAGAGTAAAAAAATTGACATTTAATAAAACATTTCTTCCTATTTTTTTAAATTAAAAATTATTTCGCCAGTGAAATGTCATGGGCTACTCTATTACTTCTGTTTCTTCAGTTGCCTGCCCTTAATACCTTAATTTTCTGAAAGCACGGGAACTTTACTAGAATAACTACGTAGAAAGCTGATGTTCTTCTGAGTTCTGATCTATTATCCATGAAATAGGAGATTTGCTGACTTATATTTCTGCAAAACAATCCCTCTAAATAATTTGCATAGTTAATGAAAAGACAGATTAAGCTCTGTTACTCTGTGCGTAAAGTATTTATAATGGCCAATCTCAACTTGAAGGGCTGGGGAAAAGAATGTTTTTTTTCATACTGCTGCTGCTGCTGCTGCTGCTGTAGCCGAGAGCGCTTGTCTGGGGATGACAGGGGCATGGGTCTGATACTCACAAGCACAAGCAGAGATTCCTCTATTCGGATCTCCACCAACCCTGTTCTGTTTGTCCAGAAAGCTTTAAGGAATGTTACTATCATTTTTTGTCTGGAGGTTTTGCTTTGATCAAGGTAAAGTAGATAAGAATCACCGCCACCAAAACATTTTTGAAATTTCATTCCTTAAATGCTTTTCATGTCACTTCTCTTACCCCTTCAGTGCTGCTGTTTTCAGAGTAAAATGGAACATATTTTAAAAGCTATTAGAAGGTGGGACTAGGGGAACCCTAAATACAGATCTGAAAGAACAATATTCCTCCATGTGTTTTCCAAAAGCAGCAGGGGAGAGGCAGAGAACTGTGTAAACAAAGGAATAGATATTAAACAACACAAATAAAGCCTGCCGAAGGAAGTACTTCCTCTATTGTTGGTAACCTTTTAATTCAGGGTAGCCCAGTTCTTATCAAAATAGATTTTCAAATGTATGATGTTAGTTAACAATATTCCAGTCACAAGTCACTGTGAAGAATTGTGAGCTTCTTGAATGTGAGGATGTTATTTTTCTTTGAATTCTCTACCCTAAGCAGAATACTGCACACACCACAGACTTTCCAAAGAGTGGCTGCTGATTGCATGAATGAACGAATGAATGAATGAACGAATGAATGTAGTTCTCTCTCAGGATTAAAATGAACTCAGGGTGGAGACTCCTGATCTAAAGAATCAAATCCTGTTATGCAGCTGTAATGTGAGTTACTCAAAAATTTTACAAACACCTTACTATGCCCAGCTACGACAGGCAATTATTTTTACACACTTATTTTAAAAAATCACTGTAATTTGGATTAAATAAACTTTACAGTTAGTTAATCTATGTAAAAGCTTGGCAGCACTCGTTAAAGTGAATTTATCATAGCTCTTAAACCATGCAAACTCTGGGGATGCCTTTCCAGCATTTAGGTCTATTGGCAAATAAATCCAAGATTCCAGCACTTTTGCCAAAAGTTGAGGAAATATTTGATTATATGCTAGTTTTAGTCTCTAGATAATAAGTAGAGTTTGGTGGATGATGTATTGATATGCAGCCTTTCTAAGCTCAAAAGTAGCTTCCCCCACCTGATTGCTAATTAGGATCAAGGCCTTCTGTTCCATAAGCTGAATTTCTCCTTGTGGCCATTACGATTGATAACAGGATGTGACTTAAGCTTATATGTTTAAACAAACACAGGAACAAAGAAACACACCTAAGTTAGCACAGGGAGAGATAATTAGTGCCACAAAGGCACCTGGGAAGCTCCTGACTGGATCAGAATGGATTTGTGATTAGCGGTGTGATCATTTGGCTACCCTGTCTAACCTAGTGGTATGTACTTTAATAATCCCCTCCTCTGGTTCTGAATTACATTACTTTTATGCAATGCCTATATTTTTGATTCATTCAATTAGTATAGTAATTTTCAGTTTATTTTATAAAATACACACACACATTTTTCTTAGGCACAAACTGTTCTCAATAAAATTTCTACTTTCATTAGGATGGCTCTAATGCTATGAACCCAGAGAAGAAACGAAAGTGTCCAAAACACCATGAAATGGTAGCTCACTCTCACATTTCCCGTTGGAAATAAGGTGAGAATGACAGTTTAAACTCCCTTTAAGCTATCAAAAAGATTGTTTTTTAAACTTAAAATTCAGGACCTTTTCACAAAGGGAAACTATATTTAATATTTCTGAATGGGTAGGGAGTTTTATGCATATTAACAGCCAAGAATAAAAAACGGGGGAGATATTCCATCGCACTATGAGAACTGGATAGGTGAGAATAACACAAAAATGGGTCAATTTGAGATTAGCAAATCATGTAGGAGAAGGTGGTTAAAGAGACATGGGAAGAGAGAGAGAACATTCTAGCTGAGATCCTACTAAGCACTCTTTTTCTGTGTTTAGAGTGTTATGCTCAGTGTCATAGAAACACGTATGAGATCTATAGGTTAAGTCAAGATAAAATGTTTCATCTTCACCTATTTGGATACCAATGAGAATTCACAGAATGATAGCACTAAGTTCTTTTTGCCATTGCTTTTCCTAGCTGTTACTGTGGACTATGAAAAAAAGAAAGAAAGAAAAAGTAGGCAGGCTAGAAATATTACTATTATCTTCACTTGGTTCCATCCCAAATTAAAATCTCCTCAGTGGTCTTCAAAAGCTGAGCTATGGTTCTCTTATGTCATCAAATTTTATAGCTATTTAAGTCTTCATAAACTGGCTCTGAAGGACCAGTTTGAGTACGTCCAGGGGTAAATGCCAATAAATTACTTGGTATCGCTATGGAATTGGCAATGGCTAAGCAGAGCCAAAATGCATAATCCATCTAGATCTCTTTAAACAATTCAACCAAAAAACTAAATGTATAGTACACACTGCTATGACTATTAACTGTATTACCCTCATAAGAACTGTGTTTTATGCAAATACAGGTAACTCATAATAGAAATCTGACTTTATTCTGGTTGTTTTTGCAAACAGTGCATTGCCAGGACTTGAGTGATCACTCAGCTAGTTTGAAAGCAGATTCTCCCTATCAGCCTCAACATCAAGAATATATACTAAGCCCCTATTAGTCTAATTAGGTGCTTATTAGCTGTTAAAATATTAGTGATAAATCACTCATATTATGATAAAAATATTAAACTTTCCTTAAAATTTTATTTCAAGCCTTTCATTATCTGATACTCACTTCAAATGTCATTATCAAATCAAATTAGCTAAGTAACACTTAGAACTAAGAATCCCTGATTATTAGGAAACAGAGAAATCTTTACAAATATAAACAGAAGTTGCCAAGCAAAGTATCAAAAGAATCTCCTTATTGTCCGTGGTACATTATCAGTCTTAGCAACAGATTGTAGGCTGAAAAGAAAATAATCTGCAATCTTTGTCAAGTTCTTTCTTGTTTCATTTTTTAAATATCTTTAAAATGACTGACTTGAACTTCAAATTCATTGCTCTCCTGAACTGTTAAAAATGCCTTTTCATTTCACTTCCTCATTTACTTTGTTACCTTTTTTTAAAGAAAAAGTTGAAGATTAAAATTTTATATGCTTTTATTACCAAGTTTCCAATACTTTGGCATCTTATAAAACCTATCATTGGTGCCCCACCCATGGTTTTTTCTAGTTTGAGATCAGTTCAGCTACTGTTATACAAGCAAGATCAGACAGAGTAGAACTGTGTTCCCATTACAGGTTCTTTCACATGCTGAATTTGGATAGTGTTTATGGCATATACCAAGATAGTATTGAACTTGGAGTTACCTTTATAACAAAGGGGAAACAAATATGACTAGTATCCATGGGGATGTGAGTTCAATCCCTGCCCTCCTCGCCCAGTGGGTTGGAGATCCAGCATTGCTGTGAGCTGTGGTGTAGGTCAGCAGCTGAAGCTCTGATTTGACCCCTAGTCTGGGAACTTCCATGTACCATGGTGTAGCTCTAAAGAAAAACAAAACAAAACCAGAAGACAACAACAACGAAAAGACAGTACTGAACTTGAAGCTACAATTGGCCACAACCTTTGGCCCCATTCTCATAAATAACTCATGAAATTATCTCAGATTCTCTTTTACATTGGAAAGCAAAATTTTTTATAATGTTTTATAGGTGTTGACTTTTCCTAATTGCTACACCCTTTCATACTTTTGCTCTACGAATTCTTACCTATTTTATAAAATAAAAGTTTGTTTACTTCAATAAACGTGTAAATAGTTCATGGATTGGACTCTTTTAAGAGGTTATTAAAGTCTGAGATAAATCAAGTAATCAGCTTGCAGCACGTCCAGGAGGATGCAGCCAAGAACTTGTTGGCAGCACTCATGTTATTTTTATGAAATTTTCTTTCCATTTCTTCCCTACTCTATTCACTTTAATTATCACATTGTCCTTACAGTGAAGGGTATATCATATTGTCATTATAGAGAAGAATATTTATTAGCAAGATAACTATTCTAAATCCAATTAGAAATAGGTGAAACTGTATATTATTCTATGCTTCTACACAGATTAAAACATTTCAAATAAACAGTTTTAAGTAAATAATTTACAAGTTGTTGGTAAAATTAGAAACACCAAACATGAGTTTCTGGAAGGAAGGCGGTTGCATGTCTTACTTATTATATTTTCAGTTTTTCAGCTCCTACCTCAGAGCTTCACACCTAGGAGTCACCACTGAATGTAATCTGTTGAATGAATGTTCTCCCATTAGATATCAGAATAGTCTATTACACTTTTCTCACTTGAGTCCTGGGTAGCATCACATCCTCTTCAGATACAGATTTAGGATGGGAAAATTAGTGGTGTTCTCCTATAATATTGGCAAGTTTCTAATCTTTGTACCGACTGAAAATATAATCTGATTTTGGATTTCCTTTTTCTTGATTTGTGCTTGTTTTCCCTTTTTTAGAGAATGCAGGAAATAACGTTAGTGTCAGGACTTTGAAACCTGGCTCAGCCTCTTACTGGATGGGTGAAGCACAATTTAGTTACCACAAGGACTCTGGCACATCAGAAGCACTACTGCTAGAAGGACCGGCTGAGGTGGCTCTAGCAAGGGACGGGACAGTATTTGGGAGAAGTAGCAGCAATACCCAGGAAAGACAAATTGGTGAAACATGTAGGCCCCATCAGCAGTGATCAGGAACCTTCATACAGCTTCCCTGAGGCCAGACTCCCCAGCCTAGTACACTAAGGCACTGGCCATCAACTTGAGTTGCTGATAAAAATTACCTGGGATGTTCTTAAGAAATATTCAGGTCTATGGCCTCACTGTAGCCAGTTAATTCAGAATACCCACAGCATGGGAACTGTTTTTCAAGTTTCCCATGACTCTAATGTTTAACTTGAGTTGGAAACCAGACCCCTAAGAATGTCAGAGCAGAAAAAGAGAAATGGTACTAGGTCCATTACCAATGAGATGTCTTTGGGAGCACATGTGAGATGACTCACCCTGGGATACCCAGGAACTGAGAGTGAGGCCCTGAGAAAGAGAAGATGGCAAAGGTGCTGTAACCTTGCAATAGAAAACCACCAAAGTACGAAGCATTCTTTTTTAAAACACAATTTTTCAGATGGGTTACAAGAGTCACAGTGTCAAACTTTAACTAATGCCAGTCTATAGAATGATTAATCTGGAGGTAAACTGGTGAACCACTTGAGCCCACATTTCCTGGATTGAAAAAAAAAAATGCTACTCTCAAACTGAATATTTAGGATTTTCCAAAAATGCAAATAGTTCCTTAGAATGGATAAAAAGACTTAGTAAAAGCCTCTATCCTGTTTCCTTTGATGAATCCCTAAGCTGAGGATCTTTTTCAGATTCTTTTCCCATATAGGTTATTACAGAATGTTGACTAGGGTTTCCTGTGCTATACTGTGGGTCCTTGTTGATTACTACACACACACACACACACACACACACACACACACACACACACACATTAGTTGTATATGTTAATCCCAAACTCCTAATTTATCCCTTTTCCAACCTTTCCTCTTTGGTAACTATAAGTTTATTTTCAAAGTCTGTGAGTCTGCTTCTGTTCCAAAAATATGTTTGTGATATATTTTAGATTATACATATGATATCATATGATATTTTTCTTTCTCTGTTGGACTTCACTCAGTACAATAATCTCTAGGTCCATTCCATATTGCTGCAAATGGCATTATTTCATTATTTATTATGGCTGAGTAATATTCCACCATATATGTGTACCACCTCTTCTTTATCCATTTCTCTGTTAATGGACATTTATGTTGCTTCCATGTCTTGGCTATTGTAAATAGTGCTGAAGTGAACACTGGGGTTCATGTATCTTTTCAAATTATGTTTTTTTTTCCAGATATATGCTCAAGAGTGGAATTACAGAATTATATGGTAGTTCTAGTTTTAGTTTTTTAAGGATCTCTGTACTATTCTCCATAGTGCCTGCATCAAATTTTCATTCCCATCAACACATGGGGGAGGGGGTCCCTTTTCTCTAAACACTCTCCAATATTTATTGTTTACAGAGTATTTGATGGTCATTTTGACCAGTGTGAAGTAATAACTCACTGTAGTTTTGATTTGCATTTCTCTAATAATTAGTGATGTTGAGCATCTTTTCATGTGCTTTTTGACCATCTGTATGCCTCTTTTGTAGAAATGTCTTTTTAGATCTTCTGCCATTTTTTGATTGGGTTGTTTGTTTTTGATATTGAGATGCGTGAGTTGTTTGTATATTTTGGAGATTAATCCCTTGTTAATAGCTTCATTTGCAAATATTTTCTCCCATTCTGTGAGTTGTCTTTTCATTTTTTTTTCTTTGCTGTGCAAAAGTTTTTAAGTTTACTTAGAGATACAAGGATTTTTCAGTATTCACAAATCAGTCAGTTTAATACACCACATTAACAAAGTGAAGAATAAAAAACATATGATTATCTCAATAGATGCAGAAAAAACTTTTGACAAAATTTAACACTCAGTTATAATAAAAACTCTCCAGAATGTGTGCATAGATGGAGACTACCTCAGCATAATAAGGCCATATATGACAAACCCACAGCTAACATCTTACTAAACAGTAAGAAGCTGAAAGCATTTCTTCTAAGATCAAGAACAAAACAGGGATTACCATTCTCATCACTTTTATTCCAACAGTTTTGAAAGTTCTAGCTATGGCAATCAGGAAGGAAAATGAAATGAAAGGAATCCAAATTGGAAAGGAAGAACTGAAACTATCACAGTTTGCAGATAACATGATACTGTACATAAAAAATCCTAAAGATACTACCAGAAAACTACTAGAGCTCATTAATGAATGTAGTAACTTTGCAGAATACAAATTAATATGCATAAATCGCTTCCGTTTCTATACACTAACAATGAAAGACCAGAAAGAGAAATTAGGGAAACAATCCCATTTATTATTGCATCAATGATCCCATTTATCATTGAATATCTAGGAATAAACCTACCTAAGGAAACAAAAGACTTGTACTTTGAAAACTATAAGACACTTATGAAAGAAATCAAATCCAATCCAATCAAATCAAAGAAATCAAAACTAATAGCCACAAAGAGATGGAAAGATATACTGTGCTCTTGGATTAGAAGAATCAGTATGGTCAAAATGACTATGCTACCCAAGTCAACCTACAGATTCAGTGCAATACCTATCAAATTACCAGTGGAATTTTTCACAGAACTAGGACAAAGATTTTTAAATTTGTATGGATACACAAAAGACTCCAAATAGCCAAAGAAATCCTGAGAGAAAAATGGAGCTGGAGGAATCAGGCTCCTTGACTTCAGACTATACTACAAAGCTTCAGTAATCAAAATGGTGTTATACTGTGTGCACGCACACACAGACACACACACAAATATATAGATCAATGGTAAAGGATAGAAAGACCATAAATAAACTCCTGCACCTATAGTCAATTAATCTATGACAAAGTAGGCCAGAATATACAATAGAGAAAAGGCAGTCTCTTCAATAAGTGGTTCTGGGTAAACTGGATAACTACAAGTCAAAGAGTGAAATTAAAACATTCTCTAACACCATACCCCCAAATAAACTCAAAATAGATTAAAGTCCTAAATGTAAGACCAGACACTATAACTCTTAGAGGAAAACATTGGCAGAACTCTCTTTGATATAAATTTCAGTGATATATTTTTGGCTCCTATGTGCTATCTTAAATGTCAGTAGCTAGGTATTTTTTTCTTTCTTTTGCATTGTATTAAACAAAGCTATCTTCCGATCTTCCCCCACACTTCTTAGGTAGGAGGTGGTATCAGCCAGTAAGGGAGAAAGTAATATACTTGGTTGGGAAAAAAGACAAAAATACATTATTAGATTCCAAACTATCACTGTTTGTGTGAAAGTAGCCATCCTGAGAAATTACTTAGAGATACAAGGAGATTAATAAGTAATAATTTCTCAGCCATCCTGAGAAATTATTACTTATTTTTCTGGGGATGAGGACATTTCTGGGGAAGGGAGCACTTCCATTTGGACCTGCTGCACATATCTTGTTATTCATTAGGTGCTCACTGTATGCTTGACACAGCCAATATTAGAGTTTTACCAGTGGATGCAATAATACCCACTTTCATGTTTGTCCTGAAGATGAAATCATCAGGCACCTATCTCAATAGGAGCCAGCTTTCTGGTAGGATAAAAAAAAAATACCCATTTCTTTAACTCAACTGTTTTTTGTTAACTTATCATTGTTCCTGTTTTTTGCCAGTTAGAGCACTTCATCTCCATTGCAATTCTACAATTTAGTAAAATCTAGTTTATCTAGTGGTCTAGCAACTGAATATTCTCACTACCTGATCTGTCTACACATCTACAAGATAATTCATAGTTACCAGTTTGGTCCTGCAAATCCTGAGAGGCCTTTGGAATCTAAGAATAACAGAATTCTGTCCAGTTTCATTTTAGTGATAAGTATCTTTTGACTTGGTTTTACTTCTCTGAAAAGTGGTTATTTTCACAATGATTAGAACAACCAGAGAACTCCGTGATAATGTTAGCTAATTTAGAACTTACTGTATGGAACACTATATTTTATTCATTTCAAATGGCTCCCAAGAGGCAAGCTCCTTCTATTTGAGAAAATAAGAAAGTTGTGACTCAGCAGCTGACTAAAGGAACTGGTGGGATATAGAACACTTGTCCCCTGAGTCACCAGTTCAAATGTGACCCCAAATTGCTAACATCTGAGTGTCACTTGCTAGCCTCAGCATGATCACTGAGGAAGAGAAGCCACATCATATGCATATCACAATTGCCTTCTGTTCCCAATAGAGAAGCAAGGTTAAAATGAACCCTAGAACTTACCTTTCCCTCCTCCTGTATCTCCCACAGCCCAGTCCTAATACAAACCAATGTCTGAGATTTATTTTTTCAGAGGAATCTTGTGCTTCCCAATGTATTTTTTTTCTAAGTGACTTTCAATTAAACACTCAAGATACAGATATTTTTGTTTCATAAAAATATCATTATCAGAGAGGATGGTAAAATGAGTAAGCTAACTGCCCCTGTATTAAATGAATAATGTTAATAATCATTAACATTTAATGAGCATCTATGATGTGTTAAGGACAACACTATCATCTTACATAGGTTCCATAACTTTAACTTCAAAACAATACTTGAAAGTAGTTATTATGATCTTTATTTTACTACTAAGGAAACTGAGATGCAGAGAACTTAGGTAACTTATCCAAGAATACAGCTAGATAGGTACAGACTCAGATTTTTATCCCTGCTGTACTTCTCTTATGTGCATGTATTTCTTATATCTTCCTTCCAGTGGCTGTTTCTTGGTCAGTTATTTTCTGTGCATTTTAGATGTGTCATTCTGCCTAAGTAAGATCCATAGGCTGATCCTACTACTGGTCTAAAACTGGCCCTGCTGGGGCCACAGTAATCAAGACAGTGTGGTACTGGTACCAAAACAGACATACAGACCAATGGAACAGAATAGAGAACCCAGAAATAAACCCCGATGCCTATGGCCAATTGATATTTGACAAAAGAGGCAAGAACATAAAATGGGAAAAAGACAGTCTGTTCAGTAAGTATTGCTGGGAAACCTGGACAGCTGCATGCAAATCAATGAAACTAGGACACTCCCACGCCATGCACAAAAATGAACTCAAAATGGCTTAAAGACTTAAATATAAGACAAGACACCATTAAACTCCTGGAAGAGAACATTGGCAAAACATTCACTGACATCAGCCTTACAAATGTTTTCTCAGCTCAGTCTCCCAAAGCAACAGAAATAAAAGCAAAAATAAACCAATGGGACCTAATCAAGCTGACAAGCTTTTGCACAGCAAAGGAGACCAAAAAGAAAACTAAAAGACAACTTACAGAATGGGAGAAAATAGTGTCAAATGATGTAACTGACAAGGGCTTAATCTCTAAAATATACAAACAACTTATACAACTTAACAGCAAAAAAGCCAACAACCCAACTGAAAAAATGGGCAAAAGACCTGAACAGACATTTCTCCAGAGAAGATATGCAGATGGCCAACAAGCAAATGAAAAATTGTTCAACATCACTGATGATTAGAGAAATGCAAATCAAAACTACCACGAGATATCACCTCACACCAGTCAGAATGGCCATCATTAATAAGTCCACAAACAACAAATGTTGGAGGGGCTGTGGAGAAAAGGTAACCCTCCTGCACAGTTGGTGGGAATGTAAGCTGGTACAACCACCATGGAAAACGGTATGGAGATACCTTAGAAAACTGTACTTAGAACTACCATATGACCCACTCTTGGGCATATATCCAGACAAAAATTTCCTTGAAAAAGACACCTGCACACGCATGTTCATTGCAGCACTATTCACAATAGTCAAGACATGGAAACAACCCAAATGTCCATCAACAAGATGATTGGATTAGGAAGACGTGGTATATACACATAATGGAACACTACTGAGTCATAAAAAATAATAAAATAATGTCATTTGCAACAACATGGATGGAATTAGAGACCATCTTACTGAGTGAAGTAAGTCAGAAGGAGAAAGACAAATACCATATTATATCACTTATATCTGGAATCTAATATGCTACACAAATGAACCTTTCTACAGAAAAGAAAATCACAGACTTGGAAAACAGACTTGTGGTTGCCAAGTGGGTGGGGAAGGGAGTGGGATGGTAGAGGGGTCTGGGGTTAATAGTTGTAGTCTGTTGCCTTTGGGATGGAAAAGCAAGGAGATCCTGCTGTACAGCACTGGGAACTCTGTCTAATCACTTGTGATGAATCCATATATGTAAGTGTAACCAGGTCACCATGCTGTGCAATTGGAAAACTGACAGAAATCTGTAAACCAACTATAACGGGAAAAAAAAAAAATTGACCCTGTCACACTTAGATTGTCAAATCTAATTAAGTTTTGGATGAATCTAAAATGTGAAGACATATCTCCTTAAAGGTAGTCCTTATCCAAGTTTTCCAAGAGGCTTTCCCACTTTTACTAGTCATTTCAAACTAAATAATTCATGGGTAGATAGAAGTATAATTTTTAAGTAAGAAGTTTGGCAAAAGAAAACTTGAACTGTATGCTCAGAATGACCCATAAATAAATTAAAAGTAAATATCATGTAATTATTTGAGTTAGAAGATGGCTTAACTTTCTCTTAATCCAAGTGTTCTTATGCTATTCTTTGAATGACTATGGAAATAAATCATTTTTAAAAATATTAACTATAAATTTTGCTCAGTGAGAGAATAGTTATTTCATTTAAGCAAAATTCACTGGAACTAGACATGAAATGACTAAATGCTATTGGAAATATGGTGCCAAAGACGTGCTCCAAACCCTCACTCTGTAAAAAAAAAACTCATTATCTGTGAAGCGTAATAAAGAAAAGTGCAATTAAAAAAAATTCACTGGAACTAAACTTCAAGAAACAACTTGAGGAGGTCTTGGGAGCTAATGTTGTATAAAGTCATTTTCTAACTGGTTAAATCAAGAAAACGTTTGTCCCTATGGTAATCACAGATTTAAGAAGAAAATAATAGATGGATTCAAGAGTTAAGGCCCTCTTGTATTCCTAAGTGTTTTTCTCATAGTTGGAGTCATAGAATGCTTGTTTGCGCCCATGACACAATTTGAAACGAAATGGACTAGCACGTCAGCTGGTGTTATAAACACTGATTTCAACAGAACCAATAATTTGAAAAGTGGCCATTCCAAAGAAAGATTTTTAGTCAATGGACCCCACTGGGCAAATGAATATTGTATGTCTCTGTGTTCTGAGTGGTCAAGCACTTGAGGCCAAAGACAAACCTGTTTGGATTAAATACAAGGTCTAGTGAAAGTCTTCCCCATGTAATTCAAATGTGGCTTAGCATAATTTGGTGGTACCTGGTGACTGTAACAGCAACCTTAGCTACCAAAATCAGCATAAACAGCATGGCAAGTATGTTTTTAGACCAAAAACAACCACCACCACAAAAAGAATGCTGCCAGGTTTATGAGGCCTAGGACATTAAATTTAATAAGTAATAAATTATGATTAAACTACAAATGTATTTTCATTACCTAGTAAAGGTGAAGATCATGCTTGTTAGGTTTAGTTGTAGGAGCCAGTATGCACCTACAAATATTCAATGGAAACAGCAGGATCTGCTTGTGAATAGACAACCACGGGTTTAGGAACCTGAAACAGACTTGCTGGCAGTGCCAGAGAGAAAGTGTAGGGTCAGCCTTGTTTCACCCCTCAAAACTCTCTGAGCACAGTTGCTAAAAGCAATCTGATTTTCCCTCCTATTTGATTATAGATAGAAGATCACTTTGTTTTATAAATCTCCAAAAAGGAAAATATCTAATAGCATCTAAAAGACGGATTCATCTTCCTAAGATATTTGGGCAAAAAAACTGAGTTACATTTTTAGACAAGAATAGTTTAAAGGAACATTCCTGCACACTTTTGTACTTAGAGAACAATGTATTCCATTTGCTGGATCAAGTCTGAATTCATAGTTTGAAAGCTGGTGTCCTATATTCTGAATCCAACTAACAGACTATTTTTTTTTAAACAACAAAAGCCCTAAGTATACAATCTTAATCTCACAACAGTCTTCTAGGGCTGGGCATTGGCTAATGGACTGACACCATGGACTATGTAGGAGCCACCAGTTCACCCAAGGGCCTTACTTGTTCCCTTCTCTCATATATGCTCCCTGCCTGAATACATGTGAGTTTATAACCTCTGAGTAACTAGATGGCCTACAAAAGACAATCTCATTCTATTACCTAACGTCATAGAGATTATGCTGGTTAGGAGTTCAAATAGCTATACATGCTTCTTTAGGTGTTAAGCTCCTTGAGAGTTGAGATTGTGGCCTATTTTCTATTTTATTTCCCCTTCTCTGTTTGCAAGTGACAGGAACTCAATTTAAGATACTTTCTTGGGTTCTAAAAATAAAACAATGACAGAGTGAAATTAAATTTCACTTTAGGTATTACAGATCCTGCAAAACTAATACTCTGAAAACACTTATCTTCATCTCGCTGTCTCTCTCACTCATATACACATACATATGTGCATACACATATAAACACATGTGCATACAAGCATGTGTGAGTATGCACACTTTTGCCTTGCTTTGTGTGTCACTTCATTTACTCTTCTGTAGTCATCTCCTCTGCCAACTGGGTCACAGAGTTTCACTTGCAACTTCTGCCAGCACACAGCATACCTTCTAATCCTCATTTCTTTGAAAAAATAAAATCTCCTCTAAACAAGGGAATTATGTCATGGCCTAAAATTCTTCTTGGAAAAATGTAAGATATAAAGAAAATAGATAAACTCTTAAGGTTTATCACTTGAATCTCTGGGTTTTAAGTTACTTTTTTAATTCATCTGCTGCTGCCAATAAACCAGCATAAGAATTATTACAACCATATCCCTAATAGATGTTACACAGCTTCTCCCCAGGGCCAATAGATTTTTTTTTTTTTTTGCTTTTTTTAGGGACACACCCACAGCATATGGAGGTTTTCAGGCTAGGGGTCCAGTCGGAGCTACAGCTCTGGCTTACACCACAGCCACAGCAACACAAGATCCGAGCCGCGTCTGCGACCTAAGCTACAGCTCATGGCAATGCTGGATCATTAACCCACTGAGTGAGGCCAGGGTTTGAACCGGCAACCTCATGGCTCCTGGCTGGATTCGTTTCCACTATACCACGACAGGAACTCCTTAATGAGTTTTTTTACTAACAGAATATAATTGATTCTTGTACTGAAAGTATTTATATTATAAAATATTTATATAAATATTTCTTGAAGTATATTTGCAAACTATATTTACAAAGTGTATTAAACAGACTCAGTATAAGAAAAAAATTTGGTATTAGCCTAGATTGGTATGTCTTTCTGGCATTGGATTTAGTATCATGATATAGTGATTATAGAACATTTTTGATAAAAATGTGAAATGAACTTCTGCATAAAAAACATTTTCCTGAGTGCTTTTCCTTATATGCTATTTTAACTTATTTTCAACTATTTTAACTTAATCTATTCTACAATTGTTTATCCTATTTTTAGTGAAAGAAGTGGAACAGAGATCCAGAGAAGTTAAGGAACTTGCCCAAGGTCACAAGACTAGCACAGGGTGTGGCATATTCTCAGAGTCAATAAGTAATTTTGAATGATTTAGGTAGTGGAACCTGTCACTGAGCATTCTCACACTACGCTATCACCTTTTGATTTAGGCAGAAGGAAGATAATAAAGTATTGAGGATTAGAAATCATAATAATATGTTTTATCATTCATATTAATGTGATCCATCTTAGTTGCTGGGCTGTTGCCAGGATTTTGATAAACCCAAGTGAGACAAATTTGGTGATAAATGATACTCAGACTTCTTATGTGTGATTGTCTATTGTCAATTCAGCATTGTTTCTATCCTCCAAAGCTACCCTTTCCAGAATCCCCTTCTTACAATGTTCTAGGTCAGAGTTGGTCAATGAAAGAAAATGCAGGTAGATATGGAAGACACAAATGAGGACAGGTTATTATTTTTAGGAGTTTATGGCATGTCACATGGGTGTACATGAGGTCAAAGAGACTTCCTAGGCTCTTGAGGGTACCCCCGTGGCCATACAAATTGAAATGTTTAGTGAGAGCCTTTCTAGGGCCTTTTGAGAATTTTAGCAGTTTTCCCATGAAACTTTCGAGAACTACTCAATTTGTGTCTTCAAATGAGGTCTGCAGTTACTATTTTTCCAATCTTCATCTACTGCCTTCCTGACCTTTATTCACTCAGCTTTTTTTCACATTTCTGCAATTCCTGTATCACCCCCACTCATCCCCGTAAGACGTGGACTAACCGGTTTGGTTTTCCTGTATGACTCTTAACTGACACCCATTCCTGCCTCTGACCTTTGACCACCTAAGAACATAGGATCAACTTTCTAAAACCTGGAGCCACCAGGGAGTGAGCCCACCAAGGCAGACACTATTGGCTGTCCTCCAAAATCAGTTCTGCTCCTCTTCCTTTGTAGAAAAAGGAAAGAAAGAAAAAAATTCCTTGAAGCTAAGAAGGCCCATGTGAGTGATTTCAAGTCTATGGGAGGTAAATGGAAGTGATGTGTGCAATTTCAGAAAATGTCCCTAAGGAGAGAGCCCTTCCCTTCTTTATACTCCCTCCTTTCTCCTGGCTGGAAAATAATAATTGAGTTCCAGAAGCCATTTTGAACCATCATGGAATTTGGGTTATTGAAGAGTCACACAAAGAACAAAAAGCTAAAAAGAGGCTGGACACCTAATATTGTGAGCAAACCTACCAGAACTAAATAGCCAACTCTAGACATGTACATATGAGGGGATGAAACTTCTATTTGAGTTAAGTCCCTGTTATTTTGATATTGCTGTCACTTGTGGACTTGTGGTCATAAATAGTACCCACAACCTTACCGGATATTTTTCAGACTGTTAGCGAGGTTGGAGAGAGGGAAAGAAAACTCAGTGGACCCTGAAGGGAATGAGCCTATAACTCAGGATAACAATGAGAAAGGATGTGAGCAAGACTGTTGAGCTGTGTCTTACCCACCCGAAGACAAAAATAACCCACTGGTTATTCTGGTTAAGAAGAAAGCTCAAGTAATCTCAAAATGCATAGAGCAGAAGGAGGATGACAATGACCTGATCTTCTAAAATGATTTCACTACAATATATGTGTTCATAATCTGTCTATGTCCTCTATTTCCAGAAAAATAATTTTGGCAGCTTGGTTACATATATATACAAGATAAAAAAATAAATGATGATATTAGAAAAAAAGGTTAAATTAAGAAACAATATGCTAAGTGCCTAACGAGCTGTGTTTATTCCTTTTTGTTGTGGTTGTTATTCACTACTATATTTCCAGAATCTAAAAGTTGCTACATAAATATTTGCTTAAAACTATGTACAGACAATTGTTGGTTTTGCCTGACCAACTTCTTTACAGTCCTCTCTTTTCCTACAACAAGCACTTCATCTGCCATTTGTAGTTTCGGTAGTGTTGAATGTACCCCTGGCTCCTGGGAGGATCCTTACATCATCTGTGATAGGGAGAGACCCACCTTGAACTTTGGAGAGATGTGCAGAAAGATGTATTCTTCCCACACCCCAAAACCGTTGGAGCTATTGAGCTGGTGGAAAATAAGCATGACCTGGGTCACTTGTGTTTGGATAAGAGTGTGATCCTATTTGAAGCTATTTTAATATCTGGACTTTTCAGTTGTCTGGCCCAGTAGTTTTCAACTAGATACACTTCTGTCCCTCAAGGGACATTTAGCTCTTGGAAGCAAGAGTCCTGACTACTACAGAATGGATCAAAAATTTGATTCTTAACTACTTAGCAGTTAAAGAACAAACTAGAATGAGCTAGCACCTCAGGGGAAAAGCAGCAGTACTTAAGATGAATGTCACCAGTGTATCCTTAGAAAGGAAATAGAAACCTTTTTGTAATTATATTCTGACTTAGAGTCAGCTAACACTAATAATCGTCTGTAAATAAATATCATACATTGCCAGTCATCAATATTGTACTGAACCATGTTTACATGGTCACTGCGTGCGGTGGTCGAGTTTGTACAAGACACAAAAATGTACTGCCAGGAAGCCCCTCGTTCCAGGTTGTCTGCTTAGAAGGAGTGCCTTTTCAATTTGCATAAAGACATTCTTTCTTCGCACAGCTCTACATATTCATACGTATAATTTCAAAGGAAGCAGGAAATGGTTCTGATCTGTAGTCATAATAAGGCTATCACCCTTAACCTACTGCAAATGAACCTCTTGGAATATGGTTTGCTCCATCTAGAATGGTAAATGCTGCCACAGCGGAGATTAACAAATGAGTGTATGGCTCAATTGTCATGTGGTAACATGTACAATATGTTGCTCAGAGCAACTGATGACTTTGGGATCCTTTTCCATAGCACTCAAAATGCAAATTTTCTTCTGTTTTCTATTAATATAATAAATAAGAGCTCTTATGTAGGGAAGTATTTTTATGCAAAAAGACTGTCAGTTTCTAAGCAGGAAAGTCTTGAACTTCTTTCCCTTGATATGTCCTAAAATTGATATAACACTAGAAGATGGAAAGATCACTAGGTCAAACAAAGCATGTTGGATCATATTAGGTCTGAGTCAGGCAATCTATTTAATGGTTGGAGATAAAATAAATGTCAAAGAATTTTGCCAGTTTCTCAAAAAAATTCTACAGACGTTTCATTTTTTAAAGTACTTACAGACATAAGTTTATAGATGACAAGCATCTAGTTACAATAGTCTGTTACTTTAATTCTTTGAAAAAATAATACATTTAGAATATAGTATTACATCCTTGCAAATTTAAATGTTGACCTGATTTTATTATATTTATAAAACATTCCCTGAATCCCCAAAATAACTGCTTAAAAGGAGCGATGTATTTTGATAAAGTAATGTTTAATGTATTTACATCTTTTAAACCAAAAGTCTAGCTTTATTTCTCATGTATGTCAGACATTTACTTTGCCCCCAAAGTATAATTATAATTGAATTAAGAATAAAAAGAATTATATTAAACTAGCTGTTTTAGTCAGGATAGACTAGATTATGTTGCAGTTATAGGATAGTTTAGTGGCAACAACAACAGAAGTTTAGTGGAAACAACATTTTTTTTTTTTTGCTGTCATTACTGCCCAGTAAGAGTTGGTGTGAAGTGGAGAAACCCAGGCTGACTTAAGCTTTGCCATTTTGCAGTTGGACCATCCAGGAGACACAAGCTTAGAGTAAGAGAGAACCAGAGGGTCCCCCAAAGACCAGCCAGGCCTTGGAAATGGCATGCTTGAATTCCACCCACATCCCATTAGCCATATTCAGCTACATAGTCTCAGTTTCAGGGGAGCTTAGAAAATGTCATCTTCCCCTGCACTCAGGAGAGGAAAACATGGGACCATTCAGTATTGTCTCTGCTACACTGACATAAAGAAATAAATACAGATTTTGTAGTTTTATCAACCTGGCTTTATATACTTTGACATTTACTATCCATGAAATATCGCAACGTTTTAGTTTTACTACATAAAATGCTAGGTATGATTATATTTAAATTACTTTTATTGGCTTTCATTCTGACTAAAATTTTACCCTCATCTTCAAGTTTAATGTTTAATTTTTAGATATTTTACTGTAGTACTTTAGATTATTACTGATGACATTTAAGCTCGAAACATTTTATTCAGTCCCATCTAGGTTCTAGGCAACTGTGCGAAGAAACTAATGTGCAGATAATGAGAACACAATGAAAAAATAACTTAGTGAAGACATTAACTTGAATCAAGTCAAGATTGGTGATCTAGCTAGAGATGAAAATCAAAGTTTTCCCTTTACTTCGGCTAGTTATACATGCCAGACTATTTCTAGATGGAACATATTGTATATGAACAATTTTCAAATAGCAGATATGATGTAAAAATAATGACCATCCCCATCCACAGTAATCAGCAAAGCATATTATATAATGATTAATATTTGTTGAATATAAATGTATATGTATGATTCCAAAGGAATAAGCAATATTAATATATATCCATATCGAATTGTGTGTGTGCATATGTATATATACATGCACAAATATAAACATGAATGCTCCTGTATATAAATGTATGCAATAGCTAAAAGTAGCTGGATTGAGCTGAATAGTGGTGAGAATCGCTTCCATTTCTAAGATTCTATAAAATTATTTTATTCTTAGGCATTGATTCTCAAAATTTTTTCTGCCTCTACAGTAATATAAAAACATTTACTATTTTGCATAATTTATAATGAACCTTAATAGAAGATGGGAGTCTCTGTCAGAATGTCTAAAAAGTGATGGTAGTATACAATATTTTAAAATACGTGCAGACCCTAGATTTTACAGCTCTTTTGAGGTCAAGTGTAAAATTTGATATACAAACCTATGCACTAGCACATTTCACAGCTATTCCTAGTTTGCCATCCTGAGAAGGATTGTATTTGTTAGTCCCTCTGTGGGGGGATGGGTCACATGACTAGTGGACATGAACCATGAGAGGGGGCAATGCACACCACTCTGGGCCAAAGACTTTCATTGCCAGCACGAGGCCCTGTAAACCTCCATATTTTCCTTTAACATAGGAAAAGCCATATCCTGGAGGGTAACTGCTCTTTCATCCTGGCTTCTGAGTTTTACAATGAACTTCAGTGGACATGTAGTGAGAACCATTTCTGTTTGGGTCTATTGGGGTTTTGGGGTGGATTGTTACTGCAGCATAACCAGCTCTCCTTTATATTACAGAAGTTTGTGTCTACTTTGTCTCTCACTGATCACTCATCTTTGCTCCACCCCTGATCTCAGTTTCGGCAAGATTACCCAAGTGCCGCGGTTTAATGACAGAGTGGAGGCTGAAATAAAGTGGAAATCCAATTTGAATAGGAAAGACTATTTGGTACATTATTTGATACTTTTAAAGGACAAACATTCAAAGATATTGTTAGGTGAAAGATGACAATCTGAAAAGGCTACATGCTACATGGTTGTAACTATACAACATTCTGGAAAAAGCAAAATTATGGAGAAAGTAAAAGGTTCATTGCTTGTCAGGAGACAGGAAAAGGAGAGAAAAATAGGTGGAGCACAGATTTTTAGTGCAGTGAAACTACTCTTTTGACACTATAGTGGTGGACACATGTCACATACCTGTCAAAACCCATAGAATGTACAAAACAATACAAACTGTAGACCTTGGGTCATAATGATATGTCAATGTAGGTTCATCAAGTGTGACAAATGTGCTACTCTGGGGGATATTAATACTGGCAGAGGCTGTGCATACATGGAATCTAAAGGTATATGGGAAATCTCTGTACCTCCACCCAATTTTGCTGTGAACCTAAAACTGCTCTAAAAGACTGTTTCTTCTCTTTTTGTTTTTCTTTTGGCTGCACCTGCAGCATATGGAAGTTCCTGGGCCAGGAATCGAACCTGAGCTACAGGGGAGCTTCCAAGATGATTTATTTTTTTAAATTCATTTTAGGTCAGAAAACATTTCAGATATCACTGGAGTATATAGCCCATCTTTCCTTATTAGTCTTAAATCCTTAAATTAAAAATATTTTTTATTTATTTATATTTTATACTATGTATATATTTATATATGTACATCTACACACACAAACACACACATTGATGTGGAAAACAAGAATGTTGACAGTTTTGGGAATTCCTGTCATGGCTCAGCAGTAACAAACCTGACAAGTAACCATGACGATGTGGATTTGATCCCTCAGATCTGGCTTTGCTGTGGCTGTGGTATAGGCCACCAGCTGCAGCTTTGATTTGACCCCTGGCCTGGCAACTTCCATATGCCATGGGTACAGTCCTAAAAAGGCAAAAAAAAAGAAAATGTTGACAGTCTTAAACTCTAGTAAAATTATATACACAAACAGTACTCCCCTTACACACACACACACACACACACAGGCACACAGAGTTGAAAAACTGGAAAAGTGCCTTCCTGGAAGCAGAAACCATGAACTGTCCCAGAATGAGAGGAAGTAACTGTTGTCTGGTTAAAAATGAATCCACAGACCTCAAACTGTGTTTTAGGCTTTTAGAACAGGTAACAGCATGTGCAAGGGTGCTACAGAGTTAGAGGTGACATATGGCAAGCAAAAGTGACTCCTATGGTGATATCAGGATGATTTATTGGGGGGGGCATAGTAGGAACAGTCAATGAATACACTTTTCTTTTTTTTTTTTTTAATAAAGGAAGAAGTAACAAATTGGACAGAAATTATAGTTTAGGCTAAAGAAGTCTTGTCCTCTGGGTAGCTGGAAACACCCCAAAATAATTCAGATCTCTCATATCCTAGAGACAAGTAACTGGTAAATCCTACCATTAGCACAACCACTCTTTTCCTAAAGATCATTAGGAGTAGGATTTGACAACATTTACAGTAGTGAAACACAGCCAAAAAAGACTCTTAGTTACAAATATTGGTATATTACCAAAAATCATCAAATATTTGAGAGAAAAAAACACCTCCAAAATTAGTATCTAAGTATAAAAAGAGAAGAGCTAATACTTGATGAGACAAAGTTAAGAGCAACAAATGTCATTTGAAAAATGCAAGCGGATTTAGAAATAAAGAAAAACTCAGAAAATTTGGAAATTAAAAAACAGTGAAATTAAAAGAAAACCTCACTACATGGCAGCACTGAGACAATCAAAAATAACCTGTGGAGCTGAAATATTAATCTGATGGATTCTCCAAGAATATAACAACAAAATGAGCAAAGGAATTGCTGGAATGAAAGAAAATGTTAAAACTTAGAATATAAACCCAGAAATACCAGTGTTCTTTGATTGGGAGAACCAGGAAAAAAAGAATAGAGAAAAATGAGGTGGAGGAAGGAAAAGAATATAGAAAACTAAATATTTGACCTAAATAAACAAAGTCTTCAGAGTCTAAAATTCTGTCAAGTGCTAAGCTGAATGAATGGAAAAGATCCACTCCTAGACATACAAATAGTAAAGTTTCAAAACAGCAAAAATAAAGAAAAAGCATCTTGAAATAAGTAAATAAATGGGAATTATCTGCAGAAAAGTGAAAATAAGACTAGATTCCCAACCTATAAAACAACATATTAAAGCATTATTACTATAGAATCAAAGTTCTGAGGACAAGTGGCTTTGAACCTTCAATACTTAGCAAAATAACAATTCAAATATGAGGAAAAAATAAAATGTTTTCATACTATAATGATTCAGAATATGTATCACCCAAGAAATCATTTTGAAAGGATTATTTGAGAATATACTACAACATACAACAAAATAAAAAATGAACGCAAGAGAAAACTTTGGGTTATAAAAACAAAGATGGCAGTAGTGTACATGTACAACTTAAATTTATTTCAATAACTTCATTTTAGTCATAATATTGAAGTAGTACTATATAATTAAAATCCTGGACTGTACCACTCAGGAGGTGGACAGCTTGGACAGGGTAAGGTAGAAGGAACAGGGGAAATAAACACATGCTAAATATGTTATTTTGTTTAGGAAAAGATTTAAAGGCACATTAATTCCGGATGTTTAGAAAATAAAATTTAGCTAAATGTTTAGAATTTCAAGGATACAGGATTGAGAAAACAATAAAAGAAAATACTGAAAAACAGTGAAATAGCAAATGGTTATAGAATTTCAACTCTTTATCATTGGTTCCTATCATATCATTAAACATGTTTATCTCTCTTCCTCGTTTGGAATTTGACTTATCAAGAAATTTTACATCTGCACCTCAGACATCTCAAGGCACCACCTAGACCAGAACACCGATATCAAATTATTTTTTTCTAGTCCTTCCTAGTTTAGTTTTCCTGCTTCTTCTTTCAGATCTATAAAAGATTGTCCAGCCTACTTTACCAATTCTTATCCCCAGGCTTTTAGTAAAACTCCAGTTTCCTTTCCATGACCCCTCAAAATTTTGTCAGAAGTCAGGCAGCCTGGACTGCTCTGGAAACTTTTACTTTACTTTTTCGTTTTGCTAAATGCCTGAATTCATAGGTCACCTTTCTTAGGCTTTCAAAAGTGCTGCTTTTGAAAATCACCAAGAATTTTCTTACTGAGAACTGACTTATAAATATTGAGGTTATACGCTGGATAAAATACTTTAAAAATATAAAGCATGAATAAAAATAATTAGATGATAAAGTCATAGGATTTTAAGGCTCAATATTTTGCGACCTGATAGGAATATGAAGAGGATCTTTCAGGAGAAGAAACTTTCAAGAATTGGTCCTAAATCAGTTTTTAGAAAGAGGTTCGTTTTGATCTTCCAATGTAACTCGTCTTACTTATCAATGCAGGAATATTTATAACTTTTTTCTCTCTTGAAATGGTTTCCTTGGCATTATTATTTTGATTTCTTGCTCTCCATCTGAAATCTGATTGTAAAATTTAATTTATACATGAGCAACAATGCAAAGTTTCTTCACCAGTATTGAGCAATTTCCAGAACCATGTGGCTTTTTCTGAATTGCTTGTGGAGATAATCTTTGCTTAAGCTGGGGGTGTGTGAATAGGAGAAAAGCAATATCCTGGATTCGTGGGAGTTGTTCATATGGCCTCTGTTACTAATATATGTCAAACTTCAGCTTGAAACTGAAGAGCTGCATGCAGCTGTCACTATTAACAAATAATTAGACAAAAAATTATAGTAGTGGCTACCTATAGAGTATCAATCCCAAATAAAAATAAATGAATTTAGGGAGTTCCCATCATGGCTCAGTGGAAATGAATCCAACTAGTATCCATGAGAATGCGGGTTCAACCCCTGGCCTTGTTCAGTGGGTTAAGGATCTGGCGTTGCTATGAGCTGTGGTGTAGGTCACAGATGCAGCTCAGATCTGGTATTTCTGTGGCTGTGGCATAGGATGGCAGCTGTAGCTCTGATTCTACTGCTGGCCTGGGAACTTCCATATACTACAGGTACATCCCTAAAAAGCAAAAATAAAAAATAAAAATAAAAAAAATTAAATTAAAAAAACAAATAAATTTTGAAAATTTTATAATGTATAAGAAAACAATGCTAGATATTTGCAAATGGTCTGTAGTTATGATAGATTATGGAAAATTATATTCAAATTTAGTTGATGAGAAAAACATGTAAAAAAAATTAAATTTTCAAAAAGCCTCATTTACCAATCCCTGTGGCCTATACCTGCCTACAAACCTAAGGACCAAGACAAGTAATTCTCATAGGTGAATCCACCCAACATTTTAAGAAAGAGAAAATTTCAGTACTACTTAAAGAGCCTAGAAAAAGAAAAAGTTGAAAAATTTTTAAATAAAGTTAATATTATTCTAAAGCTAATGTTAAATTATATATGAACTAAAAAAATGACAAAAATTACATACATAAATTTCACTTGTGAATTTTAATCTCAAATATTAAATATTCACAAAAACACTCCAATTGAATATTAAAATAAGACATTTCTATCAAATAGATTTTTCTCAATTAGAAATATCAATTGACTATATTAAGAGCTCAAAAAAGAAATCTGCAGTCATCTTCATAGATGAAATCAATGACCAAATCCTCAACAAAATACTAGCAAACTGAATCCACCAACACATAAAAAAAAGATTATATACTTTGACCAAATGTGATTTACTCAAAGAAAGCAAAGTTGGTTTAACATTTGAAAAGTAATTTTCTAACCCACTATGGTCAATACAATGACAGAAAGAAAAAACAAAACAAACAAACACCTGAACATCTCAATAACTGCAGATGAAGATTTCAGAATATCCAATACTCCTTCACGAAAAAAAAAAAAAAAACCATTAAAAAAAAAAAAACATTTAATAAGCTAGGAATATAAGGGAACTTCCTTAAGCTGATAAAGAGTGTCTATGAAAAAACCCGTAGCTAACATCATGCTCAACAGTGAAAGACTGGCTAGTTTTCGCCCTAAGTTCAGGAACATGATAAGGATGTCCACTCCTTAACATTTTACTAGAGGTTCTATCAAGACTAATTAGGCAAGAAAATGAATTAAAAAGGAAAGGAAGGAGTAAACCTATCTCTATTTAAAGATGACATGATTAAAATATATGGAAAAATATGTAGAAAATCCTAAATATCATGGTGTAATCATCACTATAATCTATATACAAAAATTTTCATTACCCTCAGCAAAAACTCTGTACCTGTTAAACAGTAATTGGCCCCTGCCTTCAGCTTCTGGTATCCTTTATTCTTTTTGTCTTTATGCTAGGCACATAATATAAGTGGAAACATATAATATTTGTCTTACTGTGTCTGAATTATTTAACTAAGTATAGTCCATGTACAAAGTCCATTCATGTTGCAGCATATATGAAAAGGTCATTTTTTAATGACTGAGTAATATTCCAGTGTATATACTTACAACATTTTGTTTATCCATTCATATAATGATGGACATTTGGATTGTTTACCCCTCTTGGCTCTTGTGAATGAAGGTGCTATGAATATTGGTGTCCAAATATCTGTTGAGTTCTTGATTTCAGTTTTTTTGATATACAACTAAAAGTAGAATTGAAAGTTCATATGATAATTTTATGATTTATTTTTTGAGAAACCACCCAATTAGCTTCCATAGTGGCTTACCAATTTACATTCCTATAATCAGTGCATGAGGTTTCAATTTCACTACTCCCTAGACAAGCTTATTATTTTCCATTTTGTTTTCATTTTCTTTTCTTTTATAATTATAGTCATTGTAATAGGTGTGCAGTGGTACCTCACTGTAGTTTTGATTTGCATTTACCCAAGGACTAATGATGTTGAGTTTCTTTTCACGTGCTCATTGGTCTGTTTTGGGTAGTGATGTTATCAGTTAAGAATGACTGGGTCACTCAGCGAGGCTTGTACTACTCATGGGAGGCCCCTACAGACTTTTTCCCTGGCCAGAGCCAATGCTATGGTCAAACTGGCACTTGTAAATCTTACCATGACTGTAACAGGCACCTCAGCAACAGCTGTCAGGGAACTTTGAAAAAGAAAAAAAAATGAAGATGAAGAAGAAATGTTATTCACGAGTTCTAGAGGGTACATGGCATACCCAAGGCCCACACAAGAAGATGGTTGGGGAGAGAAGTGGGGGTACAAGCCAGGGAACAGACTCAGGGCTCTACTTTTAGTGGGCTCTGAGGGAAGCATGTGTAGGTTTGGGGTGGTTTCAATCTTTATTGGTAAATTTAAAACATAAGAAATGGAATTAGAGTTCAGGGAGGGAAAAGCGGGCTCATTCAAGTAGTTTTCTAGGTTACTCAGGGCTTTCTAAAAATTAGACTTCATAGTGGGAGTGACCTGGTTTCTTGTTTAGTTGTTTTACTAGTAGCTGAGTCATACACTGGCAAAGTGTTTATTTGAGATGGATATCTTTGAAATGAATGCCTTGGCAATCAAAAGTTTAATGTCAGGCACTTACGCTGCATGGTTATTTGTCTGTCCTCTTTGGAGAAAAGTTTATTGGAGAACTTTGACCATTTTTTAAAATTGCGTTGTTTGGTTTTATTTGTTGTTGAGTTGATTTCTCAAATATGACACAAAGTACAAGCAACAGAATAAGAAATAGATTAATTGGACTATAGTAAAATTAAAAACTTTTGTATTTTAAAACATACCACTCAAAGTGAAAATTCAATCCACATAATAGGATAAAATATTTGCAAATAATATTTTTGATAAGGGATTTGTATCAAGAATAAATAAAGGACTCTTACAGCTTCATAAAAGGACACAAAATCCAATTACAGTAAGGGAAAAGGATCTAAATAGGTTTTTCTTCAAAAAGGATATACAAGTGGTAAATAAGCAAATGAAAAATGCTCAACATCATTATCCATCAGGAGGGAATGAAAATCAAAGCCACAATGAACTATTATATCTAATAGGATGACTAAAATTAAATATTCAGATAACAATTGTTGACAAGCATATGGAGAAATATACTGCTGAAGGGCATGTAAAAATGGGCAGTCACTCTGGAAAATGTTCGCATAGTTCCTCAGATGATCAGACACAGATTTATCTTATAACTAAGCAATTCTATTCCTAGGTATATACTCCAACACCAAAACTTGTATACCAATGTATACCAATGTTTATAACAGCATTACTTATAACAGCTGAAAGATGGAAACAACTCAAGTGTCCCTCACCCAATGACCAGATAAACGAAATGTGATAAATCCACCTAATGGAATACTAATCAGCCACAAAAAGGAATGAAATGCTGATATATATACTATAACATAAAGAAACACTGAAAATGTTATGCTACATGAAATAAACCAATCATAAAAAACATAAAAATATATGGTTCCACTTAAATAAAATTCCAGAATAGGTAAATCTATGGGAAAAGAGAATAGATCAGTGGTGGCCCTGGGCTGGACGGAGTGGGAGAAAAGTGGGTAACTGCTAATGGTAATAGTGTTGCTTTCTGAGATGATTTTCTAAAATTGACTGTGGTGGTGGTTGCACGACTCTATGAATATATACTAAAAACTATTAAATTGTACACTTCAAACATACATGTAAATTATGTAAATTATAGTATGTAAACTATATTTCAGTAAAGCTATTTGTCAAAAAAATGAGTAGCTACCATTGATTTTTAAATAATAAAAATGGAATGAGAAAACTTTAGAGGCGATAGATAAGCTTCTTGACTGTGATGATGGTTTCACAGGTATATGTGTAATTAATAACTCATGAAATTGTACACTTTAAATATATGCAATTTATAGTACATCAAATATGACTCAATAGACCTTTGGAAAGATAATAGAAAAACTCATAAAATATGAATATATATTACTTTGGTGCAAAGGTTAATATGATCAGTACTGGGATATATTAGAAGCATTTCCACTAATTTCAGAAAGAAACAGACTTTTTAATTTTTAAAATTTTTTCTTTTTTGGGCTGCACGTACGACACTTGGAAGTTCCCAGATTAGGGGTTGAATCAGAGCTTCACCTGGCAGCCTACGCCACAGCCACAACAATGCCAGATCTAAGCTGCATCTGCGACCTACATTACTGCTCACCACAATGCCAGATCCTTAACCCATTGAGCAAGGCCAGAGATCGAAGGAAACCATATCCTCATGGACACTATGTCAGGTTCTTAACCCTCCGAGCCTCAATAGGAACTCCTAAAAAAACTTTTTTAAAAACTTGCTGTAAAATCATTATTTAACTATATTCTAGAGGTAGTATAAGCCAACAAATTAGGTGAGA
Source organism: Catagonus wagneri (assembly GCA_004024745.2). Classification (NCBI taxonomy): domain Eukaryota; kingdom Metazoa; phylum Chordata; class Mammalia; order Artiodactyla; family Tayassuidae; genus Catagonus; species Catagonus wagneri. Next base: position 1,023,628 of record PVHT020000144.1, read on the forward strand.
AAAAGTAAAATAAAACTTGTAGATGAGTACCCACAGTGGTGCAGTGGGTAAAGGAACTGGCCTTGTTGCAGCCAGATTTGATCCCTACAGCTTGGATTAGATTCCTGGCCCAGGAACTCCCATATGCTGCAGGCACAACCAAAAAAAAAAAAAAAAAAAATCCAAAACAAAAACAAATTTATAGGTAATATAATTATTTACCAAATAAATATTTAAAAAAACTTGAGAAACAGTAAGAGAGTCACTAAGTCATTGGGCTTTAAATTAATACTTGAAAATCAATAACTTTTATCTATGCAAATGCCAATAAGTCGGAAAGTATAGTGGAAGTAAAACTGAATTTAAAATTGCAACAAAAACAATGATATACCAGGAATGTGCAAGGTTCATAAGAAAAAAAAAGATTTAAGCAATATAAAGCACATACAATTCTTATTTAGAACAATATATCATACATTAATTATCCTCAAATGAATCCATAGTTTAATGGATTCTAATACAATAAAAACAGGGTTGTTCTGAAATAAAGGAAGCTGATTCTGAAGTTCATGTAAAAATTCAAAGTGCATATGAAAATTTCACATTTAAGAATTTATCTTACAGATATATTTTCATATGTGTGAAATGGCATATATGCAAAGTTATTTATGTCACATTATAATTGCAAAGGAGTTTATATAGTCGAAATAACCATCAAAAGAACTGGTTAACTGCTTTTTTTTTGGTACATTTATATAATTAAATACTATGCAACCATAAAAAAGCAAGCATACTGATATAGAAACATCTCCCAAATATACTGTTAAATCTAAAAAGCAAAGTGCAAGCAGAGTGAGTAAAGGATGTTACTTCCATGTTAAAAAATAAAGTATGTACAATTCTTTAGTAGGCACAGAATAGCTCTGGAAGGGTATGCAAAAACCTGGTAGTAGAGGTTGCTTATGGTGCTAGGGAATAATGGTTTGTGAGAAGTATACTTTTATTTACATACATATTTTCTCTATACTCATTTGTACATTTGGAATTTTCACCACATGTATGCTTTCACAAAATAAAAGAAAATAGTTTAAAGAGGAGATTATATTTAAAAAGGGAGGAACTATTTCATCCTTCTTCCCAAAAGGTTAAGAGGAGACATATTTTATGCTGGAGTAAAAAGGGGAAAATAAGGTAGCTAAACAAGTGAATGGTATTTAAAAATGTACAAATGCACTTCTTTGGGAATACAACAAATAATGGAATTAATTCTGCTTTTGATTGAGGCAAAGCTCCTTTAGCTATGCCTGAAAACTTGGAAAGGTGATGAAAGAGGAGTCTGGGTGACAGGAATAATGAAATCAAGGTGACAAAGGTATCTTGTGATTGAAAATGGTGAGTGGTTTAGCTAGACCGTAGCATGTGGAAAAAAAGGTGAAGTAGTTAGAATTAAAAAGCAAAGGTTATTTTCAATCATGTCATGTAGAACTCTTTATGCCATTCTTGGAGGAGTATGGACTCAGGTTCTTGGCTTCAAGTGAAGATTTGAAAGTCTGTGAGCAAAGAATTTCTGGTTGATAACTGAATTTGGGGAGGATCATCAGGGTTATTTTAGGGCACAGAATTAACTAGCCTTATTCATTCATTTGTCCACTCGTATAAATATTTGTTCAGTATCTACTATGAGTAAGGTAGACCTTGTATAAAATATACTGCATTTTGAAACTTTTATGTATTAAGTTGGCTTTCCTGATGCTAAAAATAATATATGCTTACTATTGACAGTGTTGGAAATATGCAGAATTACGAAGAAGAATGATTCATAATTTCATTGCCTAAAATAAACTGATAAGATTCTGATGTATGCATGTTTGCATGTTTGTGTGAGGTCATGTTATACACACACACATACACACACATCAACGTACTCTATTTTGTTTGTTTAATCTTAAAACATGATATTTCTTATATATATATATTCTTTAAAGCAAAAAGTAAAACTGTCTTTTTTTGCAGACAACATCATGTATATATAAAGTCCTATGGAATGTGTAAAAAGCTATTATAATGAAGTTAGTTTACAAGCTTTCAAGATTCAAGATCAATGATAAAACTCTATTATATTTCTATCTTACCTTAAACAATCATAAATTGAAATTAAAAATCAATGCTATTTATAATAGCATCAAATTATGACATACATAATAATAAATCAAAAATATGTAAGGCCTACACACTGAAAACTAAAAATAAAACTATGCTATGTAAGTTAAAGAAAAGTTAAATAAATGGATATTATAAGACTTCAGAAGATTTAACGTTGTTTAGACATTCATTCACCCAAAAATGACATTAGAGTATATCCATGCAATCTTATTTTTAATCAAAGCATAGTTCATTTACAATGTTGTGTTAGTTTCAGGTGTACAATAAAGTCCTTCAGCTATACACACATTTATATCTATTTTTTTTCAGATTCTTTTCCCTCATAGGTTATTATAAAATATCTAATATAATTCCCTGTGCTATACATAGGTCTTTGTTGCTTATTTTTTTTATATACAGTAGACCGTATAGTTAATCCTAAACACCTAATTTATCTTTTCTCCCCAATATTTGCCATAATTTCAAAGATAATAATAACTATTTCAAAATTTTATGGGCGGCTTAATCTGTGTCAGATACTGAGAGAAGTTTTTTGTTGTTGCTTTTGTTTTGGTTTTTATTTTATTATTTTTGCTTTTAAGGGCCTTACTTGTGACATATCGAAGGTCCTAGGCTAGGGGTTGAATCCCAGCCACAGCAATGCAGGCACCACAATTCATGGCAATGATGGATCCTTAACCCACTGAGTGAGGCAAGGGATGGAATCCACAATCTCATGGATATTAGTCAGGTTTGATACCACTGAGCTACTATGGGAACTCCCTAGAGAAGTATTTTTTATGCATCATATTATTTAATCTTTAAAACAAACCTATGACATCTTTTGCTTTTAATCTCCATTCACAGGTGAGGATGCTGTACCAAGTACACCTGGTTCAGTAAGTAATGGAGAGGATTCAATCCCAGGAATAACTGCAGAGATTCATCAGCAACGTGACCTCAGTAATGCTCCATCATATGGATGTACTATAGGTCCTTTCACCAATTTCAGATTTTTGACCAATTATATCGTCTCTAATTATATGACAATATATCCTGTGTCTCTTCCAGGGAGCAGAAAGCTTAAGAAGGAAAAAAAAAAAAAAAAAAAAAGAAAGAGGGGGGCTGATCCATAATAAAAAGCTGCTGTAAGTTCCTGGCTTCTCCTGTCATTGTCATTGGGTTCAGGTGGAGGAAAATTCCTTCAAAGTTCTTTTCCTAGATTATCTGTAAATCTTCATTTTGGTGCTGATGTTGGTTTATTTATTTTTTCCTATGTCTTCATAGATTTGAAGAGAAACTGAATTTAAGTAGATTTGAAGAGAAACTGATTAAGGGACTGCTAGCTATCAGAAAATTGGGCACTGATATTAAGCCACAATTTGGATAATCATTCCAATCTTTTTCCTTTAATTGAAACGTGCCTGTGTTTATTTTGTCACTCTTAATGTCATACTTCTCTATTAAATTACCCATTCCTCCAGTTTCCACAACTCAAAATATTTCAATTAATGAGAGGAAAATTAATTTTTCATGGGAATTGTGATGCTCAAACATTTATTTAATTATTTAAAAAAAACTGAGAAGATAAAAGTAAATGTTTATTTAGTATCTGTTATGGGCTGTCTACTGCTATTTAATTCTCATCATTAATCCCATTTTATAGTATATAAACCAAAGAATAAGTAATTTTTTAAGGTAAATAATGGCAAATAATATAGCCAGAACTTGTGGCCAGGTCTCACTGAGTCCAAAAATCCTCATTTTTTCCAATGCATCATGTAATCTTCTCAAGAATGTAAGAAAAATAGAGTTACTTGAATAACCTTACAATAAACAAAAACTTTAACAGAGGAATTTTACAGAATGAGAGATATATGTTGGGTCTTTAGACTTACAGAAAAGGTCAGAAAAGTTAAGCCAACATTAGTTTTTGTTAAAAATTAGTTATTGGGGCCTCTCCTGTTGGTCACATCTCCTTGGTAACAATCCTAAATCTATTAAGAGGGCCAGATTGTCAAGATTATATCTATTTATTTCACCCATATAAGCATATTGATGAGGAGGCTCCTGAAACTTTGTAACTTATATGTCTTTTCACATAACTGTCCTTTCACTGTCAAGGGCATTTATGAGGGTTAACAAGGTAATGACAGTTCAAGGAGTCAATAACTCTGGTGCTATACTATGTTCAATGAAGTGCCTGTGTCTGTGTATGCGTATGTGTCCGTGTGTCTCTGTGTTGTGTTATTTTGTTTTTCAGTTTCAGAAGACAAGTTCTGCCTTCCAGAAGGTTCTGGGTTTTGTCATTTGATGATGTCGCTATAGGCAATTGAGACATCTTGCGGAATTTACCAAAAGTGGAATTTTGTTTGTATTATTTAAAAAAAAAAATACAGAAAGGTCTCCTTACCAAATCAATGGCCATGTCAAGTATAAAACAACTGTGAGTTTAATGCCTAAAAGGAAGACTTGAAAGCCATACATTCAAAAAACAGAACCATTATTCAAATGCCAAGGAGATTACACATGAGGACTGAAATAAATAAGCCATCATCAGTGCCTTGAGTAGCAAAGTTTGTTTTCTCTAGGGAAAAAGCTTGCTTGCTGCCACAGTACTTGAGACATAATTTAGAAGAGAATTGGAAGGAAAAAAGGTAACATGTTAAGCTTCTCTTCATAAAGACATAAAGACATTAGGGAAATAAAATAACATTGGGTTTAACTTAGAAATGAAGTAGTATATATTGTCTTAAGCCAGTACGTGTGAAAATGTGCTTTTTGTTAGATCATTTTTGAGCATCCACAAGAACTGTATAGATATAGAATGTATAGCATTGATTGCAAAGTGGTACAGGGAAATTGACTTATCTTCTAACATTTGGTGACAATTCAACTTGCAAAATTTTAGAATAATTTGCAGACCAAAACAATCGGAGATGGGAATCAAATTGAATCTCTTGGTGAACTTTCTTATAACAAGGTTGGCTTGCGTATTTTTCACTAAATTATAATTTTTATCTAAATTCTCTGATACGGTCTCAGTGAAAACACTCAACATATATGTTGTGAAAAGCCAAATTTCCCTTTGGGGTCTACCTATATCATGTGGTAATTTTGGAATGTGAGGAATTAAGGATTCCCGCTTTGCATGTTTAGCCTGAATGATGGGATAATATATTGAGATATTAATTAACTAATTTCAATTTTTGATCAGTGTGTCTTAGGATAGGTTTGTTGGGGGGAGGTAGTTTTTGTTGGTTTGTTTAATTTTCTCCATCACGTAAGAACTTTTACCCAAGGTGGTGTTAGGAGAAGCACAGGGTAAAACCTCCCCTTTGGGGACACTTCTAAAGAATGATTGCCCACATTTTCCAGCCCCTGCTCAACATTTTTTGGTTTCTAGGAGTTAAGAGGCCATTGCACTATGGTGTATGATTTCTTTGTAGTCACTGACACCAATTTTTCAATTTTTTATGCTGGTGCTTTTGCTATTTATGCATCAGCAAGCAATGGCATCCACTTTACCACTGCCCACAGCCAGTAATAATTGTCAGACACCAATTTAAGGTGCACCTTGCTTTCAGATACATTCAAATGGGAAAATGTGTTCCTCTTGGAATTAATCAAACACAATACATATTTGCTATTCACTTATTTATTATTTCTTCTCCTGACTAGAGTGTCTGCTTTTTGAGAGTAAGAAACTTAATCTGCTGTAACACACACACACACACACACATATATATAAACACACATATATATGCAGTATATATACACACATGTATATGTTGTGTGTATATATATGTGTGTATATATATGTGTATATATATATATATACACACACATTTCTATGTCATGCACACATATGCATGACTCATAGTAGCATTCCAATAAATACTCTTAAATCAGTGATGTAATGACAATTATCTCAATGCAAACAACCCTTAATAGTGGAAACTGACAACATTAATGTAGCCATTAAGTAAACAAAATATTTTGCCACTTGGTGCAGGAAAATAAAACTGAAATCAGTCAAATTGATTACTGATGGGATCCTCTTACTCTGGTTTATAGCAATTGAATAAAAAATCAAGTCCAAAAAAGGAGAAAAGCAGAACACTTCATAAATAGAGAAAAACATTGTGTTAATGAACAACACATACATCTCAGAGTATAGACATATTTACCACTTCGAAGTAATGTCTAGAGTATATAAATCAATAACATTTTAAACAGAACTTAAAATGTTATGTTCACTCTGTTCTTTTGACATTACCCAATGAATGATAAAAGCCTTTAAACTCTTAACACGCATCATTAGGGAGAACTTGAACAAATCCTAAAAACTAATTTAAATACAGGAGTTGGGGATACTAATTGAGAGATCTAAGTAGTTATACTTGATTTATAAATAGGCTGTCCTAGATAAAAAGAAGCCAGGAATCAATGTGCCAGATAAAAGAGACCAGATGCTAAGAAGAGTAGCCCTATTTTCTAGAAAGGCCCTTCAGGGGGAGACACTGGGGGAAACACAGTTGTACCTTGTGAGCCATATTTTCAATCACTTCCCTGAATGGAAACTGGAAAAAAATTACATGTTCCACACACTTATTTTTGTATTGATGAAGAGATTTAAGTATAAATTATTGAGCTATACCCATGAATAAATGAGAAAGCCCCTATTATTTTCAATAACATTCAGATATCCTGAAAATATCTGGGGCCCTTCTTTTTTTTAAAGACGGAAAAGTGGTTTGATAGAGATGTAGATCACATACTAGCTGGAAGTAAACATTTGCAAAAATAAATCTCTGCAAATAGAAAATCCCATTTAAAATCCAATTCAAGTTACATGTTACAAATCACATTACAAAACTTTTCCTTATGGTATCCAGTCTCTTGATTATTAGGGACAATGAGCCCTGGCTTGGAAGTAGAAACTTAAATCAGTCACTTTATTTTTATTGCCAAACAGAGATCTGAATTCATGTAATAAGAGAGCAGTGGAGATGAGATATGACAGAATTCATTAATGTGCCAAGGATGTGGCCAACTTGTCTACAACTAGTTAAAAGGCAAATACACAGATTGATCATTTTTCTTTCCAGGACTGTACGTCACAATACACATGGCCTGTTTCCTAAAACCTTCTGTCTAATGTTTAATAGATTGATGGAACTTCAAAAACAACACTCTCTACAATCCTGCTAGACAAGAGGGGACAAGAAGATACTCTGGGTTAGAAGAGAGATTATTTGCAATCTGAGATGGGAAGGATTAGTCTCTTTACTTCACATTTTCCCCCTTTAAATTAAAATTTTCCTTTGGCTTCATACGGGGCTATACCTTGAATCTGAGATAAAAATGACTGGAAAACCATTTGGATTTGGTTTTTACTTTTAAACAATATTGTATCTTCAGCTTTCAACCACAAAATAATTACTAGCTTTATCAAGACGGAATTTCAATGTCAAAGAGACAAAGGTCAGTTTCAAATGCTCCTTTTCTTAAAGAAATAGCATGGTATGATTGTTAGGAGTCAAAATTCTCAAGTTCTGACACCTGCTGCCTCAACAATATTAGGAAAACACACAAGCTGAGTCCCATATCCTGGTGTTAAAATGGTGTGATCTGCCTTGCCTGCTTCCCAGGATTACCTTAAAAAGACAAATGAGATTACTGCATGGTAAATCTTTCAAGTAAGAGTTATTCAGAGTCAGAATATTATCTTCAAAGCTCTAGTTAAATTTTCAGGGGACTTCATAAAACATCATCTTCCTGGATCTTGCATTTTTTTTTAAAAGAAATGTAATGCATTATTCATTGAACTGAAAGTTAATAAATTATATTTTAGTCCTTAATTGTCCAACCTTCTCTAGATGTTAGTATGTAATTGTCCACTTTCCATCCTTGGTCAAATCACTTAACTTTACCTGCTCTGTATTTGCATACTTCATCATCTCCTGTTTTCAGAGTTTTAAAGGTTTTATTTGGCAAAAACCACATAAATTAGCTAAAATAACTGCTCTTTGAAGCTCTGCATTAGCATAATTAGATCACTGGTAAGAAGAATTTCTTGTTCTTTTATTTGAACAAATACACAGAAAGTGGTATAGGCCTGGAGAACCCTTATTGCCCTCCTCAAACTAGAATTTTAGTCTCATGATATTAGACAAAAAAATGAGAGTTGTCAAACAGGGGCTAGGTCTTTTAACATTGGGGATTCCCTGAGCCACCCAAAAAGAGTCCCTTTATCACCTTCTGATGTCTAGTAACCAAATTTGTCTTGACTTGTGCAGCAGCCAGCCACCTTTTTCTGGCCCAGTAATGACTAATTGGTATGTCACATGTCATTCCCCGGAATGGCTTGCATTGTAAAGTTAACTGCATATTATGTGAGCTTTAAACTATGTACCTTTAAACACACACTAGTGTTATCTTACATGACTTATGTTATAAAATGTTCCAGAATTTGCAATATAATTTTTAAATATATAACCTCATTTGATTTTTGTAACAGCCCTCTAAGGCAGGAAGCTCACTATCACTCCCGTGAAAAAAGTGGAGAATCAGAGTCACAAAGAGGTTATACAACATGCTCTAAGTCACATGGATCATAAAAGACAGAACAGGCCCAAAACCTGATTTCCTGACTTCTGGTTTGGAGCTCTATCAATTGTATGCCTCTGCTCATCATCCTCTGTCCATCCATTCATTCAGTTGCTCAGTCCCTACAGTTTGCTTCAAGTTACCAATGGCAGCAAAGTGGAAAATGCTCAGAGAGTACCAGATCCTGCATAATTCACAATAGCAATCTATGGCTCAGTTTCTTCATGGGTAAATGTGAAAGGTTTGAATGAGATGATTTCCAAAATAAAATCATAGATAGCATGATATAGTGGAAAGAGCAGAGCATGGGCCATGTACTAAAACATCCAGATTTGAATTTTGGTTCTTCTGCTTCCTGGCTCTGTGATTTGGGGGAATTATATAGCTTCTCTTGTTATTAGTTTCCTCACATGTAAAGCTGGAGATGCTAACATGAACTTTAAAATAATCTTGTGAAAAATAAATAATATATGCAAAGGAATTTGCCAAATGGCAAGCACTCAATAAATATTAATTATTCCTTTTAGTGTTAGCACTTGTCATATACTAAAGGCATATACATTATTTTTAATAGCAGCTTTATTCTTCTCTATAAAGGCTTTGCTAGCTTTACTAACATCAATGGAAAAAGCATTCAATATACTGACATTTATATGATTAAAAATAGTTTCATGAAACAATATTTTTTATTAAGCTATTAATCTGTAAGAATTTAGTATTAATTATTTTCCTCAGGATTCAACTCAAAAGAAGATTTGAGATTCAGTGGTAAAAAATGTGAGCTCATTTTAATATAACTCTCATCTTTTGTTTCTAATAGGAATATAAAAACTAAGGAGATGAATCCTACACAACAGAGCAGATGGAATCTTATTGCATAGGCTTATTCTTTAAACCAGTACATAAAAAGAAGCAGGTCCATGTGGGAAAAAAAAATTATTAATTATCACAAAAAAATGGAGCATAGATAGTTGGTATAAATAATTCTGCTTGCCCAAATGTTTCATTAAAACTGGGAAATAAAAGTATATAACTTATTTTTCAAATTATTTAGGCTTACTACTAAATAGTAACATCTTTGGAAAAGTTAAATCACAATTGTTATCAGAGAAAGGCGTAAGAAACCACATAGCTACAACTCCAAAAAGAGTAACTCACCAGTTACAAGGAATGTGAAGGTTTTAGTGGAGTTCTGGCAGGACTGAGTCAGATTACAGAGAAAAACCATGCAGACATATGAGGCTCTTTCCCTTTTTTGTGTCTCTTGCTACAGAGAAAGAGCATTTGGGTAACTTTTTTAAATTTAAAATTTTTATTTTTAACATATATTCATTTGAAGCATCATTTCAGGTCCAGGTGCCATGTGGAAAGTGATTGATGTTTCAGGGATGGGAAAAGGGTGAATACTGGGAGACATCCAAATTATAAACATTTTAAAATCCTGGGAAAATACACATTTCTTCTAAGACTAAATCCACACAAAGAATCTAATTTTAATTTGTTTGTTTGTTTTTTGCTGCATATATCCAAAGTAATATTATAAGCAGTTTTCAAATAAACGTAATTAATCTTTGACCCTATCAAATTAACTTCCCACTTAGCTTATCTATATTTCTGTTTACTAAAAATATCAATGCCCTATTTTAATATATGTGGTTCAATAACATTTATATTCTAAATAATCTTCTATATAAAAAGAATTTAAAAATTGTTGTTTTAAGTGAAATATTTTACTTCAGAAAAATTAGAAAGTGAGCTCTAGAAGGAAAGAAAATTAAGTTTTTTTTTATAAAATTCACCTTTAAATTCAAAAGTTATTGTATATATATCTTGGTATACAGACATGAAAACATTATCTATTCTTTGTAGGACACAGCCTAACAAAAGAAAACAACTGATGTATATGACTGATAATGTCATTATCATTAATCATTGCGTATCATACTCAGAAAAAAATTTAAAGCCATCATTCTAATATCAATATTTAAGTGCTCATATATGGTAGAGTTTCACTGAAAAAACTTATTTTCAAGATATTGCATCTCTGTTCTCAACTCTCTCTATACATTTTCTTCACCTAAGGTTTGTACCTGAGAAAAGTGGTTAACATTATTAAAATCTGTTATAAACCCCTAATTGTGAGATGCTGTAACTCCCAAAGATACTATATGCCTACTTTATTGTAAGAGACAGACCTTTTTAAACAGATTCCATTTTAGATCAGGCTTGAGACAGTGCCCAGTTTTGAATCTAAAGTTGCTCAACTTTATAATAAGAGTAAAAATGAAACCTCCTAGAGCTTCAGCAAAGGGGGGGGCAATGAAAGCACCAGAAATACTCAACTCCCGTGAGTGATCATATTTAGTTTGGTTTTTCTCCTTAATGTAATTTCTCAAGAGGTAAACTCAGAAACTCATTAGGTTCATGTTCAGGGTCCTGATAGCAGTAAAAATAATAAAAGCATAGATACTTGAAACACAAAGTTAAGGAATCCAAATAAGCCTAATGAACTTTACTTAAAGATAAAACAAAAATATAAAAGTTGTAAGTAAATGGTGATGATCCAACTCCTTTAAACTTCCAGTAACAATCTTGACCTTCAATTACCTCTGCCCAGATAAGCAATACTATTATCATGTCAGTATTCAAAGGAGGAAAAAGCTACACAAGCCATAAACTTATAGATCACATGATTCTTCATTATTCATTTGTTATTGGTTCAAGTTTATAAAACCTAAAAAAAGATTAGCTCAGGTGATTACAGAATGGTGTCAGTGAGGCCACAGGATCAATTTGGTCTTTGGAGTTAAAGTTATTTGCTTTCTGTGCTCTGGTATAGCACAGAGTAAGTTAATTTTATTACCACATCCACAAGGATATGCTATTAGTTCCAAAGAGAAGAAGATCAAAATAACATAGATTGATCATCATTAAACGATGTACCATTTCTGGAAAACTAATTCCCATGCCTTCAAGGTAGTGGGTATCAACTTTGGTAACATTCAATAAATATTTAGGTCACATAACGATTCAAGCAATTGCTAATCACATTGAAAATGTAGCCTTATGTTACACATATTTTTTTTAGCTCTATTATCTCAATTTGCTATATAATTGTTTTTTAATCTAGCTCCTTTATATAAATTGTGTTTTAATCCATTCTACCCAGAAAATATAACACTATGTGAGAATTAGTCTTTGTCTTATATGGTATCCTGTGTAGGCATTTTCCATTCCCAGTGCTCAATTCAGCACTCTTATGATTCAATGAAAACCAAAGCTTATACTATTAAATGATTCAAGAGCTTTATAAATTTTTTATTATGAAATTTGTTAAATAAAATGATTTTCATTTTTTTAATTCATTCATTTATTCATTAACTATTTACTGAGTATCTACTACGAGCCAGGCTCTGCCTTTATACAGTGGTAAAAAGATGAATGAAGTTCTGACACTCACAGCAGGTACATAAACACATCTACTTCCTACCCACCTTATAAAGAACCTCACTGTTATTATATTACAAATCACAAATGGAGGAAAACTTTCCTTAAGCCTAATTGTGCTTCTAGCAAGCTATATCATATTATTTTGGAAAAAGGATTGAACCTTATGAGTCACATCCCAGAGCTGACAACAGCTGTTAAAAAGAAAAAAGTCTCTAGTTACATAGTTCTGGCTTCTGTTCATTCCATGATTATTATTATAAGTCAAAAGTCTATAGCAATAAAAATGACATCAACAGGAACAACACAACCATAATATGCACCAAATATTGTCTACAGCTATATTAACAGTGCATATTCATTGCAGGAGGATGGGTGGGAAGTCTTGGGGACTAGCTGACTCAATAAAAGGCCAATAAGGAACAAATCATAGTTGCCTTTCAACTTCCATCAGGTCACAAGACACTCAGAGTAGAAATTAAAACCTGATTTGCAACTTGAAAAATGAATTTCAAGTCATGGTAAGAAAAATCAGTCGACACCATGGTGAAAAAAAGACTTAAAAAATGTTTAGGCCATAAAGAGAACAAGACACTTTATTACTGCAAACAACACCAAAAAAAAAAAATTAATCTTTTGCTAAAGTAGGTAGCATAGTAGGCCAATAAAGGAAGTATAAAAGACATTTGTGTGCTTGACCACTAAACATTGTATTGTCTTTTAGGGAAGGAAATAACATTAAAAAAAAAAGAAAAAGAAAAAAATGGGAAATTTGAATGTAACATCTGAGAGAACCCTTGGCTCATCCCCCTTAAAACCTCTTTACGTAATACAAACATTTAAGCAATTATCCTTGATGCACTTCAGCTTACACATTTATAAATGTCAAACATATATAGCACTATACATATAAGTTATGTATATTAAAACCACACACAGAAGAGAAAAAGATGTAAGAAATTATATAAAACTGTACACAAGTAACAATTCTAATATTTTCTTTTTGAAAAAGATAGTATTGTTCACATGCTGCATTCTGGACATTCCACTTTGATGATCACTTTGTAGAAACAAAAACTGCCTGAAGACAAGGTCAGAAGAAATAGCAACAGCATGTACTACTCATGAGCACATTTGATAGGATGGTGAATTTTAAGCTAATAAATACAGGACAGTATTGTAAATCTACAAATAGTAGGATTCTGGTGTTACTAAAACCATATTAACTTCATGGTTAAATTCCTTAGAATCACTGAAGATCAGACAGGCCTAGCCTTGAACAAGATCAAGAGAACAATATGCATGTTTTTGAGCAATAGCATCATTGCTAATAATGCAGAAAATTTGAAGTTAGAATTCTCAACACTCTCAGCACTTCATGTGTCAATTATCCAACAGGTTTATCTTGTTAATGTAAACTCTTAAATTCTGAACTAGGGACCTTTTAGCACTCAGGCTAACATTTACCCTCCTTACTCTTTATTCTTAGATGTTAAAGTAGAGATTATATAGAAGGTTGTTTAAAGAATTAAACGAACAGACTACCTCTCAGCACTTGAGAAGCCCTCGTTTACATAGTGAAACATATTTACTAATTTAACAGACTTGTCTATTGATGAAAGCAATAACTAAGCAAATATTTTTTTAGCCTAATTCAAGCTATTGTGTGCATCTGAAATAAAATTTATTTTACTTAAAATATCGTTTAGTTAATTTTTGCCCACTAATTAATTTGGTCGTGCTTTTTTCAATTTTGTTAAATTGGAGAGGCTTCTCTTGTTCAAAATATCATCAATGCATACATTGTGATATTATTCTTCAGAGTTCAGCCATTAATAATATTTATTTACAAACTATTTGGCTACAGGGGAAATAGTAAAGGCTTTAAAAGACACATTTTATATACTGACAATTATTTACGATTAAGCATTATCTAGAGGCCCTGTATAAATAAATGTATTTTTTAAATCAGGATTCTACAAATGCAGAAAATAGAAGTGATTTTTGTCACATTTTCTCATGATATTGAGGATCCTTGAAGTTTTTATAAAACCTTGAGAAGAAAGTGTATAGGAGATTGTACATTTTACAATTATAAGTACTTGATCTAAAAAAAAAAAAAGTCGTATGGCCTAAGATTAATGCAAAAATATTATGGACTGAGATTTAAACCAAATTGGTTGTGTATGCATTTACTTATCACCCAGTAGGCATGGCAGAACTCCATCTTATTATGTTTAAAAGTATAAATCTCAAATTTGTACGTCATATGGATGGAATGTATCCAGCAATAAATATGCAGTTTAGAGGAACCTTTGCAATGCTGTAGAATAATTTGGACAGCTGGTGTTATTGGTTGATCTACAAGGTTTTTGGTGTTCTTATCAATCTGCTCTTTTACACTTAATTTAAATTTAGTATAAATATTCACTGTCAAAAAAATTAAATTGGGGGAGAATGATCTCACATTTTAACTCAGGATATAAAACCAAAATATTAGCAGACGAAGTACATGGCTAGGTGAGTTTTTGTAGTTCAAATGGTATGCAGACAAAGAAAGTGGTACTTTGTTTTTGTTTATGCAGACTTAGAGTTCTAAAATGAAAAAGAAGAATTCTTCTAGTTGCCAGTTCTGTGGTACACATGCTCTTTTTATTAGAAAAACTTGTTAAATTACTAATAGCATAAAACATTTGTTGACTATTTTCTTAAAGCATTTCCATATATATTATCTCACAACAATTTTAGGACATTAAAAGTAATTAAATGTAGCAAAAGGTAGTTATGATAGCTGATTTGGAATGTTTTACACCAATCTTAGATTTACACAGGTAGAAGAAAGTTTACCTTTACCTTTCATACTTGAGAATACAGACTAGCATATTAGTATCTACAGTTTAAGAGTTACTGTACAATGACTACTAAGTGGTTTTGTCCGTTTGGCATTCCTTGTATATGTATTATTATTAATTGCAGATACCCTGAGTGGTTTTGGGTCCTAACAGACAGTCTCCATGAAACCCAGATCATATTGCTTCTGTTTTTTTCACCCAATGCAACAATGCACACTGATGTAGCTATGGCTATGTTAGACTTAACCCCATATGAGACTAACTTTAATTGCATTTAATCCCTTCTTTAAGTAAAGCAGCATTTCTTCCTTTCTTTCTTCCTTCCTCCTTCCCTCCGTCTTTTCCTTCCTTCTTTCCTTCCTTTTTTCCTCTTTTTCTTTCACTGCTTCTCTCTCTCTTTTTTTTTTTTTTATTTTTGGTCTTTTTAGGGCTGTACCCATGGCATATGGAAGTTCCCAAGGGTTGAATCAGAACTGCATCTGCCAACCTATGCCACAGCAACACTGGTTCCAAGCCTTGTCTGCAACCTACACCACAGCTCACAGCAACGACTGATCCTTACCCCACCGAATGAGGTCGGGAATTAAACTGGAATCCTCATGCACACTAGTTGGGTTTGTTACTGCTGAGCCACAAGGGAACCCCTAAGGCAGCAATTCTAAAGCACCTTTAAAGTGACTCCTACACAGGAGGACAACAAAAGAACAAGGCCTGGGCATGTTTTGCATGGATTCTGTCAAGCTTGAAGAAAGGCCACTTGGAACATAGAAAAACATAATATATGATTGTATGAATGCGCAAAAGGGCAATCCAACAGAAAAATTCCAGATATTACCTATCAAGTAACAAGTGAAAAGCAAGCTATTTGCAAACACGAGGGCAGGGAAAAATGCCTGGGGGTGGGGGATCAACAGGAATTTAGGAAACCCAGGGGGCACACAAAGCTAGAAAGTATGCAAAGTTTTAATTTCTTAAAAGATGAAAGCAATTTAAAGTTATCAAAATAGCAGTCATTAAACTCAAGAAAGGTAAAAATTCTTCAAGCAGGGAGAAAAGAGGTTGTGGGAATAGAATTTCAGTTCTACTTACTAACACAAAATCATCTGTAGTTTTCTACATTTTACTAAATATATCTGACACATGACTCAGGTCTACAGTGAGCTGACATATCACAATAGTGTAAATATTGACTATTTATATAATTGAAATTACAATATAACTATTGGGAGGATAGGTCAGGAGATGAGTTGGTGGGGGCGGGGGGCATGAGTGGTGGGCATAGGAGAGGAAAGTTGCTAAATTCTTAACAATATATTTTCCCCATAGTGAGACATCAATAGATAATGTCTATGAAACAAAATTCACAAATTTGAATGATTTAGAAACAAGAATCAGCACAACGACAACAGTATGATAACTCAAGAGTATTGAATTTATCTTTTTAATCTAATGTTTTTAAGGGTTCAGAATTTTAAGAGAAGTTTTAAGTCAAAAGATGTTATCCCTGGTTTTAACTCTGACAAAGTAAAGTGATACTGATTCAGACACTAAATTAAGAAAATTTTAAAAGGAGTGGAGAAAAGGTCAGTGCCTATCAGGAAGCAACTTGGCCTAGTTAGCCATAAAACCCACATGATCATTACAGAAGGACAGAGGATTCTGGGAAAGAAAAATGATTTAAAGAGTAATTAAATCTATCTGCCTTGTGTGGAAAATATTATTTACCACATTATAAATAAATAAAACAAAGGACTTTTTAGAATACTCCCTCCCCCCAAATGGTGTCCCTATTCAAAGCCTATTTCTAATTCATGTATCTTTTTATATTTTTATTCCATCATCTAATTTTTCTCATTTTTTGCTTTGAAAATGTATTTCTTGCCTGACCAGATGGCAGTGAATCAGCCAATAATCACGGAAGGCACATCATAATATATTAACATCCTAATGAATTATTGCAGATCTGCTTCCAAAAGTCACAACCAGTAATAAAAATACAGAGTTGACCTGGAAACAAGATTTCAAAATCTGGAAATATCCTGGTATGGCATTCTTATTGTCCATCTGTAATAGACACTCCTCTTGCTTACCCACTGTCCATTATCAAGTTCTCCCTAATAGAACTTCGAATTTGTTCAGGTAATTACCTCTTCCAAAACAAACCAAGCACTTCACGGGAAGAAGCCTCACCCTCCACTACAGAGATAAGACTGGCTGTTCCAATGGTAAAAAGTTTGTTAGTGATTAATGTAGAAATAAGAAAATAACTAGAAAGTTTTTCATTGTTCTCTGGGCAGAGTAATGAGATCTCTTTCTTCTCTCCTTCAAAAACGAGCAACTCATAAAGCATCTCTGATTGTCCCTGGCATCCATCTAATCTCCAGGAATTTAACTAGCCTCAGCATGAAGCCAAAGCAGAATAGACAGATGGAAATGCTCCTTAATTGTAATGTTGGACGACGAGATAAATTAATCTATAGTCTTCCTATAACCTGAATTTAGTCTTCCTATAACCTGAACTTCTTATATGTGCTAATGGTTTCTTATAAGCCACTCTGAATTGAGATTCCTATTACATGTACCTAACAGTCCTAACTAAATTCAAACTAATATTTCTTAGCATTAGTAAAGGTGTAAATTCAAAAGCAACTCAGTTTTAACCTTTTTTTCTCTCATTTTACATAATTCCAGAATTTGTGGCTCAAATAAACCATTAAAAAAGCCACTCTTTTGTGTGGGTGCACAAATACATACACACGCAGTGTTACAAGAATGTATGTGTGTGCACTGAGTATTGTAAGGCAGTAGGGCATCCAGAATTGAGTGGAAGTGTTCTGGAACTTATATGACAACAAAAAGGTGCAGGGCATGTCAGAAATATCATTAAAGAGGCGATGAGGATAGTGGGGAGAGAAGCTGGCTTGAGTAAAGGCTTGTAAGTAGAACTTTGGAAACACTAAGGCACATTATTACTATCTTGAAACATTAATATTTCTGCTCAGTGTTAGTTTGCCAACAATTTATAAAATAAAAAGTACAAATAGTCACCATCTATTTATTTTCAGACTTTAAATTTACTTTCTAAGATGGAAACACAAATGATTTAAAGAATCAGATAATTCTATAAGATTTATTGTGAAGAATAAGAGTTTGTCATCCTCCTTCCTTTCCGTCACTTTTGTATCTTTTAGCTGGTTCTTTTCTCTAAATACTTCAAATTCTTTGGTTTCTCATTTTAGATTACTTATTGGTTTCCTACCATGTGAGAGGTTAAAGATTTAGCTTCCCCTACTACTTTGCTGCTACCCTTATCACCTCCACCCCATTCTCCAATATTATCATTTTGATTAGATTAGCATTCAGTATTTACATCATAGTGACTATATAAACTCAACTCAGGAGTCCTGATTTACACAGTTTGCTAATTTCCCTGGTGTAAATACCCCACCTTGGCTGGTTTCAAATGACTGACCCTAAGTAACTAAATGAAAATTTGAAAGCAATGGGCATATTTGATTCTAAAGAGCTTTATCCTTTGGGTTAACAACTGTCTTGTATGTATTTGTTTGCTATGTTTTCTATGTACTTATAAATCATGAAACAGCAAACTCCCTTAACCATGTACCTCTCATCTTAAGATGTATAGATATACATGATACTCTATTGACTTTTATGCTTTTGAAAAAGTCTCCTGGCATCTCTGTTCCAGTTGCCTTCTGTACCTGATATATCATCATCATGGCATCTCTCTTCACTAACATCCCAAGATTCTCCTTCCCATTTTCCATCCCCTGTTTCCTCGATATAACATGTTATAGACTAAACGTTTTCGTCTCTTCAAAATTCATGTGTTGAAATCCTAACCTCAAAAGTTATGGTGTGAGGAGGTGGGGTCTTTGGTATGTGATTAGGTCAAAAGGTGGAGCCCTCATGAAAAGAATCCATCCCCTTATAGAATAGACCACAGAGAGTTCCCTCACTCCTTGTACCATGTGAGGATACAATGAAAATACAGCTATCTGCAAACAATGAAGTAGGCTTTCACCAGAACCGAATCTGCCAGGCTTTGATCTTGGACTTTCTAGCCACCGGAACTGGGATAAATAAGTTTGTTGTTTAAGTCACTCAGCCTATTGTACTTTGTTACAGCAGCCTGAACTAAGACACCATGTCTTTCTCTTTCCTGGTTTACTTATTGCCACCTTTTGGTGGAGCATTGCCTTCAGTATCTTCTGAAGAAAAATTTCTTAGACTTTGCATAACTGAAAATACCTTTATTCTCTCATCACACTTGATTGATAGTAGGAATGACTGTATGCCTCCAGCTTGTAAATAATTTCCTTCAAAATGTTGGAGGCTTTGCCTCATTTTTGTTTTAGCTTTCAGTTTGGGTGTTGAGAACCCAATGAGATTCTGATTCCAGATCTGATTTTTTTCTCTTTTGAAAATTCTAAAGACCTTAAATAGTCAAAAATATTTATGATTTTTTTAAAATTAGAATGTATTAAACTATCATTCTACAAGCATTAGTTTCATTTGTATTCCAAA
The DNA here is from genome assembly GCA_004024745.2 of Catagonus wagneri. Lineage (NCBI taxonomy): Eukaryota > Metazoa > Chordata > Mammalia > Artiodactyla > Tayassuidae > Catagonus > Catagonus wagneri. The sequence goes on from PVHT020000144.1 coordinate 1,043,208, forward strand.
ATGGTCTTAACCAGTAAGAAGAGAAGGACAGACTACTGTTTACCCTAGAGGCAACATGACAGTCTAAAACTGAATGTGCCCATAAGAGTGTATCATACATAAATATGTGTGATAAAGTGGAAAAAATAAAAATGTCTCCTAAAGGGACTGATAGTTTTCATTAATTCCATGTTGCATGTGTATTTATATATGTGTGTGTATGTAGAGGGGAGAGATTAAAGGAGAGAAAAAGCACAATAGCTTGGAATAGAAAAGGGAAAGATGACTTTTCCGCTTGGCCTTGAGGAATAGGTAATTTAAAAATACTACCAATGATTTTTTATTTCAGAGAAGAATAAAAAGAAAAAGAAAATGAACCATAATTCTACCTCATAGATAAATTGTCTTGATATTTTAAGTAATACTAATACTCAAAGTAACACATGAGCAAGAAAAGAAAATTCAAGTGGTCATAAAGGGATATTATGAAAGTAAAAATCTTCCTTCCCACATTTCACAGGTTTTAGTTACCTTACTAGAAGAGTTATCAATATATTAAACATGTAAAAAAATTACTGAAGTTATTATGCCATAATACTTTTCTGCTCTTACTTTAATAAATAATAATGTATCCCATATTAGCTTATACAAACTTATCCATTCTCTTGAATGGCTCTTTGTATAATTTTGTCTTGACAAGGGTTTAGCAAATGACCTTTAGGCCATATCTGACCCACTGCTTGTTTTTGTATAAACCATGAACTAAGAATGTTTTTTATACTTTCAAGTGATTAAGGAAAATAAAAAGAAGAATTTTGTTTTTGTGACATGAGAAAATCATATGAAATTTAAATTTCCGGGTCCACAAATCAAGTTTTATTAGAACATAGGCGGGCTACTTCATTTTACATATCATCTGTGGTATAGCCTGCAAAGCCTAAACTATTCACTATCTGGCTCTTTACAGGAAAGTTGCTGACCTCTGGTAAAGACCATTTAATTTATTTATTTAACTCAACATTAAGAATTCAGAGGATTTTTAATTCTGTGAATGATAGTGGTAAAGTGGCAGCATGAGCAAAGATAAAGGAGATGCAAATGTGGTGAATAATAAATTAGTTCTTGTGTGGATTTGGGTAGGAAAATAACCAGAGACAGAGCAAAATAGATAGCTTGTGGCCACACCATGCCATGATTAGAATGCCAGTTTAAGGAATCTGCCAGTCATCCAGAAGGACCTTGGGGAACTAGCAAGGGTTTTGTGCAGGGGTGGGGAATAGAATGAACAGGATCTATTTTAGAAGATTAATCTGGCTATGCAATGTGGAATTAATATAGAGGGTACTGCTAACAGATAAGGAAACTATTTAGTGGATTATTTTAACAACCCATTAAAAGGCAATTAATTCATGTGAAGATACATTCTAAAGGGTAAATTTACCACTGGTATAATTTCTACAGTTGTGAAAAAAATCACAGAAAAAAAAATTCAAATTTATATCCTACCACTGAAGTTTTGGTCTACTCTATTTCAGTACATCCAGCTATAATTTTAAAATGTGTTTTCCATGTAACAAACAGCCCAAGAAACTAATTAAGTCATACAATAGTTGCTGAATTAAGCTGGAGCATGGTAACTGATTATTTGATTATTTCTTAATGTATTACTTACAAGCTTAAGGCCCAAAATATGGCAATGGAGGACATACAAGATTGTCTGTTATTTCAAAGGCATAATGTGAAGTGCTCATCATAATCTGGTTAAAAATCCTAAATAACAAGAATGCTGGCCTCCTAGACGGAGTAATTCTAATTAACCTTATAAAAATAAGATTTGTACAGTATGTGGAAAATTAAGGATATAAACAACCATTAAAAGAAAAGCCTAATCACATTATAATAATTATGTTCAACTGACACAATAGGCAATAGTCACATAGCAGTACCATATTTTAAATGCCATCATAAATAATATAAAAGATGTTATTATTCAAAATAATATTTTAAACTATTCTTTTAAACATCCAAAGAAGTTGTTCTATTAACATAGGGATTTGAATGCATACTCTATAGTTACAAAAAAGAAGACTAGACATTAAGTTAAATTGTATTAGGAAATTAACAAATAAAATTAAAATAAGTTAACATTTATAGTAGGAGTTTACATACATCAATATGTGTTAGAGTTGAGGAACTAACAGGAAGAGGAAAAAGGAAAATTGGTTCAGTTCAGTAGCGTTTGGATTTTTTTTTTTTTATGGTTAATAGCTGGTCATTCTAGTGATAAAAGTAAGCATAGTCATTTAGAACTTGGACTCCAGGGACAGGAAGAACTGACTTCCTAATTGTGTGATTTTGGCAAGTCCTTAATCACTTCAAGCCTCAGATTCCTCATCTATTATAATGATAATATCTATCCTGAGCTCAATGGTTCATTGGTAGGTTTACACGTGCTTATTAACTTAGCACTTGTCACTGTAAGAATACTGAATATTAAATAAGTGGTAGCAATTTTTATTACAATTATTACTTCCCATCTTAAGTTTTTCCTTTGAATGCACGTTGGAGTAAAAGAAAGATGGAAGGAAAAATTGACAATTTATTGAAAATAAAGAGTAACAGTATGCTTACTTCCCATCCCCTTCCCACTCACCTATTCAGGAACTGACTTAGGAGAAATGTTAATATTAGTCAATTATTACTGTGATTTATTGGATACTTAAAAGACATGTTATGGAGACTGTTATTAAAACCAAAATTTCTTCAGAAGGTCCCTGTCTAGGAAATACCCCTGAACTCCCATCAGAATCACTGGACTTTGAGTCTCCCATCTTCCTACTTACTAGAAATGCTTGTAAGTGTGACGTTGTCAGGAACACCTGAACTGCATATTTCTCTGAGGCATCCTTGCAACATGCTGCTACCTTTAGTGGTCTGTTTGCAAGCTTAAGGAGCTATGCTTGCTAAAACAAACCATCTCCATAAATATGTAATAGAGAAATAATAGTGCACACCTGAAAGAAAATTTTGACAACACTAAATCTACATTGCTCATTCTGGAAAACTGCTTTATACAAATGGTGTTTCCGAGAAAACTTAATTAATCAGCACATACTATTCCCTACAGCAAAGATGATATTTTTATCTTATTGTATTGTGGTAATTATTTTCATACATGTTTTTAAATTTCAGATTAATTGGGTGGTTGGTAGGAAAATTTCTTGGTGTACGGAAAAAATGAGCACATGACCAGTTAAAATGAACATCCTAGTTATTAAAGTATTTGTTTAGCAATCATAAAAACACCCCAATTCTTCTGTGATAATCTGCTTTGCCTTAAATAATATATGTTGCACTGACTGGTATGCAGAAGTACATCACACAACTAGTGAATGAACCTAGACAGCTTCCTATCTTCCATATTCCAATGTGGCCTTATTTCTCTGCTCTGGCTCTGGCATTAAGTGTAATAGAAATTGTCATGAACTGATAAAAATATTTTTCAAAAAAAGTTACCTGGTTCTCCCAGTCAGATTTCAGTACTAGAGATTTAGAAATAAAGAGAAGACAAAGTACATTTTTGGTTTTTTTTTAAGAAATGAACACTGAAATCATAAACAGATCAAAGAAAAGAATACTGAACTCCACGACAAGTTGGAGAGTTTATACAAAATTAAAGATGGCATCAGGAAACGGCTTTAATCAATGCAAATGCTTTATCAAATAAGGGATAGCAGTTCAGTCAAGTTCAAACTTCAGTTGACTGTGGCTTGAGTATATGCACAGCATGATTAAACTTCTACATGGATATGTGATAATGAAAAAAAAAAGTCAAGTGCCTGCAAATTGAAGCAGTAAGAGATGAAGTCAACAGTCTACAAAATTAATCTTTACCACAAGTAAAAACTGTTTGACAAACCTTAAGAAGTTTATTTGTTTTTTTTTTTCATAACCATGAAGCTAATAGGAGAAGCAGCATCAGCTGACCACATTGCTACACAGGGATTTTTCTTGAGAACTGAAAAGTCAAGGAGGAGAAAGTTTAGAGTAAGGAAAATGTCTTGAAAGCAAATGAAATTGGCCTATCATTAAAGAAAATGCCTTCAAGAAGATTCATATCCAAGAATGTGAAGCAAAGATTAGATATTTGGTAGCCCTAGGCAGACCTATGGCAACCCAGCAAGCTTTAAGATTAAGTTATATTTATTCACCATAAAATTGCCAGGACATCGAAGTGCAAGGAAACATTTCTTTGACTACATATACTCAATCAAATAAAAATCCAGGAGCAGGGCAAGACTGGATGCACTGTTTCTAATAATGTTGGTGCTTTAGTGGTATTCATAAATTTGCAGTGTTTGAAAGTCTCAGCCTATTGCTTTTGTAAATGTAAAAAGTCTGCTGTATTTACCTTCAAATATATTTCTCATGTTGCAGTTTAAAAAAATCAGATTTGTTTTCAAATGGTGCACAGCTTACATTTGATTTATTTTATTATTAACCTATAAATATATTTAGATAAAATTATTACTATTTGAGTCAGAGTAAACATAGTTCATTAAAGTAGATACTCATTCCATGATCTAAGTCAGTGGAAACAGATAAAAATTATCTTCAAGAACATGTTTTAAAAGTTATCTAATATTTCCCAGAAAGAGTGCACAGAGTTACTCATCATGGCCACCATTTCTTCCCTGATCTCTACCTAAATTGTTATTAATAACTAGAATGTAATGGCATAAGAAGGCGAGTGTGATGTCAAGGTTGACAGTCTTAGAGTGTGAGATCTACCGATTCAACAGAATAATGAACATTTATTCTATAAAGTGTGCTGCTAATGTTTTATATTTAAAAAAAGGAATCATAGGAATGGGATCCATGTCTTGAGAACCATGAATAAGTGTTTTTTATACATATTTTCAAAAAGTTGCACTTTCTTGTACAACTTGTTAGTTAAAAATGATCTAATTTATTTCATTGCTTCACTGTGATTGACCGTAATGTATCCAGATAGTGGTAAAGAAATTGATTTGCATTTTTTTCTATTTTTTCCAAATGGCATAAATGACCTGGAGATAAACATATTTTTGGTGAAAAATTTGTTTTCATAGTAACATGTTATGTCATTTTTTGTGATGATGTAGAGAATATGAAAGTGAACAGTTGAAGTCTATTGAAACAAAACAATCGTAAATTAATAGGGGATAACTGAAACATGTTAACAGTAGATAAAATGACTTACATTGTCAAAAGCTGATCTTTGGAAGAATGATTCTGAAACCTTCTCAGTAGCTCCATTACTTGATATGATATTTCCTTAAACTTAATGGGCATTACTAAAATGTACTATCTTGGCAATTATTAATAAATTTTGTTTTTGTTGCTTTCTCCTCTATGCTTATTGGAATATAGTTATAACTTATTTATTAATTATTTTTGGCTGTGTCCATGGCATGTGAAAGTTCCTGGACCAGGGACTGAACCTGCAACACTGTAGTAACCAGATAGATGTAGAGTCTTTAATATTCTAGTTCTTGGACAAACTTCAAGATCTTTTATAAATGACTACGGACTTTCTGGATTAGAGTTTATACATGCTCTTAAAGTAATGTTGAGTTAAACTCTGGGAGTTCCCACTGTGGCACATTGGAAACAAATCTGACTAGTAACCATGAGGTTGAGGGTTCAATCCCTGGCCTCACTCAGGGGGTTAAGGATCCAGCATTGTCATGAGCTGTGGTGTAGGTCACAGATGTGGTTTGGATCCTGCATTGATGTGTGGCTGTGGCCAGCAGATGTAGCTCCAGTTCAATCCCTAGCCTGGGAACCTCCCTATGCCATGGTCCAGTCCTAAAAAAAAAAAAAAGAGTTAAACTCTGGCTTCTGCTTTCATCATTCTTCTGAAACAGTTTTTATCATAATAAATTCACAGTCAGACCTTTTGGAATTGTTTTGGTCTTCGCTCTAATTCCACTCATTTCACCTACTGAAAGTCTAGGTCAGGTGTTTCATCTTAAAACTCTCTGCATCATTTTTCTCACCATTTTCTCCTGGTCTTACTCCTGCTTTTGCAGCTTCTTGACTGACTCCTCCTCCTCTGTAGGTCCCTGAAGGTATAATTTCTAGATACTTATTCTTTTCTTTATTCTCCTCTCTTATTATAAACCTTATTTTAAAGCATCTTTTTAAGTCCCATGTTTTCAGTTGCTATCTTTATGTTCATTATTCTTTAATCTATACTTTAAATCATCCTAAGATACAAACCCATACTTTTAGGCTAACATTCTGCAGGCACCTCAAACTTGAAAAGTTCAAAATAAACTAATTATCTTTCTCCTCGAACATGTTCTTACTCCTTTATCCTTTATTTTAGTTGTTTGTAAAATGAGTTGTGTGTTGAATGAAAACTGTTTTGGTATGTTAGGCTGATGACAGAAAAAGAATGCATCTGATGCTCATTGTGATGCCAAAAAAACAAAATCTTTCCCAGTAAATAAATGTTAAGTTAACTTTTTATCTAGTTTTTTAAATTTAAAATATCAGACTTTTTTAATAAACTTTGGGATATTAGGATATCTGAGGAAAGGGGCAGAGCAACACTGCTCATAGAATCTCTCTTCCAAACACAAGCCTAGTAAAAGGAGGGAAATATAATGGCAATAATACATTAGCAGCACTCAAAATAAAGAGTACATGTGAGAAATACATCTTTAAGAACTGTCACCCAAGAATTAAAGAGGAGGACTGAATGAGTCAAGATAAACTAGGCTATGTCAGACTACTCCCAAATTAAAAAAAAGTAATTTCATTATTCACTCACACAGTCTGTTGCATATTGGCTAATTCTCTAAGACAGTTCTCTGTGGGTTGGATTAGCATTCAACTGACTGCTTAAATTCTGGGAACCTACATATCAACCTGTGCTCTCTCAAGGAAGAAGGAACAGGATAGCTGAGCACTAGCAATTAAATGCTTCCACCTAGAAATGGCACACACCACTCTGCTAACATTTTATTGGTCAAATTAAAGCATATGTCTCTATCTAACTATAAAAAATGGGAAATACAAACGATCCATGTACTCTGAAGAGGAGAAGATCTGAATATAGGAAATGGTAGTAATATATGCTACAACAAATTTTTCATCAAAAAAAGGCCAATCCTACTTCTACTTCTCCAGAAGCAATTGAGAAGGAAAAGGAAGCATTTAAGGAGGAGAAAGGAGAAGGGAAAATACCGAGTTCAGTAAAAGCTCAACAACATTTCTAGAATATTCATTCTGGAATGGATGCCTCACCTTCTACCATGCTGAGCTAATAAATGAGGAAAAATTACAAGATGTCACCATTGCGTTTTCCCTAGCTGGAAGGTAAATGAGGGACAATCATAATCCAAGCTATCAGAAAGACAAATGAGAAAATAAATATTATAAGAATTGCTGAAGAGAGTTCCCTTCCCTCAGGAGTTAATGAACCTGACTAGGATACATGAGGATGCAAGTTTGATCTCTGGCCTCGCTCAGTGGGTTGGGGATCCGGCATTGCCGTGAGCTGGGGTATAGGTTGCAGACATGGCTTGGATCTGGCATTGCTGTGGCTGTGGTATAGGCCAGCAGCTGTAGCTCTGATTGGACCCCTAGCCTGGGAACTTCCATTTATTAAAAAAAAAAAAAAATTGCTAAAGAAGATGATAACTGGTGAAAAAAAGACACAGCAACACAGATGATGTACTACCCAAAGAGGAGGAAGTTCTGCGGTTAAAATTCATAAGATTTTCCTGTTAAAATTCAAAAGCTTTTCCTATCATTTTTGCCCTTTATCTGGAAGAGGAATGGGAGAGTGTTCTGGGTAGAAATTAGTATTATAGGAGAAAGAAATAGCCTATGAGAATTTGTTCCAGCAAGATATTAATTAGCAATAATGTCAGGTATAGGAATCTGACCTCAAAGCAGGGGGAGACTGGAGGAGAGCCATTTTGCCTACTTTCATTATTTCTTCTTCTAAACCATCCAGATCTGATTACCAGAAGGTAACAGATCCATCCAGAATTAAGGGGATGGTTTTGTGACAATATATTTAATAACTTTACATGAAAAGGAGAAATTCCTTGAAAAACACTACTTACCCAAAGAGAAATAAATTAGCCCTATGTCTTTTGCAAAAAAAAAAAAGAAATTATTAATATTTCTTAAAAAGACATAGTAAAATGAATCTATATACAAAACTGAAACAGACTCACAGGGGAGTTCCCACTGGGGTGCAGTGGAAATGAATCTAACTAGAAACCATGAGGTTGGGGGTTCAATTCTAGCCTTGCTCAATGAGTTAAGGATCCAGTGCTGCCGTGAGCTGTGATGTAGGTCACAGACACGACTGTGATCTTGTGTTGCTGTTGCTGTGGCATAGGCTGGTAGCTGTAGCTCTGATTGGACTCCTAGCCTGAGAACCTCCATGTGCCATGGGTGTGGCCCTAAAAAGCAAAAAGAAAGAAAGAAAAGAAACAGACTCACAGACATAGAAAACAAACTTACCAAAACAAGCTTACCAAAAGGGAGGAGAAGAAAGGAAGGACAAATTAGGAGTATGAGAGTAACAGACTACTACACATAAAACAGATAAGTCACAAAGATTTACTATATAGCATAGGGAATTATATTCAATATCTTTTAATAACCTCTAATGGGCTGTAATATGCAAAAAAAAAAAAATCTGAACCACTATGCTCTACACCTGAAACTAACAAAATTTTGTAAATCAACTACCCTTCATTATAAGAGTTATAACAGAAAAAAAAAAAGATGGAGTTCCCATTCCAGTTCAGTGGTAACGAACCCAGGTAGCATCCATGAGGGTGTAGGTTCAATCCCTGGCCTCGCTCAGTGGGTTAAGGATCTGGCATTGCCATGAGATGCAGTGTAGTTCGTAGACCCGGCTTGGATCTGGCATTGCTGTGGCTGTGGCACAGGCTGGCAGCTACAGCTTCAGTTCAACCCCTAGCCTGAGAACTTCCATATGCCATGGGTGTGGCCCTAAAAAAGGCAAAAAAAAAGAGAATAAAAGGAAAAAGAAAACAACTAAGTAATAACTTGGAATAGAAGAGAACTTCCTCAACCTGGTAAAGGGAATATACAAGAAAATCTATGTCTAGCACCATACTTGATGAAATGTTTTACAATTACTCCTAAAATTGGAAATAGGTCAAGAATAGAAAGAAATGAGTAGAACTGTTGCTATTTTTAGATATTATCGTTAATTTAGAAAATTGATTTTATTTCTGTAAGTGAGCAGCAATTAAAAAATAAAAAATCCATTTGTAATAATGTCAAAAACATAAAATATGAATACGTTTAACAAAAATATTCAAGAACTCTACAATGAAAACTGCAAAATGTTATTAATGGAATTTAAAGGCAACTCAAATAAATGGAGATATGTACAATGTTTTTGGATTAGCAGATCAGTATTGCTAAGATGTAGTTTGTTAATAGCATTGTACTAATGTTAATTTCCTCACTCTGATCATTGTAGTATAGTGATGTAATATGTTGGCATTAGGAGAAACTGTGTTAAAAGATGTATGAGAAATCTTTCATATTTTTGTAAACTGTCTATATCTTTTAAAGTATTTAAAAATAAAAAGGTTTTAATTGTCAGTTATCTCAAAATTGATCTATAGCTTGAGTGTAAACTAATTTTAATCCCAGTAAAAGTGTCTGTAGGACTTAATAAGCTGATTCTAAAATTGATAGGCTATTCAAAGGGTTTGCAATGTCCAAAGCAATCCCCTCCAAAAAGGAAGAGTTAAAGAATTACACCACTTGATTTTTAAGGCTTGCTGTAAAGCTACTGTAGCCAAGATAGGATGGCTCTGTCATAAAGTTGGACAAATTTATGAAACAGAAGAGAGAGCTCAGTAACAGATCCACATTTTTACATTTATCTATTTTTTTTAACAAAGACAAGAAAATAATCCAATGAAAAATGAAATACAGTTGACTCTTAAAAAACACAGGGGTTAATCCACATATAACTTATAGTTGACCCTCTGTGTTTGCTGTTGCTCTACATCTGTGGATTCAACCACCCAAGTAGTATTTATTATTGAAATAATATCTGCATGATGACATGATACTATACATAGAAAATCCTAACGACACTACCAGAAAACTGTTAGAGCTCATCAATGTATTTGGTAAAGTTGCAGGACACAAAAGTAATACACAAAAATCAATTGCATTTTTATATACTAACAATGAAAGGTCAGAAAGAGAAATTAAGGAAACAATCTAATTTACCATAGCATCAAAAAGAATAAAGTACCTAGGAATAAACCTACCCAAAGACACAAAAGACCTGTACTCTGAAAACTATAAGACACAGATGAAAGAAATCAAAGATGACGCAAACAAATGGAAAGATTTATCATGTTCTTGTACTGGAAGAATCAATATTGTCAGAAGGACTATACTACCATAGGCAATCCACAGAGTTAATGCACTGCCTACCAAATTACTAATGGAATTTTTCATAGAACTAGAACAAAAAAAATTTAAATTTATAATGGAAATATGAAAGGCCTTGAACGGCCAAAGCACCAAAGCAATCCTGAGAAAGAGAAATGGAACTAAAGGAATCAGGCTCCCTGACTTCAAACTATACTACAAGTTACAGGTATCAAAACAGAATAGCACTGGCACAAAAACAGAAATATAGATCAATGGAACAGTATAGAAAGTTCAGAAACAAACCCAAGCACCCTATGGTCAACTAATCTATGACAAAGGAGGTAAGAATATACAATGGAGCAAAGACTGTCTTCAATAAGTGGTGCTAAAAAAACTGGACAGCAATGTGTAAAAGAATGAAATTAGAACACTTTCTAACACCATACACAAAATAAACTCAGTTTGGGTTAAAAACCTAAATATAAGACTGGATACTATAAAACTCTTAGAGGAAAATATAGAACAAACACTCTCTGACCTTAACAAAAGCAATATCTTCTCAAATCCACCTCCTAGAATAATGAAAATGAAAACTAACGAAAGATATCTAATTAAACTTAAAAGTTTTTGCACAGCAAAAGAAACCGTAAAGAAAATGAAAAGACAACCCAAAGGATGGGAGAAAATATTTTCAAATGAGGTGACTGACAAATGAATCTTCAAAATATACAGACAACTCATACAACTCAATATAAAAAAATAATGCAATCAAAAATGGGCAGAAGATCTAAGTAGACATTTCCCCAAAGAAGACATATAGATGGCTAAAAAACAGTGAAAAGATATTCAACATCACCAGTTATTAGAGAAATGCAGATCAAAACTGCTATGAGAAAAAATTCTACAAACAATAAATCCTGGAGTGTGTGTGGAGAAAAGGGAGCCCTTTTACACTGTTGGAGGGAAAGTAAACTGGTGAAACCACTATGGAAAACAGTAAGGAGGTTCCTCAAAAAATTAAAAATAGAACTACCATATGGTCTGGCAATTCCACTCCTGGGCATCTATCCAGAGAAAACCACGATTCGAAAAGATAATGCAAGCAATATCCATTGCAGCGCTATTTACAACAGCCAAGACATGGAAGCAACCTAAATGTCCATTGACAGAGGAGTGTATAAAGAAGATATGCTGTGTGTGTGTGTGTGTGTGTGTGTGTGTGTGTGTGTAAAATATTGCCCAGCCATGAAAAGAATGAAATGATACCATTTGCAGCAACATGGATGGACCTAGAGATTACTGTACTAAGTGAAGTTACTCAGACAGTGAAAAACAAACATCGTATGATATCACTTATAAGTGGAATCTAAAAAAATGAATACAAATGAACTTATTTGCAGAACAGAAACAGACTCAGACTTTGAGAAACTTATGGTTACCAAAGGGGATAGGCTGTGGGGGGTGGACTGGGGCTTTGGGATTGCCATATGCACACTGAGATATACATAATGACTGGCCAATAGGGATCTGCTCTGCATCATAAAGAACTCTACCCAATATTCTGTGATAATCTATGTGAAAAAAGAATCTGAAAAGAGAATGGATGTGTACACATGTATAATTAATCACTTTGTTGTACAGAAGAAATCATCACAACATTGTACAACAACTGTACTTCAATAAACTTTAAAAACAAAGAAAAAAAAGAACATATCTGCATATAAATGGACCTTATATACAAGGGTAGACTGGTATATTTTTAGCAAATGGTGCTGAAATAACTGGTTACTGATACAAAAACAAAGGTAACCTCAAACTCCTACTTTACCATACACAAAATTAATTTGAGATGAACAAAGATCAAAACATAAAAGCTAAAACCATAACTCTTTTAAAGAAAAATATAAGAGGAGATTTTCATGACTTAAAGGTAGGCAAAGAGTCCTTAGGTAGCAAAAACTATAACCATAAAATAATTGATAATTTAGACTTCATCAAACAAAAAAATCTCATTAAAAGACACCATCAATAAAGTAAATAACCTATATACTAAACACGTATCTGACAAAAAATAGTATCTATGAAATAGAAAGAGCTTCTACAAAATAAAAGAAATAAACAACCCAGTGGTCACTGGGCAAAACATTTGAACAGTTATACAAATTAAAAAATCAGCACTTCAAAAAATGCTACATTTCATTATTCACCAAGGAATTATAAACTATACCATAATAAAATACCAGTATACACCCATGAGAAAGACTGACAACCGCAAATATGATTGAGGATGTAGAGAACTGAGACATATATTATGAGTAACAATGAAAATAACAATTTTGGGAAATATTTAAATTTAAACCTACACATGTCCAATGATCAGCAATTCAATATCCAGGTATTTACTCCAGAGAAATGAAAACATTAACAAAAAACATTTATAAGAATGTTTATAGCAGCTTTAGCCATAATTGTAAAAAATTAGAGCCCAGGTGTTGATCGACAGGAGAATGAGTAAGCTAAAAGTAGAATATTCATACAAAGGAATATTCGACGGCAGCAAAAAGAGCAAAGTTGTGCCAGATAAAAAACATGAATGAATCTCAAATATATGCTGGGTCAAGGAAAACTTACATACATGAGCAGTTGCTGTATGAATCCAACAATTGGAATTCTAAAACTGAAAAAGCTACTCTATGAAAGAAAAATTTAGAACAGTGTTTTTCTCTGGGAACTTTTTTCTTTTTCTTTTTGGCCATGCTTGCAGCATGTGGAAATTCTAGTGCCAGGGATCAAACCTGTGCCAAAGCAATGGGTGCAGCCACATCAGTAACAATGCCAGATCTTTAACCTGCTGAGCCACCAGAACTCCTCCTCTGGAAGTTTAAGAAGTGAAAAGGGACATGAGGAAATTTTTTAGGAGATGGTAATATTATGTTTTTGATAGTGGTTTATGTTACACAGATGTATGCATTTATCAAAATTCAGAGTATATATACTTAACATTTATGTATTTCTTTGCACATACATTTTACATCAAGAAAAATGATGTTGAAACCTTGTTAAAAATAAGTATAGTGTAAGATTTAGGAAGAACTGAAATCTCAAATATAACTTGAAATGAATCAAAATAAAATGAATTACTGAATAGATACAGGAATAATAGAGAATGTGATAGAGCAAGTATAGTAATGTCACTAATTGCAACTAGGAGGTGAATATATTGTTGTTTACTATAAAATTCCTTTCAACATTGCTGTATGTTTAAAAATTTGCATTATGGATTGGATTAAGATGGCGGAATAGAAGGACTGGAGTTCGACTTCTCTCCCAAAAAAGAGCAAAACTACAACCAAATGCCGAGCAGCCTTCAACCAAATGGACTCTAAACTTCCTAAAAAGGTATTCTACTCCAGAAGACAAAGAGGAGACCACATCAAGAGGTAGGAGGGGCAATAATGCTATAGAAGAAACCCCATACCCCCCGGGTGGGAAGCCCCACAGACTGGAAAGTAACTGCATCACAGAGACTCAGCTACAGGACTGAGAGTTCTGAGCCCCACCTCTAAACCCCATGCCTGGGGATCAGCACAGGGAGAAGGAGCCCTCGGAGCATCTGGCATTGAAGGCCAGTGGGGCTTGTGTGCAGGAGCTCCACAGGACTGGGGGAAACAGAGACCCCATCCTTGAAAGGCACACACAGACTTTCACGTGCACTGGGTCCCAGGGCAAAGCAGTCTCCACAGGAATCCGGGTGGAACCTGACAGCAATTCCTGGAGGATCTCCTGGGAAAACAGAGGTGACCAGGGGTGACTGTGCCTTGTTGTGGGGGAAGGGCATTGGAGGTGAAGTTCTTGGGACCATTCATCAGTCTGCATTTCTCTGGAGGGGGCCATTTCTGCTAAAATCTCGTCCCTCCCATCAGTGCTGAGAAGCCCCAGGCCAAACAATAATCCAGGTTGGATCACAGCCCCACCCATCAGGAAACAGGCTGCCTAAAGACCCCTCAGGCACAGAGCCAGCCTCTAATCTCATCCAGAGACAAAACCCCACCCATCAGCAGGCTAGGAATCAACCCCACCTACCAGTGGGCAGGCATCGCTCCCTCCCATCAGGAAGCCTACAGCAAGCCCCGCCCATACCAGCTTTAGTCACAGGGGAGGCAAATGCCAGAACTAAGAGAGGCTACAACTCTATTGTTGGCAAAAAGGTCACCACTCCGAAAACCTATAAAAATGAAAAGACAGAAAACTCTAACCCAGATAAGGGAGAAAGAGAAAAGCCCAGAAAAACAGCTCAGTGATGAGGAGATTATCAGCCTCTCAGAAAGAGACTTTAGACTGTTGATGCTGAAGAGGATGCAAGGCATTGGAAATAAACTGGAGGCAAAGATTGATCATTTACAGGAAACACTGAGCAGAGAAATACAAGCTGTAAAAATTAAACAAGAAGAGATGCAAAATACAATAGCTGAAATAAAAAATTCATTAGAAGCAGCCAATAGTAGAATACAGGAGGCAGAAGAACGAATCAGCGAGGTGGAGGACAGATTAGTGGAAATCACTAATGCGGAAGAGAAAAGAGATGAAAGATTGAAAAGAAATGAGCTGAGTCTCAGAGAACTCTGGGATAATGTTAAACGCACCAATATCCGTATTATAGGGGTGCCAGAGGGAGGAGAGAGAGAGAAGGGAACAGAAAAAATATTTGAAGAGATAATAGCTGCAAACTTCCCTAATATGGGAAAGGAACCACTCACTCAAATCCAGGAAGCACAACGAGTACCATATAAAATAAACCCAAGGAGAAACACCCCAAGACACATATTAATCAAAGTAACCAAAATTAAAGACAAAGAGAAAATTTTGAAAGCAGCTAGGGAAAAGAAACAAATGACATACAAGGGAACCCCAATAAGGTTATCAGCAGATTTCTCATCTGAAACTCTACAGGCCAGAAGGGAGTGGCATGATATACTTAATGTGATGAAAGAGAAAAACTTCCAACCAAGATTGCTTTACCCTGCAAGGCTCACATTCAGATTTGAAGAAGAGATCAAAACCCTTATAGATAAGCAAAAGCTAAGAGAATTCTGCAACACCAAACCAGCTTTACAACAAATCTTAAAGGAACTTCTCTAGTCAGAAAAGAAAAGGCCACAAATGACAAGGCTCACCAGTAAGGCATATATACAGTAAAGATACTAAATCATCCATGCACAACTATGCTACCAAAATCAGAAATCTTGAGAAGAGACCACAAATGCAGGTCACTGGAGATGCACGTGCAAGTAAGAAACCAACAACTTAAAACAATCTCATTTGTAGATAGACTCCTATATCAAAACTTCAGGGTAAAAAAAAA